>CM060353.1:5005443-5605443 GCA_030545235.1 Helianthus tuberosus | reverse complement strand
ACTGATCAGGCGGTGGAGCAGAACAGGTTACCAAAGCATATTAGTGCTACTACCACTACATCTGATGCCCCCAACGACAACAAGCGTAAATGGGATGGGATCTCAAGCAAGGGTTCAACCTCTGTTCAGTCTCAGGCTCAACAACGAAAGATAGACGACTTCAAGAGTCCCGGTCAGCAATCTTCAGGGGGTCAAGATCAGGGTCAGGGTGGATACAGGGGAAATCACCCAAAGTGCAATAGATGCAACAGACACCACAGTGGTCAGTGCAACAAGGGTCGTTGTCAGAGGTGTCTTAAGATGGGCCATGAAGCTAAGGATTGCAGGAGCGCACGACCTGCGAATCAGAATCGTCAACAGCAACAACAAGTTCCACAGAATCAACCGTAGAAACAGCAGGGTAACAGGGGATGCTTTCAGTGTGGTGCTGAAGGTCACTTCAAGAGGAACTGTCCTTAGTTGAACCAGAACCAGAATAACAACAATAATCAGGGGAACGGAAACAACAATGGGGGGTAACAACGGGGGAAACAATGGAAACAATGGCGCCCGGAGCCGTGCGTTCGTGATTGGTCAGGGTGATGCAAGGAATGATCCCAATGTCATGATGGGTAAGTTTCTACTGGATGACTTTTATGTTAATGTTTTATTTGATTCGAGTGCCGATACCAGTTATGTGTCTCTAAAAGTTAGTCAAATGCTTAAACGTACCCCAACACTTTTGAACACCAAGCACATGGTAGAGCTAGCAAACGGTAAAAGTCTTGAAGCCACACACATAGTTAGGGGTTGTAATCTCATCTTAGCTGGTCAAACCTTTTCTATCGACCTCATCCCTATCGTTATGGGTAGTTTCGACATAGTTATTGGTATGGATTGGTTATCGCAACATCGAGCAGAGATCCTGTGCAAGGAGAAGGTCGTCCGCATTCCTCGTCCAGATGGGGAACCTTTAGTGATTCATGGCGACAAGAGTGGTGCCGTAGTGGGCATCATTTCTTTTATTAAGGCCCAGAAGTGTTTGCGAAAGGGCCATACTACTATCTTAGCCCTCGTTTCAGATGCATCCTCGAAAGAAAAGAAGATTGAAGATATTCCGATCATACGTGACTTTCCTGAGGTATTCCCTGAGGAATTACTTGGTCTTCTGCCACATCGACAAGTCGAGTTCCAAATCGAGCTAGCTCCTGGAGCAGCGCCCATAGCTCGTGCACCTTATCGTCTAGCTCCATCAAAACTGGAAGAACTATCTGCACAGTTACAAGAACTCTTGGAAAAGGGTTTCATATGTCCTAGCTCTTCACCTTGGGGAGCTCCAGTATTATTTGTGAAGAAGAAAGACGGTACCTTCCGAATGTGTATTGACTATCGCGAACTCAACAAGGTGACCGTAAAGAATCGCTATCCACTTCCACGCATTGATGACTTGTTCGATCAGCTGCAAGGGTCGAGCTACTATTCGAAGATTGACCTGAGGTCAGGCTACCATCAACTGAGAGTCCGAGACGAGGATATCTCTAAAACAGCGTTCAGGACTCGTTATGGGCATTACGAGTTCCTGGTTATGCCTTTTGGATTGACAAACGCACCAGCGGTCTTTATGGATCTTATGAATAGAGTGTGCAAGCCCTACCTGGATAAGTTTGTTATTGTATTCATCGACGACATCCTGATCTATTCTAAGAGTCAAGAGGAACACGAGCATCATCTAAGGCTTATTTTAGAACTCCTTCGAATAGAACAGTTGTATGCCAAGTTTTCGAAATGCGACTTTTGGCTTCGTGAAGTCCACTTTCTAGGCCACGTGGTAAACAAGGATGGGATTCATGTTGATCCATCCAAGGTAGATTCGATCAAGAACTGGCCTGCACCCTGCACACCAACAGAAATCCGCCAATTCTTGGGTTTGGCGGGCTACTACCGAAGGTTCATCAAGGATTTCTCCAAGATTGCGCAACCTCTCACTTCACTAACTCAGAAAGGTGTCACCTATCGTTGGGGTAATGCACAGGAATCAGCATTTCAGCACTTAAAAGATAGACTTTGTAGCGCACCTATTCTCTCATTGCCAGAGAGCACAGACGATTTCGTGGTTTATTGTGATGCGTAAATTCAGGGTCTTGGGTGTGTTGATGCAACGGGATAAAGTCATTGCTTATGCATCGCGCCAACTTAAAGTTCATGAAAGGAATTACACTACACACGATCTGGAGCTGGGAGTTGTTGTTTTCGCACTCAAGATATGGAGACATTACCTGTACGGTACCAAGTGCACCATTTACACCGATCACAGGAGTCTCGAGCATATCTTCAAACAGAAAGAATTGCACATGCGACAATGTCGATGGGTCGAGCTCTTGAATGACTACGAATGCGCGATCAAGTACTATCCAGGAAATGCCAATGTTGTGGCCGATGCCCTCAGTCGAAAGGACACTACGCCTAAGCGCGTGCGAGCATTACAACTTACCATCCAATCTAGTCTTCCTACTCAGATACGAGATGCTCAGGTTGAGGCATTGAAAGCAGAGAACGTCAGGGCGGAGTCCCTACGTGGATCAAGGAAACGATTAGAACAAAAGGAAGACGACGCTTACTACGTTACAGGGTGCATCTGGGTCCCATTTTATGGAAACTTACGTGAGCTGGTGATGGATGAAGCACATAAGTCTCGCTACTCAGTACATCCTGGTTCGGATAAGATGTACCACGACTTGAAGACTACGTACTTGTGGCCTAGCATGAAAGCTCACATAGCAACCTACATCAGCAAATGTTTGACTTGTGCGAGAGTCAAGACTGAATACCCGAAACCATCGGGCCTGCTCCAACAACCAGAGATACCACAATGGAAATGGGAGCAAATTTCCATGGATTTCGTTACTGGTCTACCTAGATCTCAATGTGGAAATGATACTATTTGGGTGATAGTGGACCGATTGACTAAGTCTGCACACTTTTTGGCCATCAAAGAAACATACAAGTTCTCTACTCTAGCAGACATTTACTTAAAGGAAGTGGTTTCAAGGCACAGGGTGCCAACCTCCATTATTTTCGATTGTGATGCGCGTTTTACTTCTGAACTGTGGCAAGCAATGCACAAGTCCTTTGGCTCACGTTTGGACATGAGCATCGCTTATCATCCACAAACGGATGGGCAGTCTGAATGCACCATCCAAACCCTTGAAGACATGCTTAGGGCATGTGTGATTGATTTTGGTAACGGCTGGGAAAAACACCTACCGTTAGTGGAATTCTCGTATAATAACAGTTACCACACCAGCATCCAAGCCGCTCCATTTGAGGCATTGTACGGACGTAAATGCCGATCACCTCTTTGCTGGGCAGAAGTTGGTGACAGCCAAATCACGGGTCCAGAACTTGTAGTAGACACAACGGAAAGGATTGCACAAATACGACAACGAATGGCGGCAGCTCGTGACCGTCAGATAAGCTACGCCGACAAGCGTAGGAAACCACTCGAGTTCCAGGTTGGGGATCGAGTGCTACTCAAAGTCTCACCTTGGAAAGGTGTAGCTCGTTTTGGCAAACGAGGCAAACTTAACCCGCGATACGTTGGACCTTTCGAAATCATAGAGAAAATGGGCAAAGTGGCCTACAAACTGAACCTACCCGCAGAACTCAGTGGAGTTCACAACGTATTTCACGTGTCAAATCTGAAGAAGGGTCTGTCAGATGAGACCCTCATAGTTCCTCTAAAGGAGCTCACTATCGACGATCAGTTGCGATTCGTCGAGGAACCAGTTGAAATGACGTTAAGGTTCTCAAGCACACCAGAATACCTCTTGTTCGAGTTCGTTGGAACTCCCGTCGTGGCCCAGAGTTCACCTGGGAATGAGAAGATCAAATGAAACTCAAGTATCCCCAGTTGTTCGAGAACAATGCAACTACTACTGAGGCTGAAGCTACTGCGGAATTTCGGGACGAAATTCCAAATCAACGGGGGGATGATGTGACACCCCAGGAAAAACCAGTAAACCACACAACTTAACTAGTTTCCTCAGTAACCGCATGCTAAATTTCGGGACGAAATTTCTTTCAAGATGGGGATAATGTGACAACTCGAGTTTCCAAGATTCCATCTTTGCATTAATTGCACGTTAATTGTGTACGTGATTTGTTTCACAACTGTATTTGCAAAACTTGTTTGCTTTGTGATTGTACATGCTGGATTATGCTTGGGTTATGGTGTTTCTGTTTGATTAATGAATGTTAGAACTTATTAACTGTTTGAACTCATAAACCCACAATCAACGAAACCTTGTGAGCCACACACACACACACACACCACGACGAAACGTATGGAGTTTCGTCAACACCCTCACGAAACGTATGGAGTTTCATCATTGCCTTGTCGACGAAACAGGTGGGGGTTTCGTCATAGTGGGCTTGGGCCCAAGTAAGGCCCAATCGAGATGACAGTTACGCTATATAATGCACACACCACCATTCGTGAAACCCTAGGCTTCTCTCTCGAAACAACTTAACGGCAACCATCCTCTCTCTCTAGAAGTTCTTGCTTAACCCATATCACATTCGGTTAGTTTTATGATAACCCGACTCGATCAAATTTTTGGATTGTTTGTGTAATTGATTGTTATCATAACTTGATTTCATTGACTGATTTATGATGATTGTCACGATGTGTATGTATATCGGGATTTAGTTGTTTGATGAGAAGGATACTTGTAATGGTGGATTCGATAACCTGCTATGAGATGCTTAGATGATGAAATGATAAACAGTAGGGTTTGATATTCGGTTGTTAATCCGTAAGACTAGATCAGATGTTTGAGATTTGTATTTGTTTATGTTCATAGTTCATACTCTGTTGATGTATTTGTTAGGATTAGCATGATGATTAACTGACTCGATGATGGTGAATCTTTCCTGAGATAATGAATGATTGGGGTTTCATGTTGATGATTGAAATTACTGTGTTATTGATTTGAATAGGAGGTTGTAGGCTGTTAATTGATGATTTAGGTTGTTAGTAATGATGAATTTGATGAAATGACTATCATATGTTTTAGATTGATTTGATGGAATGATTGGTTCATGATTGTTCTGATGACGGAAGCTAGGGTTCTTGGGTGATTGTCTGACAATAATGACGAAAGGGAGGAGCCGACGAAACTAGGAAGTTTCGTCACATGCTAACTCGACGAAACCAATAGGGTTTTGTCACATGACAACTCGACGAAACACTAAGTGTTTCTTCATAAGGGGTTTTGTCGAGCACCCCTTTTCGTCGAAAGGTTTTGCTTGAACAGTAGGTTGAGATGTCTTCACTGATTTCATGTATTATGACTGTATGAGTTACTTTGGTATGCTACGAACTGTTAATGTCTGTTGTGGCCTATGCATGGGTAGTATGAACTTGAATGACTGTTAATATGTTTCAATACACTATATGATAGCATAATAAACATGAATCTTGCGAATGTTAACTGATACGTACGTATGCATACATTAGGCTTTGACCGATTAATTGGAAACAAGTAGTTATTCATACCGAGCAAACCGAGGTGAGTTCACACTTTCTACAAGGCATGGGATTCCCAAGGGTTGGGAATGGGTTAATGAACTAAAACGGAAACTACATATTCTCCTTGGGTAGGATATGTACGGCCATCCTCCATGGGTAGGATGCCAAGATTAAACCTCGCGTATTATCCTTGGGTTGGATACGTACGTTCGTCCTCCTTGGGTAGGACAACAAGATTAAACATACTGGACCAAAACTCTATCATAAGTCCCTCATTTTATATCGAATTAATCGCCAAGGCCGATGGCGAGCGGGTCCTTAGTTAATAGCGTTATTAGGTTTAACAAACCTCACACCGTGTCGTTCGAACGAGCGTGTACTTATGGACTAAGGCAAAGGGTCAATGATGATAGACGTTGACTTAGGGCACAACTTACTTTCGTTATTAGTCGATATGGTACGGTCTGGTAATTCACATGGGAAGCCCCCACTAATCATTGAGAAGGTTTGAGAAACAGGGTTACTGATTAAAACGTGGTGTACAAAATGAACTTACGATTATTGAAACGAAATCAAAACTTAAACAACCAACTGTGACCTCACTCAACTTTGTTGTTGACTCGTTGTTACATGCCTTGCAGGTCGTTAGGTACTCATGGAGCTTGCACGGGGAGGCGTGGTTGTTGTGGGACATGGATTGTCATATACCATGTCAAACATTTGATACAATTGAACTTTCGTTTTGGTTTTAAACATTATGCTTCCGCTGATTACTTAGACTATGTTTTGTTGGACACCAATTATATTAGGTTTGGGTTTTACATTTATTTATATGTTATGTTCAATATGATTGGTGACTTGATCCTGGTCAGTCACGCCTCCAAGCGGTGATACTCCGCATGTGGATTTTGGGGGTGTGACACGCGGGCTATATACAGTCTTGCTATCGTAATCAAGGTATGGACTCTAAACAACTTATGTGTATGGATTTTGATTTTCGCAGCCTTGTTGTCAGAAATTTAAAATCGTTTTTATATGTCTTTGTGATCTCCAAGATTATGTGATAATATATATGTATGACATCGTAAATGCTATTGTATATAGTATAATTGTTTATAGATATATGTTGTAATATTAATATCCCCGAAAGGTAACCACCGATTTACCGCACCGAAAGGTGACCACTCGATTTACCGGATTACCGAACGTGCTACCGAACGTGTTACTGAACATGCTACCGAATGTGAATTACCGTATGTGTTACTGAATGTATATACGGAAGTGCTATATTAATATAGATATATTGTTAAGTTTTTTTTTCTGTAGTTGTCATCCCACTGAATAAAAATACTCAGGCATACGTATGTCTTTTATGTACGTTAGGTTACAGTTTTTTTTTGGGAAGATCTAGAAGTGGGCTCAAGGGATTCAAGACTCACAAGATTTTTATAAACATTAACGTTGATTTGTAGCGTTTTATATTTTATTGTAAATGTAATGTTTATTTTTATTAATGGAATTTTGTTTGTGATCTGATTACCGTTATAGTGACACATCAGCCCTAGTCGCGGCAGGGTGTTACAGTTTCTGAATTCGCAGGGAATAAGGGCGAGTTAGGGTTTAGGTTAGTATTTATATACGGGGAGTAGAGTTGGTGGTGAGGTTCCGCACTTGTATATTCACCTCAGAAATCCAGTTTTGCATAAGAGATAGGGGTCCGAGTTGACAAGTAAAGGGTTCCGAATTTAGTATAAGGTTTATACGGTTTCTGAATCTCTGTGTGGGGTGTAGGGGTATTCCAAATTTATGGAATGGTATAGGGGGTGTATCCGAATTTAAGGAGGTATGGTGTGGGGATTCTGAATTTATAAGTGGTTAAGGGTATGTCCGAGTTTGTGAGGGTGTCCGAGTTGATAAGGGTGTCCGAGTTTGTTAGGGTGTCCGAGTTTATAAGAGTATCCGAGTTTGTGAGGGTTTCCGAGTTTATGAGAGTGTCCAAGTGTGTGAGGGTGTCCGAGATTAGGAGCCTTGTTTTATTATACAAGCCCCTCAAGTTTAAAAACCTTCAAATTTAGTAGAAAGTTATCAATTTAACTTTGTGTTTAACGAAATTAGTCCCACTAGTTTATGTTAGTTCGCATGTTATAAACAATGTGCAACGTGCATGCAAGTACGTAAGTGCTACAAGATCACGAAGATTTAACTGAGCAAGTTAATGGTAATAACCTGAAAATGCGAGTTGTCATATCATCCCCATGTTGATTGAATTTTCATCCCCAAAATTTACTAATGTAGGGTAATGTACAGACTAGTGTGTGATCCAGTAATTCCCCGACTTACTGCCACATCCAGTAATTCTCTGAATTACTGCTACGCGCATGTTTGTGTTTAAACTTGTGTAATGTTTAATGCACTTACTTAATTCCAATTAAGTGTAATGTGTGAATGAATGATCATGACAAAATAGTTTACGAGAGTAGTTTATAATCTGAAATCGTCGGATGTCACATTATCCCTAAGTTGATGGAAATTTCATCCCGAAATTTAGTAAGCAGTCACAGAAGAAATCAAAGTGTCTGGGGATTTTTCCCGGGTATCACATCATCCCCAAGTTGACTGTGAATTTCATCCCGAAATTCAGTTTGTGTTGTCTGAGTTTTGCAATTCGGTTTCGAAGAGATGAGGATATTTACTTTTCATTTGGTCCTCTTTTTCCCACGTGGACTCCGGTCCAAGATTAGAGTTCCAATGAACCTTGACGATCAGTATTTTGATGTGTCTCTGAGTCTTGACTTCACGGTCCAGGATTTTGATTGGTTATTCAGCAAACCGTAGCTGTCATCCACTGGGATCTCATCCAATGGAACGACTAGTGTTTCATCTAATAGACATTTCTTCAAGTTTGAGACGTGAAAACGTTGTGAACTCCATTGAGTTCTTTAGGAAGGTTTAATTGATATGCCACTGGACCGATCTTCTGCATGATCTCAAACGGGCCCACGTAGCGCGGGTTTAGTTTGCCTCTTTTGTCAAAACGAATCACACCCTTCTAGGGTGATACCTTCAGTAGGACTCTATCGCCTACATGAAATTCCAAAGGATTACGGAGTTGATCGGCATAGCTCTTTTGATGATCACAGGTTGCCGTCATACGATTCCTGATTTGAACGATTTTCTCAAAGGTTTCAAGCACGAGTTCAGGACCGGTGATCTGGTTGTCTCCGACTTCAGCCCAATAGAGAGGGGATTGGCATTTCTGTCCATATAACGCTTCGAACGGTGCTGCCTGAATACTGGAATGGTAGCTATTATTATAGGAGAATTCCACCAAGGGTAGGTGCCTCTCCCAACCATTACTGAAATCAATTACACATGCTAGAAGCATGTCTTCAAATGTTTGGATGGTATGTTCACTTCGACCGTCGGTTTGAGGATGGTAGGTTGTGCTCATATAGTCATATCCAATCGTGAGCCTAATGGTTTTCGCATTGCCAAAGATGAGATGTAAAACCAGAATCACGATCGGAGATGATTGAAGTTGGCACTCCGTACCGAGTGACTATTTCTTCATGTAAATGCTGGCAAGTTTATCGTACTTGTCTGATTCTTTGATTGCAAGTAAGTGAGCGGACTTGGTTATAGGCTGGCTGGGGCCCATGCACGGAGCGGGCCTGACCAGTTGACTGGCTATTACGGGTTCACGAGGCACGGGGCGTGCCTACAAGGCACGACCCGTGGTCAACTTTGTGGGTCCCACGTGAACTTTCAAATCTTCCACAAGGTCTCTTGGAAACCATATAACCACAATTGCAGTTCGACCAGACAATTAAAACGCCGTTAGGATAAGTTCAGTCGGAGTCTATTTGATATTCTTTCAACGAATTCCTATTTTTAGGTGATTGTTCCCATATTTTGAACTTTAAATTTGGAAATTTGTTAGAGATTATATTTCAACTTTTTTAATATCGAGAATATTACGCATGACTCTGGATATTGGTTCATAACTAATCCATATATAATAGTCTCAAAAGTCTTGGTTTTATATTCGAATATGATGTCAATTTTATACATGTCTAATTGAAGTAGTCGTAATGGACTTTGTTTACTATTAATATAACTAATTATATATACTATAACAATAGGCCAAATTGATATTATTGTATTACTGGAGGATACTAGTTTTATATATAGTGTGTAACATGAATTAGTCATAATGGACCCTATCACTAATTATTTTGTCGAGCTGGAGTATGAGTATTATATTCTGCTTTGATTGTCATTCACATTGGAGTATGAGTATTATATTCTGCTTTTATTGTCATTCACATGATAATAAAATTTTGAATCAACTAAATTATGAAATTTTTAATCAACTAAAACATGATCTATGGACATTTTCTAGAATTGGTTGACAAATTAAGTTATTAGAGCATATAACAATAGCTCAAAAGTTTTGGCTTTAGATTCGACGATTAAATTGCGTTTGGATATTATTTAAATATGATTAAAGGGTTATAAGACCGTGGGGTATGGTGGGGCTTGGGTTGGGGCATGAGTTGACACATGGAATTGGTGCCCCCCCACCGCCTAGTGACGTGTCTGTTCGGTATGGCGGGGCGTGGGTTGGGCTTGGGTTGGGTGCACCGCGTTGCAGATTAATTAAAAAAAATTACAAAAAATTTATAAAATTCACACAACATTAGAACGAGAATATTTTTGTCTACATTTTGAACCAAGTTTTATTAAAAACGGAGTAAGGTTAATTATAACGTATTTTTATTATTATAATTACTAAACGGTTCCTAGTTCGCCAAAATACCTTATATTTCTATCGGTCAACTTACTCATGATCTATTCGTTTAATAATTTTATTAAAAATTTTGGTAATGTTACACATGATACGGGGCACAACAACTTATTGCAGTCAAGTTTTCAGTACTATATATTTTAGTAGCTTAACCGTGGGTTAGCTACCCCTGATATATTTTAATAAACTAATGTATTTAAACGAACTTACTTTACAACAAAAACTGAACCTGTGAACTCGTCAACCTTTGTTAATACGCTTGTGGGTCGTTAGGTACAGCTCGGGAGCTTGCAACATTGGAGTGTCATGGCTACATTAAACTATTGGGTTTAATTTTGTTAAACAATGTGCTTTAAATTATTGTATGGATTTTTACATTTTGCTTCCGCTGTTGATTTGAATTGTGTTTTAGACATTTAAAATCTAATCACTAATCATGTTGATTGTGATGAATTTTAATAACTTTAATAATTGTCAACATGATTAGTGGCTTGATCCTGGTCAGTCGTACGCCTCGCGGTAAAACTTCGCATGTGGATTTTGAAGGTGTGACAAGGATGGTTATCCACGGAATGTTATTTGCCTGACATCGCTATTAGGGATGTCCTTATATGGTTCCCTATGTCCTAACCGTTAGTGGGTGTAAACTTTCGTGGATTGTCATTGGCAAGACGTCACTATCAAGGGTGTCAATGTGGTCTCCTCTGTGATGACTGCTAGTGGTGACCGAGGAGGGAGGAGATCCGCGAAACATCATTGGGTAGACGTTGTTATCAAGGATGTCCTTGTGTTCTCCCCTCTGATAACCGCTAGTGATGACTAGGGATGGAAGATATCCATAAAGCGTCATTGGCCAGACATTGCTATCAAGGATATCCATGTTATCTTCTCTATGATAATCGCTAGTGGTGAATAAGGAGAGAGGAGATAAGCCTAACGTCATTGGCCAGACATCGCTATCAAGGATGTCCTTAGGGTATCCTTTATGTTTTATTTCCCTGATGTGGCATGTGGTCTCCACAAGTCGTTCGTCCTTATGGTTTCCTGAGATATGGGTCGAACCGCCTTGGATCTGCGGGGGATATGGGACTATATCTCTTCACGTAGCATATCTTGATTGAATCAGAGCTATAGAAGATACCCTTTTATTAGTAGTTCGGAAGCCAAGTTCCTTTCGAAACACAATTGCCCTATTTCTTCAAAATTGGATTTTTCGCTAGGCTACACCATAGTCACGACGAATTCTCTATGACGAATCGGACTTGCACAAAAGAACAAATAAGCGCTACTCAAAGCGGTCTGAATCTTTCAACTCACCGTGCTGTATTTAACCATGTATATTTATTAAATCAAATAAAGTGCGCCGTAGAAATATGCGCTTTTCATTTCCTTGCATTTTGAATGAGTTTAATTGTAACTAGCTTTTTTTATATCGCACGTTGCGACGAAACCGAACAAATGATAATATAAAACAAACGTGATTTGAAAATAAAGCATGTTGTTTAGAAAGTCAAATCATTAGAACGATTTAGTTTATCATCGTACCGTTTTATAATACCAAATAAATACTTTATTTTGAGTATAACCTCGTTTTTAACATAACTTATAATGGAATGTCAGGGAAAGAAATCAAGGAGAACTCCGTACTTAAGTTTTTAGAAAAAAATTATAAACATAACTTATTAAAAAAAAGGTAAAGGAAATATATGTTTAAAAAAAAAGAAAATATGTTATTAAAAGTAAATAAAATATGTTTAAAAAAAAGAAAATAACAATTATTAAAAAAAGGTAAAGGAAATATATGTTTAAAAAAAAGAAAATATGTTATTAAAAGTAAATAAAATAATAAACTATTATAATATATTAAATAATAAAATAATAAAAAATTATATATCAATATAAAAATAAAATTACTATTCATCATCCTCGAAAGCAATATATATATATATATATATATATATATATATATATATAATTTTATGATATTTTGTTATTTTATGGATATCTAGTTGTCTGCGAAGAAATGAAGGGTTTCGAGAAGAAATTTGAGGTCGGAACCAAGAAATGAGCAAGAATGGAGAATGGGAAGACATCTGTAGCTGTCAAATTTGTAATGGTCCTCTACCGAACTGACAACCATAGTGGACTGTGATGAAATCAGTTTTTATGGCATTCTTGGGATATTTTATTATGGATAGCTAACTTATGACCAAGAGTACATATTAGAATTTTGGAATGAAGAATGAAGCTTAAAATCGAAGATTGGAGCTTGAAGATTGTTCGGTTGGTCATTCATTCAGTTTTTGAATATTGTTCTGATTTTTGCTATGAGGGTAAAATCACCTAGGTTGGAAGAATACTGTCATGGTTGACTATTTATTTGGGTAAATCATTTGACTATTATTTTGGTATTGAACTATTATCTTTTTTTGATAGTCTTAAGCATTGATGATGATGTATATATGGCTTTTAGAAAGCATCGCATGGATCGATCTTAGCTCAGCTTGAGTTTTAGCCACAAGAAATGGTTGTGGGTATGCCGACCCATGCCATTTCGTGTGATTAATATGTAGGAGTGCCCCCGTATGACGTCACATGTTATCAACCCAGGTTTTGTTTATGGATACCTCCATATGACACGATTTAGTTTCATGATTTGTTTTTCTTTGCATCGTATCATTTTACCAAATGTTTCATTGTGATACCGTTTCAGTTAGATAGATTATTTGTTACTTGAGCCTATTATTTTGTACCGGGCGTTTGGCTCATTTTCAGAGGTTCGCATCTTACTTTGGGGAAGTTGAAAAGAAAAAAAAATAAAATTTTAGGATGTTATCTAAAGTATGTCTAGTGTTTCTGATTATCGCTACTAGGGCTGCAAACGAACCAAACGTTCGGCAAACAGTTCGTGAACCGTTTGGCCGGAAGTTCGTTTGTGTTCGTTCGTTTATTAAACAAACGAACATGAACAAGAAATTTCGTTCGTTTAGTTAAATGAACAAACATAAACATAGGTCGTGTTCGTTCGTTTATGTTCGTGAACGTTTGGTAACGTGTTCGATAGTTTATTAGTGTTTTTGGTTTTTATATGTATTTAAATACTTCAAAATTCCGATAAATTAAATATCTAATAAGTGTCAGTGTCTTATATATTTTACTCATGAACGATTGTTTATATTCGTTTGTTTCCATTTGTGTTCATGAACATTAGTTTATGCTCATTTGTGTTCGTCAACCTTTGTTTTTGTTCGTTGCCTAAAATTAACAAACAAATACAAACGAACACGAACAAGTTCATTTCCTTAACAAACGAACACGAACATAAAATCTCGTTCGATAAGTGTTCGTGAACGGTTCGCGAACACATACATTTCTTAATAAACGAACACGAACAACGTCTTGTTCGTGTTAGTTTGGTTCATTGGCAGCCCTAATCGCTACTAGTAACATGTGACTCATTCCAGGTTGAGGTGTTTCAATATAACTATTAATGGCAATTATATAACCACTAATGAAGTTGTATACTGATATTTCTTGATTTGTGCAGTTACAATTGCCTGATTTGAGTACTTATAAGAATAAGTTCAATAAGTACTCTTGGTCGTAAGCTATTCATAATTGCAATGGCAACCATATAACCACAATTGCAGTTTGACCAGACGATTCAAATGCCATTCGAATAAGTTCAATCAGAGTCTATTTGATATTTTTTCCAACGAATTCCTATTTTTAGGAGATTGTTCCGAGATTAAACTTTAATTTTGGAAATTTGTTAGAGATTAAATTTCAACTTTTTTTAATATCGAGAATATTACGCATGACTCTGGATATTGGTTTATAACTAATCCATATATAATAAAGTCTCAAAAGTCTTGGTTTATAACTAATCCATACATAATAAAGTCTCAAAAGTCTTGGTTTTATATTCGAAGATGATGTCAATTTTATACATGTCTAATTCAATTAGTGGTAATGGTCTTTGTTTACTATTAATATAACCAATTATATATACTACAACAATAGGTCTAATTTATATCCGATGATTAGGTTACATTACTGGAGGATTACTAGTCTTATATATAGTGTGAAACATGAATTAGTCATAATGGACCCTATCAATAATTATTTTGTCGAGCTGGAGTATGAGTATTATATTCTGCTTTTATTGTCATTCACATGATGTTAAAATTTTTAAACTAGGATCTATGGACATTTTCTAAAATTGGTTTACAAATTAACTTATTAGGGCATATAACAATAGGTCAAAAGTTTTGGCTTTAGATTTGACTATTAAATTGCGTTTGGATTTTATTTAAATATGATTGAAGGGTTATAACGGGGCATGCATGTTTAATAAAGATTGCCCAACATGCAATGGCGTTTATATCCATCGTAATTTTTGCCATTGGCAAAACGATAACAATTTTTATGAACAAAAATTATGATCTATGATCATTTGTATCATGGAAAATGATTTTCCTAGCGTAATTAGTATCAACCATCAAATTAATGTTTTTTTTTTCATACGAATTTATGGCATACATTCATAACCGACTAAATTTTGATCTTTGGACGTTTTCAAAAATTGGTTTACAAATTAACTAGTTAGAATATTAACAATCGCTCACAAGTTTTGGCTTTTGGTTCAAAGAATAGGAAGGACTTAACACAACACAACACACCTTCGCTTGTATTTGTTTGATAAACCCTCATGATCATTTGTATCATGGAAAATGATTTTCCTAGCGTAATTAGTATCAACCATCAAATTAATGTTTTTTTTTCATACGAATTTATGGCATACATTCATAACCGACTAAATTTTGATCTTTGGACGTTTTCAAAAATTGGTTTACAAATTAACTAGTTAGAATATTAACAATCGCTCACAAGTTTTGGCTTTTGGTTCAAAGAATAGGAAGGACTTGACACAACACAACACACCTTCGCTTGTATTGGTTTGATAAACCCTCACTACTACAATATGGAGCATTAGACGGTGTTCAGTATTTGTTTTAGACAAGGTTAAAATGATAACATCGTCTTAACTAGTTAGGAGATGGTTCCGAGATTAAACTTTAATTTTGGAAATTTATTAGAGATTAAATTTCAACTTTTTTTAACATCGAGAAGATTACGCATGACTCTGGATATTGGTTTATAACTAATCCATATATAATAAAGTTTCAAAAGTCTTGGTTTTATAACTAATCCATATATAATAAAGTCTCAAAAGTCTTGGTTTTATATTCGAAGATGATGTCAATTTTATACATATCTAATTCAATTAGTCGTAATGGTCTTTGTTTACTATTCATATAACTAATTATATATACTACAACAATAGGTCAAATTTATATTCGATGATTAGGTTACATTACTGGAGGATACTAGTCTTATATAGTGTGAAACATGAATTAGTCATAATGGACCCTATCACTAATTATTTTGTCGAGCTGGAGTATGAGTATTATATTCTGCTTTTATTGTCATTCACATGATAATAAAATTTTGAATCAACTAAATTATGAAATTTTTAATCAACTAAAACATGATCTATGGACATTTTCTAGAATTGGTTGACAAATTAAGTTATTAGAGCATATAACAATAGCTCAAAAGTTTTGGCTTTAGATTCGACGATTAAATTGCGTTTGGATATTATTTAAATATGATTAAAGGGTTATAAGACCGTGGGGAATGGTGGGGCTTGGGTTGGGGCATGAGTTGACACCTGAAATTGGTGCCCCCCCACCGCCTAGTGACGTGTCTGTTCGGTATGGCGGGGCGTGGGTTGGGTGCACCGCGTGGCAGATTAATTAAAAAAAAAATTACAAAAAATTTATAAAATTCACACAACATTTATAAAAAAAAAACCTACAATTTCATTAAAATTTTAAAAATTACATAATCCTAAAAATTACATAATTCCTAAAATTTACAAAATAAAAAACCTAGAGCGTTAGGTAAATTTCAAAGAGGGCGATCTTGTCGAACGCCTTTCGCTCCTTGCCTCGAAACTCTATGTTCGCCACCGCCACCCGGTCCTCGTGGCTTAACTCGCCGCTTGGAACGGCTTCGTAGTAAGCCTTGAAACGATCGAGCTTGGGCCGTGGGAAGAAGTGGGTAGCCGGCGGGGTAGCGACTGCTTGGGATGGGGTAGCCGGTGGGGTTTGGGTGGATAGCGACTGCTTGGGATGGGGTAGCCGGTGGGGTTTGGGGTTACATATATAGGGGATGTTGGGACCCAGGGTGACCGCTTGGCTTGGCCACGGAAACTTTCAAATTTGGCATGCTATGACATGGCGGGTCAGCGAATAGGAGTCGGCCAGCTAGGATGCCAAGACCGCCCCACGCCCGGCTTGAAACCAAGCCCCAAGGGCCACGCCCCAACCCAAGCCTACCCGGGGTGGTGGCTTGGGCGTTTTCCCACAACCCACGCCCCAACTCAAGCCCCATACCCCATAGTCTAAGGGGCATGTTTAATTAGATTTGGTGAATGGATATTTAGTGAATTATAATTTTATGTCACAAATTAAGTCTCTAATTAAGTGAGACTTTTCACTTATCCTCAACTCTTGTATAATAATAGGCTATGTGCCTCATTTGAGAAGAAGAACATCTAGAAAAATACAAGAGTAGATACAAGAAAATTACATGAATATATGGAGAGTTATTGAAAAGAAAAAAAAATACTTGAAGACCCATGTGTTGGGTGCTTAGAAGGATATGTTTTCTCTATTCGATTTCACCACCGTCACATCTTTATTTGTTCCATAATTTCAAACACTACAATTATCCGGTGTAACCTCGGGCGCGTGGCCATCTTCGGCAGTACAGACTGCTTCGGCTGTTGTACCCTGGGAGACAGACGCGTCATCTTTGGTAGAGGCGTGAAATCTGTTTTAAAGGAAGCGAGTCGAACACGTGCCTCAACCAAATCGTCAACGTTTTAGTGTGCTCTTTGTTGCAGTCAAGGAGTATTTTTCAAGACTCAAGATGATGAATACTCGAGTCTAAGATGCTATCAAGTGCACATGAAGGACCCACCAGAGATGCGGCTTGAATCAAGATTGGTATGTATAATTATATTTTATATTTCTTTTATTTAGTTACTGCAACCTGTATTGTACTATGATATTTCCTACGAATAACGAGAGTCTTGTTAATATATATTTTGTAATTATATTTTATAAAAGGTGAACCTAGTTCCTACAAACTTAAAAAAGATTTCATGAGATTGTTGCTACAATCTTAAAACCTTATTTATAAGGATTTTGGGTTCACAAAAGGATTTATAATAAAAAAATATATTTTTAAAGACTATGATGTTATAAATATTTTCTTTTGGGAAATATGTATGTGGCACAACTTGTTGTATTTGGATTTTTGAGATTGAGATACAATATTAAATCCTATATCGTGGTACAAAACGAATAGTTTTGGTTCAACCGTTTGGTTTTTGAAACGATTTTGGGAATCGTTAATTTTTTTCTAACTTTTGTGTTAGATCGGGTTTATTAGTGTAAACCATAAGTTTTTTGTAAACGTTCAATTCTCTAACATGTGTGTTAGACCGGAATTATTGGTGTAAACCATACGTTTTTTGTAAACGTTAAATTCTCTTAAGTAAAGTTTTTTATGTCTTTAAATAAGAGTTTTATATTACTTGATTAGAGTTTTATGTCTCTAATTAAGTCTCTATTTATAGTAGACTTTTCATCCACCCATAAATTGATATGAACAAATAAGTCTTATAATGATTTTTGTAATCATTTGTCTTCTAACATGTGTGTTAGAAACATTCATGAAATGCATTAGTTTGGAAGCAATTTTTTAATTATTTAGTTTATAACGTGTGTATTAGAGATGACTTATTTATTTGAACCATATTTGTGTTTTTAGCAAGTCGAATTAACATTTTGTGGAAATGTTAATATTTCTAACGTACACGACAGAATTTCTTTCATTTTAACATGATTGTTAAAAATTGGTTAAAATACAAATGCTTTGAAATGTTTTATGTAAACATTTTATATAAGTAATTTGTTGTAGCATTGATTTTAATGCTTTGTGTGATTTAGAAATAAAAGGTCATACACTGAAGTTGATGTTTGATTGGCTTCAAGAATTAAATCACCATAAAGGGTTGGTGTAGTTGTGTGGGATTTATCACCAACTTTAATTTGTGATTTCTAAATTCATTTGAATGAAATTTTAACTACTAATTAAACTCTTCATGTGGTGAAACTCTTGAATAGAGTTTTAATGATAACATTTAATGAGTTTTATTAGAGTTTATGTCTATAATTATTGAGACTCTTCACTCTTCATATGTGAAACTCTTGAGTAGAGTTTTATTGATGACATTTGATGAGTTTTAGTGATGACATTTAATGCTTTAATTTCGTCATGTTTTGTATATATAAAGTGACTTAAATTTTCTAACATGTGTATTAGAAAATGTGTATCACGAATACGAGGTTAGAGATTATTCATAATGAACAGAAATGTTTTATGTAAACATTTAATTGCCTATTTGGGCATTAAAAATGATGAGAAATGGTTTATTTTATAAACTATATCTTTGGAAAACGTTTTAGGTAAACGTTCGATTCTATAATGTGCTTGTTATAACATTTTTTTTAACATGCGTGTTAGAAAATGTTATTTGGTGAAAACAACTTGGTGTTGTTGAATTTAATTGTTCAAGTTTACTACTTAAATGTAGTATTTGTTACAACTTGGTGTTGTTTTGAGCATAATTGTCCAAGTTTAAAGTTTCAAGATGAAATGGGGAACTTGTACTTACAAGTGCATTGAGTCTTATTAAGGGAGTACCTCAAGACATGCCATGTGACGATATTGTTGAGAAGATTTCAGTCAGATTATAAAGTGTTGAAGATAAAAGCACTTTGCTATTTGATGTCTACATATTGTCTATGCTTCCTTTTAAATTTCAAAAGTGATTGGCACTTATGATTTAGTTTCCAATGTATTTTATTGTTTTGTGTTCAATATCTTCGGATAACATGTGCAATTTTTTATAAAAAAATAAATCACTAATGGTTGTGACGTATAAATTATTTTTGTGGAAAATAATTATAATGTCGGTTATACATTGTTTTAAAAATATGGTTTTAAACGGATAGTACATGAAAATACTTGGACATAAACAACTTGAGAGTTGTTACATTGACTAAAAGTCGAAGAAGAAATATCAAATGTATAACCACATCATGAGTGAGTAATGAAAGAACGTAGTGAGTGTATTGAGATGAAATACACTAACGACATTCATGTCAACATACTTCATTAGAAGTCACTAGAAAATCCACAAGTGTGAATTCTAACATATGAAAGTAAAAGTACTATATGTTATTGTATACCTTTAATAAATCTTGCGAGATTTATAAGTAGATACATCTACCACTTGATTATTGTTAGATCTATATGGAGATTTTACCTTCATTTGGGATAGTATCCTAAATATACATATCTCCTAATGAATAACAATAGATGTATGCAAATCATTTATGGTAAAATTATGAATGCCATGTTGTTGAGTGTCGATCTAGTTGACTCTATCTCACACATAATAGTGATTGTAGACGAGAAACATTCATCTTGATGGTGATGAGTGTGTTCACCAAGTGACTTGGATTAAGACTTATGTTTAAGTACTTATGAGTCAATGGTAGATTGTTGTAGATCAAAGGTAAACAAGTTATGTTTCTTAAATGAATGATGAAATTTAGCTATGTGCTATATACAATAATTTGTGATACCTTCCTAAATATTGATGTTTTAGGATTATGAATAAGTGTCATTATTTTGTTTTAACAAAGGGATGAATGTTGCAAGGTGATATTATGATATCCTTAGGGCTGTGAAGAACCAGAATAATGCATCTTCTGTTCACATGCTAAAGTATTGTAGTCTAAAGCATGCTAGACTAGTACTTGGTTAATTATGGGTCTTGGCGGAGACTAATTGACTCTAAACATTCAAATGTGTATGAACACAAAAAGAATTTGCGTATAGACAAAGTTGAGGGAGAATTTTCATTCATTATAAGGAAAAGACATGTAACTTTTTAAGAGTTTGTTCGAAAAGCTAATGAGAAGAACTCATTGTCTAAGATTATTCTAGATGTTAAATTAGAATTATTCTAAGTTGGTGACAAACTTATGACAATGGCATGTGTTGCTTTGGTCAGCTCGGAACCTTATGTAAGCTAATGCAATATGAGTTGAATTCACTGATACAATGAGGTTGATCTTGTTCAATCATATGTGTATAAATGTCGTCATAAGTGGTGTTACGGAAATGTTGATCAAATGGAAAGAAATATAGGGGAGGATCCATTTAAGAAACAATCCTATAAGGGTATGTAGAAATGGTTCTCATTAACCCATCTAAATGCTATCCAATAACACTTAAATGTGGGCTGTCTTGCATTTGTTTTTGGGAATAAGGATTTTTTAATCCACTCTAACATTGCAAATAGACGACTAAGTGGAGGACACAAAGGTCGTAGTGTATAATGGAGATGTGTTTGCCTTAAATGATTCACGTATCTTACGAAGACATATGTTATAACCAGATTCAGATGGCCACTGAGGTATAGACTTAGAAGTTGACAATAGGCAAAATTAACTTACGAGTTAAGAACACATCATGACAACTGATCTAAAATACGCAAAGATATATGTTAATGTTATGGATCCAACAACTTGAGGGTTTATTAGAGATCAAGTTATGGAATGAGACTGAAGCCCATGGAAAAGGGTGTGTGAAGGAAACCTAACTTAGTTGACTGGAGATCCCAAGATCTAAGTTCAATAGGACAACTAACTCATATGCCTAAGGGTGGTCACTGTGGAGGCACAAATGATATGCATAATCTAGTATAAAAAGGGTGTTTAAATATGTCCTAGTTTATTCCTATGATATTCAGTGACAAAGAGTGAGGCTAAGCATAATATGTGGTAAATGATTTGGATAAATCACGATAACCACAATGCTTTTAATGATCTAAGGAGAATCACCTATGTTAGAGAGAAGTGGGGTCTCTTCGAATGGAACTGAGGGCACAATTCCTAGAGCTCTCGCAGAACCAGGAAAGTGTTCAACGACCATTATTGGACATGACTATGAGGAGATGACCCGGTTAAGGAGAGTCTTGTGTGAAGTGTATTGTCGTCTACACAAACGGCAGATGAGTTCAATGACATCAAGATCTACTCAGAGCTAGTGGGCTAATTGCTTTTCATGAGAGAAGGTTCAAAGGGTAACACCTACCTATCGTATGTAAAACTCAACTGTCGAGGTTCTACTGGAAATTTTATGTGTTTTGAACGATCTCCATTCATGTGGGGGATTGTTGGAAATTTGGTGAATGGATACTTAGTGAATTATAATTTAATGAAATTATAATTATTAATAAACTCTTCATATGGTGAATTAAAGACTAAACTCTTAAGTAGAGTTTTAATGTCTTTTAATTTGAGTCTTTATGTCTCAAATTAAGTCTTTAATTAAGTAAGACTTTTCACTCATCCTTAACTCTTGTATAATAATAGGCTATGTGCCTCATTTGAGAAGAAGAACATCTAGAAAAATACAAGAGAATATATAAGAAATTACATGAATATATGGAGAGTTATTGAAAAGAAAAAAAATACTTGAAGACCCATGTATTGGGTACTTAGAGAAATATGTTTTCTCTATTTGATTTCACCACCGTCACATCTTTATTTGTTCCATAAGTTCAAACACTACAATTATCCGGTGTAACCTCGGGCGCTTGGCCATCTTCGGCAATACAGACTGCTTCAGCTGTTGTACCCTGGGAGACAAACGTGTCATCTTTGGTAGAGGCATGAAATCTGTTTTTAAGGGAAGCGTGTTGAACACGTGTGTCAACCAAATCGTCAACGTTTTAGTGTGCTCTTTGTTGCAGTCAAGGAGTATTTTTCAAGACTCAAGATGATGAATACTCGAGTCTAAGATGCTATCAAGTGCACGTGAAGGACCCACCAGAGATGCGGCTTGAATCAAGATTCGTATATATAATTATCTTTTATATTCCTTTTATTTAGTTACTGCAATCGGTATTGTACTATGATATTTCCTACGAATAATGAGAGTCTCGTTAATATATATTTTATAATTATATTTTATAAAAGGTGAACCTAGTTCCTACAAGATTGCCCAACATGCAATGGTGTTTCCATCGTAATTTTTGCCATTGGCAAAATGATAACATAATTTATGAACTAAAATATGATCTATGATCATTTGTATCATGGAAAATGACTTTCCAAGCGTAAGTAGTATCCACCATCAAATCAATGTTTTTTTCATACGAATTCATGACATACATTTATAACCAACTAAATTTTGATCTTTGGACATTTTCAAAAGTTGGTTTACAAATTAACTAGTTAGAATATCAACAAGCGCTCACAAGTTTTGGCTTTAGATTCAAAGAATAGGAAGGATTTAACACAACACAACACACCATAGCTTGTATTGGGTTGATAAACCCTCACTACTACAATACGGAGCATTAGACATAGGGGCGGAACCACCATATAAGCAGCCGTAGCACGGGCTACGACTCAATTCCTGACATGATCCTCTGGTTAGCTATACTGCAATCTTCACAAGAATTACCAAACTTGAAACCATCACTATAGCTTCTCCATTTCAACTTTAAACACGTCCGGGTTTGTTTTAATGCAACACCAACATTCTTGATCCGCGGGTCTTCAAAACCCAACTGACATTTGATAAAAACTTCGAAAACTACACTGATCAACATCAAATAAGTGATTATCCACGAAAACCTAAAATACCATTTTTTGTAACCAAAATATCAGCTCATCCATAATGGAAATCTTTTGGAAGCCTCTGAATCGTAATTGAATTTGCATTACTCTATCTTCATGAAATTCTTTCAGACAATATGATAATGTGACTCGTAATTGAAATCACATCACTCAGAGTTTCAATGACTAGTTAGTGTAAACGGTGATCCTTATACACTACACAAACCTTCACTGGATTTATCTAACCACCCAAATACTGTTGTATTATCACCCCGAAGTTTCAAAATTAATCAAATTTCTTAAAATTTGTATTCACTCTCATTCTTGGTAAATTCACATCTTTTTCAACCCTCATGAACTATAATATGTATTTAATAAATATTATACTTTGTCTGTCGTCCAAAGTGTAACTCTTTGGATCATATTATATTAGCAACGTTAAATTATTTGTAACTCAAACATCTTATATCCAACAAGTTGGTCAATTCCACATACTCTCCATAGATAACATGCATTTTCTAAATTTCTAAGGTAAATATGTAAAATGTTTGAGCAAAAGATTACACACTTCTAAATTTTTATATGTTCATGTTATCACGTTTTTAAGTTATATGTGTTATAACAACTCTCCTAAAATCTTAAAACACCTCTATACGCCATAAAATACACCCCGTGTATGAAAAACGGCCTTGAAATAGCTTTATTTTTATAAAAATCAAGAAAAACAAGATTTATGGGGCGCTCGCGGGGTGCGAACCCCTTGGCTACCTTAGTCGCGGGCTGCGACCTCCTTGACACCAGGCGCAACCCTAGGCCGCCACATATCCCAGTCGTGCTAAGCCTAGTCGTTGATTCGACAAGGCTAGGCCCTAGCCAGCCTAGCTCGCTGGCCGCGAAGGCCCTCACTATAACTCTCACGGGGTGCGAGAGAGTGGCAGATCAGACCTATAAATAGAGCGCTTCGGCTCTCATTTCAAACCGTTCATTTTCTCGATCTTTCTCTCAAATCTGAATAGCAATTATACTTCTCGGGCTTAATACCCACTAAAATAGCGAAGCTCTGCCTCGATGTAAGTATTATAACCCCCGATTACGCATTAGTTACGCTGCCTGATCGATCTAGTGCTCCGTAACGCATGTCAAGGCTCTGCCTTACTCAGTCGTTGGAGTTTTATCTCAGGAATATAACTAATGTAAATTGGGTTAATATACTAACGCGTGTGCATTGTTTAATTTAATAGATTATAACCAGGAAGTCACAAGGAAATACCTAAATTGGCAATGTGAGTAATTCTTCTTTTTGTAAACTGTTTTTACAAAACCTCAATTATTTAAATTACAATTCACAGTGATTGAGTATTTGTAAATCTAAAATTATCGTCGGCATGTTGGGGTTTTGTATACGTAACTTGTTACTACACTGTGAGTAGTAGCATGACCACAAGCCAGGATTGACAGTACCGTGGTTGGTAATTAAAGTAGATGTAAATAAATATAATTGCGTGATGCCCTCAATGCTGTAAAATGATAAAACTTGTTTTGATTAAACTGGGATTCACTCACCTGTATTTTCCACTGACAAAAATGTTTTAAACGCGTTTTAGGTAACAAAATGTGAAAGCCAAAATAGAAGCCAGCTGGAGAGAACTGAAGGCTTGGAAAAGTGGCTATAAAAAGTTACCTAAATAAAGAAGAAGTTTTATTTCAATAAATTAGGGTTTATCCCTATAAACAGATTGTAATAGAAACTTAGGATTTTCCCATGTATTTATTATTACAAAAATGTGGTGTTTTACTCTGATAAACTATTTCCTAACTACGGTCCTGATGTAAATTCCGCTGCCAAATTAAATAAACACCGATACCACCAGCTCTGAGTAGCTCGCGGCCGCCCGCCTCCCGGGGCAGGGGTCTGGGGTTGCGACATAAGTGGTATCAGAGCTACAGCCAGTGATTTCAGCCACCAAGGTGTTCTGCTGACCTAAAAATTTGTCAATTATGTTAGGAAATAATCTATGTGATTACGTGTGTATCTATATATTATTGTTTTGTGTTATTTGACAATCTGTTAGTTTACAGTATGAGTAATCATGGACCATCTGACGCCTATCGTCACCTCTCTAATTCTCCTAGAGATGAAGGAACTTCCTCCCAGCCTACTCCTTCGGGGTATTCAGCTTACACCGAAGAGGGGATATTCATCTTTAAGGCACAATCCAAAGAACCATTTCCTACGAAAAAGAGAGGATGGTTCAGTCGGGGAGCAAATGAACGTAGGAAGCGAATGAGGAAATTACAGCAACAAAGTATTTTAGTAGCAGCAAATAGGGAGATGAACGCCTAGACCCAAGACATAATCAATAGGCGATTGGCCAACTTTCACAAATTAGCTACCATTGCCGCAGACCCAAACCCAGACCAGATACTGGCACCACAACCACTACCACTATTCCCAACTCAACCTACGAAAATAGAACCCAACCGAGGAGAAGAGGTTCCCATACCCGCCTTTGACCCAAACGAAATCCCTAGAATCCCAGCACCCAATCCTCTAGCTTATGACCCGTGGGAGGATGAACATAGGGATTATCGAGAACTCTACCCATAGGAGGAACCCTTACCAAACCATATAGCACCATACCCCAACCTTGACCCTCTTGATCCATATTGGGATGCCGATCAGTATGTTCGTGAAATACTAGAAAACCCATACCCATATGGAGAACCCGTACCACAATACCCTGACCCAATACCCGCACCACCACCACCCATGAGTACCGAAAACGTGCAGGAACTCCGCACATTTGGTGAGGAGTTAGTAGATGAAGGAGAAAGAATAAGACAAATAGGGGAAAAACTCGTTTGGAAGTACGACGAGCTAAATATGCAATACTGGATGAACCCCTAGAAATAATATATATATATACACATATATATGTATATATATATACATGTATATATATATATATATATATATATATGAGTGTAGTTTGAAAAAAAATCAACTAAAATAGATGATCCAATACCTACTGATGCATAACTAGTAATGTATTTTAAATTCCAGTTGCATCTTGTAATAGATGCATATATAAACAAAATAGAGTAAATGTCGCAATGCTCGATGGTTTTGACCAATGTCTTTGTTTGTGTAATTGTTGGCATTAAATCTTATTCTGTGATATTAATTCCTGATAATTGTTTGTAAATCAAGATGGACAACGAAGAAAATCAGGAAAACCAGAATAATGATAACCAAATAGATAACAGTGCCATCCAACACATAGTAACACAAGGAATTAGAGATGCTATGCCATATATTATCAAGACTATTAAGGTAGCAGAAAATAATAAAAGTAATAGTGGAAGTAAACGACCACCTACTGAACCCAGTCACAGCATAAACAATGGACCGTTACTTCAATTGCCTATTCCAAAAAGAAGAAGAACCATGTCATATGGTTGTTCTTGCAAAGAATTATTGTCTTGCAAACCAATAGAATTTTCTGGCAATAAAGGAGCCATTGCAGCTCTATGCTGGATAGAAAAGACAGAGGTGAAGGATCGTTTTATCGACCGAGACGAGTCGTTCAGAGGTGTTCTACTCAATATGAAAGGCAGAAACAGACATATCGAGTTTGATTCAGCAAGATATTCACTTTAACTGTTGTTCTGATTAACTTGACAAAGTTTTACAGTGAAACAACACTTCAGCAGCACTTCGGCTCCGGAAACACACATACACGACTTACTCAAACGGAATCAGGACAACCCTATTTATAGGCAGTGTAATTTCGCTTGAACATGACTCAAGCGGAATTACCTTTCATAAGGAATTACAATTTCAAGCGAGATTACCATTTCAAGCGGAATTAACAAGTTAATTTCGCTTGAAATGCACTTGTTGCTTTCAAACGAAATTACACTTTCTAATTTCGTTTGAAACTGCCTGTTGACCCATTTTTGACAATTTTTACGTTTTCCGTGCCCTGATCTATCTAAACAGGACAAGACTCGATACATGACGAAGTCGACAGACGCATGCACCAACAGACTCCCCCTCGAATGTTGACGAGTCTTCAGTGTCGAGTCTTCAACGTCTTCAGTCTTTATCAGTCTTTATTCTTCCTGAAGTATCTGACACTGTAAAGCATTCTCAATTTTCTCTCTTTCTTCCAAAATCGCAACCTGGCTCTATGCTCTTCTTGATCAGGTCTCTTGATTCCTTAAGTTCACCAGCATCATCATCTTACATTAAATTTTAGGTCCAGAATAAGAACCTGGCTCTTCCTAATCACACATTCCTCATGAATCAAAACCTGGCTTACCTGCACATCCTTAACCTAGACATAAATTTTACAAATTTAAAATTTTACAAATTTATATACCACTTACAGGTATCTTTCTTGAATAATTTAACACTTTAAAAGCTTCTGATGATCACTTATAGACAAATATTCAAAATCTTTTCTTATTATTTAAAAATAGACTCCCCCTCAAGAAATGATCATCCTGTTTAGCACCTGGAATTTTGAAAATCAGCTCTCCAATATCAGTTGTCGAAAATCTTTTTGAATTCTTCAAGATTTATGCTAAAATACGCTGAAAATCTTTTGAGTTTTTTTTTTAAAAATGAAATGCAATAAAGAAATATAAACAGACAATATTTTTTGTGAGTTTGTGTAAGAGGATCATATCAGTTTATGAGACAAATCACCAACACCGTTAAGCTTTAAACATTTTCAGTTCTAAACGATTCACTTAGATTGTCAGTATACTGATCCACTTAAATTTTCACAAAAATTTCAACTGTTTCGAAATACGAGATTAATGTTTTAGATACTTAAACTTATTCTCGTGTCCCACCTCAGAATATACTCCCGTATCCAGATCCCAATATTCAGTCTTACAGGTGAGTATACCACAGACGATATCTGTAAGGGGTTAAATTGCGAGAGCCGTGAGAGCTCAGGTCAGAACTTCCGTTCAGCAGAGAGATGACGGCTTCGACTTTTGGTGTGTTCCCTTTAGATAATCTTTTCTTCAACAGCACATGATTAGCATTTTTCAATGTTTCATCATTTTTTATGCTGAGGGTGGTGCTATATTTCAAGCAAGCGGAAAGTATTATACGGGGACTAGGCCATTGCTTCCGCAAAATCAGAAGTCCCGGGATAATACCCCAGATATCTCTGAGTATAAAGACCTAGTATCTCAGAAAGAGGGACCTTTCAAACAAGATTTCGGGGGTTACCCATATATCCGAGAGATGTTCACCACGATATAAGTAAGTTTGAAATTTAGGTTTATATCTCGTCACAATCTACTAAATGTGCAAAAGCCTACTGGCACATCATCAGCGGGACCGTTTATCATATTTTAACTTTCCAATTCTTTAGCATGCTGTGATCGTCCACTGATGTACTATCATTTCCTCTTTTTACAGCAAAACTCATTTTTCATTTTTATCATGTTTTTTACTTTTTCAAATTTTCTAATGTTTTTGAATTTTCTGAAAATTCTTACTCCCCCTAAAATTCAAAATTATTTAAAGTAAATTTGAAAACAAACTGTACAAGTAAAGTAACAATTGATATCGAATCACTTCATATCGCCATCCACTTGGCATAAACAATCAGAACTCCCCCTTACAACAAATTATTTTCCCATTGTGATTTCAAAACACTTAAGTTTGTTTTAATCAAATGGTTTTTCCGGAAAATTAGTTTTGTTGATTTCATAAAACCACTTGTAGGTTAGGGGTTCAAATCATCACTTTGTTTCTTTCAACCATTTGAATAATATAACAGTTTAAATCCAAACATCAAACACCACTTGTAGAAAATCAAGTACAACTTAATGTCCTTGATTTACCACTTGTATGTTAAAACCCTTCTTTAACCACTTGTAAATCAAAATATCACAAACGTGAATTTCTCAAGAAAGATGCCGATACCTGCTTCACACTTACCAACCTGGAAGCTCCGGCAAGTCAGGATTTTACTTGTGAAAAACTGCCATCCAAGCCTGACTAAACTTGGATGTTTCTTCCTCAACTTCACTTGGGTAAAAAGTTGCTTTCTTTGTTTCATAAAAATCTTTTACCCCTTTGAATTTACCCTCAACCATTTTCCCAAAAATCTTTTTCACATTTCTATTAAATGCTTTTTCAACATCAAATTCTTTCTTTTCAGAATAGAATTGATTCGAGATCTCAACCTTTCCAACCTTCTGTTTAAAATTTTCATCCCTCAATGGTGGAAAATGAACATCATCCATTGGAGACACTGAGTTTTCTTCTTTAACCTCAACCTGTGGCTTGTCTGACTTTGTGGAATCAGATTCATCGCCAAGTTTCTCATAAAACTTCTTAACAACCCACATTTGGTTGTCATGTTTAGCTCTCTTTTGATAAAAAATTGTCTTTGAAAATTCACCAACTTCATATGTTGAATTTTCAAAAATTTTAAATTTGTCAGTTGATGGTTCTTTTTTCTCAACAAATTTTTCTTTGAGTTTTTCAGAGACTTCCTGTTTTGTTATTGTTGGTTGAGAACAGTTCCATGCAATGTGACCAACTTCATTGCATTTGTAACAGGTTCTTGTCTCCTTTCTTTGATAAGCTTCATTCTTCATTCTCTCTTGCTTCTTGGCAAGGAATTCTATGTTTGATTGCTTCCAGAATGAGCTTTTTGATTCCTCTTCACAACTTGTCCCTGAAACAAATTTTGTATTTGTTTTACAAATTTTCTCATTTTTATAATTTTCAGGTGGAATAAAACCGGGACCTTTTCTTTTGAAATTACCGTTATGGTTTGGTTTCTTTTGAAAACCAGAACCAGAACTGTAACCCTTTTTTTTGTTTAAACGTTGTTGAACTCTTGAGGTGTAAGGTTTAGGTTTATCAGAAAGATTTACATCATTTATTTCAGAAATATTAATTTCTATTAGTTTGAAAACCTTTTTGATCATTTCTGGTTTAACACCTCTTATTGGAAATTCTTTATCAGAATATAATTTGTCAGAATCATTCAAAGTATATGAAACTTCAAATGTTTCATCATTCAAATTAGATTTTGATATAAAAAATTCTCTACTATAAACCCGTTTAACCGACGTCTTTGAACTGTTGACCGACGAACTCGAATTTTCTGACTCAGACTTTGACTCTGACTCCTCATCTTTATCCAACACCTGATCGACCACCTTTTTTATTAACTCAGACTCATGATCAGTGTCAGGCGATGTGAACGTTACATCAATGTTTTCTAGTAAATCATCGGTTGTTTCGGACTTTAACTCTATATTGACTGCCTTTTTAACTTGTTCCTCATTTGGTTTTCTGGGAGAATATCCTTCCCAGATCGGAGGCGGACACTTGTTGTAACTAACACTCTGTTTCTTACCAGTATCCTTCTTCTTTGGCTTGTTATCATCTTGAAATGCTTCAAAACCTGCAACAGTTGGATAAATTCTATCAATCAAATAATCAGAACTAGAATAACTTTGCAATAAACGTCTAATTCTTTCATCCTCAATCTTTTCTGTTTCCAACTCTTGCTTCCACTTTGCACTTTCTTCAATATAGAAATTTATAGCTTTCTGCTTCGACATCATCACAGCATTCAACATTGTCAGTGCATCTTCTCTTTCAGAATTAGTCTTTTGCAGACCATTTACCGTTCTGTTTAATACATCGTAAGATTCTTTCACGTAATTGAGATCAAACATTAACTTCTCTTTCATCTTTTCTTGCTCACTCAGTTTCTCATCTTTTTCTGCACATTCCTTGCAAGATTCTAAACACTTTAAGCAAGGCTTGATGACTTCCACAATCTTTTCAATTTTGATAACCTTCTCGACTTCAATCACCTTTTCAGCGACTTTAACTTCTTCACATTTTTCATTTTTCTTTGTCTCTGAAACATCTTCAACTTTCACCTTTTTCAACTCTTTTGCTATTCGTTTCTTCTTCAACTTCTCCAAGCGATCTGCAAAATAAAATTGAAATATTTCAACAGATACTTGAGTTTTTGCAACATTAATATGCTTTTCTTCCTCATCATCACTACTGTCATCAGTTGGTGATTGATCAAAATCTATTGTCTTTACAGAACTATCATCTGAAGAACCAGAATCAGATGGTGTTTTATCAAAAACCATTGTTCTTTCTGAACTTTCATTGGATGAATCGGATTCTTCTTCTTGACTCGAATCACTACTAACAAATATTTTCATCCATTCTGTAAACAAATCAGGCTTTTGAACTATTTCTGCAATCAAAGCTACAACTTTTGAATCAGGTGGAATATATTTATCCCAGCTAAAGCCTTCTGCCACTTTTTCATCATCTTGATCAATGATACCATAATAAGCTTTCTTATTTGCATCTTCGATCATTCTTGCATGTGCAGTTTGTGGTTCCTTTTGTTGATGCGGTTGATGAGCAACCTGTTGATATATGGCTTTTCGATAGTAATCACCTTTTCCAAAAGAATTCTTTGCTCCACTAGCTTCTTGATTTTTGCATTCTCTCTTGAAATGACCTTTCTCCCTGCATCGAAAACAAGTAACTTTAGATTTATCAAAACCCAAAGTAGAAACATGTGCATCCAAAAAATCATTTCTTCCTGTAATCATTTTGAACTTTTTAGCTCTTCTCAAAACACTAGCTAAGCACCATTTGATGTCCATGAGCTCCATTTCTTCAGCATCTATCTGATCGTAATCCTCTTTTGTCAGCATAGGATTTTCGATCCTCTCAGCAACCAATCCCGCATAGGATTCCAGCACAGTTGCAAGTAATGCCATGTGATCTTTAGCAACTTCTTCAGAAAAACTTTGACCACTCGGGAGATTCAATGCAATGTTGCACTGTATCACACAACCATTTCCACTTTTTGAACTTTGAGAATGAAAGCTTGAAGTTGAACTCTTTGGATTAACACTCGGATATGAAGAAACTCCACTACTGCTGTTTGAACTTTAATCAACATTCCCAGATGAGTTCCCAGCACTAAAAGCATTTTGGATTTTGGGACTCATTTCAACCTCTTGAACACTGCCTTTGTAATACATTTTCACATCTTGTTGATTACTCGGATTATTCATCCTCGCAATCTTTTGCTGTTCAAGATCTTGACCTTCAATCTTTTCGATAAATTGAGAAATTGTTAGGCCATCATATTCTCCGGTGTTCTTTAAGATCATCAAAAATGTACCCCACTCTTTCTGAGGTAAAGCATCAGCTATCTTGTCGACCCATTCATCTTGAGGTTTTTCAATTCCTAGCAACGGCATAGATCGCACTAAATGACAGTATCTTTCAATCAACTTCTTTGATGATTCTCCCGCCAAACTTGAAAACAGATCAAACTCTTTCTTTAGCAACGCTTTCTTGCTCCTGATCATCTTTTCACTACCTCCAAACTTAGTTTTAAGCGCATCCCAGATCGATCGTGCAGTACCATCATGTTGAAGTAAAATAAAGATATCTTATTTAATAGCTTGTTGTAACAAAGTAATCATCATCTTTTTTGCTTTGTACATATCTCTCTCTTTGTCATTCAGTTCGGAAATTGTTTTGATAACTTGCAAATCCGTATGAGGTTTAACATACTTCTTTTCAATACATTCCCAAGATCTTAGATGATTGGCTTGCACCCAGTTTTCGAAACGGTCTTTCCACCCATAATACTCCTCTATTCCCATAAGTTTCGGGGGTTTTTGTAAAGTTCCGATTTCGTTTTCCATGTTCATGTTTTGAACCATAGCAGCCGGAGTAGTCAGGGTTGTTGCAAACGCGTTATAGAATTCTTCTTCCATGATTTGGTAAACTTTTTCACAAAACAGACACTTTTAAAGGAGATCACTTTTCAAACGAAATTACCTGCAAACCAGTTTCAAGCGGAATACCAACTCAAATGGAATCCCTAATTTGAAATGAAATCACTTATTTCGTTTGAAACTTTCAAGCGGAATTACAATCTGAAACGAAATAAGGCAATTTCAAGCGGAATTAGGTGCAAATTAAACGGAATTATGCTGATGTCATCATTTCGATCTGATTGTCAAATTGATCAAGTTTTAAGCCGTTTTACGATCTGAAACTTTCAAGGGTTTGTTAAAACACAGTTTCGCACAACATATTTCAAAATCAACGCATTTTAACCGTGAAATTTTGTTCAATTAAGAAAAGAAGATGTAAAAGTTAGAAAACAAGATGAAATCAAGCTGAAAATGATAGAACTCCTCCTCCTGAGCTCTGATACCACTTGAAGGATCGTTTTACCGACCGAGACGAGTCGTTCAGAGGAGTTCTACTCAATATGAAAGGCGAAAACAGACATATCGAGTTTAATTCAGCAAGATATTCACTTTAACTGTTGTTCTGATTAACTTGACAAAGTTTTTACAGCGAAACAACACTTCGGCAGCACTTCCGCTCTGGAAACACACATACACGACTTACTCAAACGGAATCAGGACAACCCTATTTATAGGCAGTGTAATTTCGCTTGAACATGACTCAAGCGGAATTACATTTCATAAGGAATTACAATTTCAAGCGAGATTACCATTTCAAGCGGAATTAACAAGTTAATTTCGCTTGAAATGCACTTATTGCTTTCAAACGAAATTACACTTTCTAATTTCGTTTGAAACTGCCTGTTGACCTATTTTTGACAGTTTTTACGTTTTCCGTGCCCTGATCTATCTAAACAGGACAAGACTCGATACAAGACGAAGTCGACAGACGCATGCACCAACAAGAGGCCGTCTAAAATAAGCAAGTGCGCAGAGGAAGATAAAATCATGTTTGCTTCCAATCCTTTTAAGAATGCAGCCTTAGAATTATTGAATACTATTCTCCAGTCTAGGGGAAGTGGCAGAGTCTATAATATGGAATGGACTGACTTTAAGGACATGGTCGAAAGAAAATTCTGTCCTCCCAATGAAAAAGAACAAATTGCTAATAAATTCTTAAACCTTAGAATGACTGGAGTAGACTGTAAGGGTTACACTACCATATTCTTCGAATATGCTAGAATAGTGCCAACCCTAGCCTCACCAGAACCAGTATTAATCTCCCGTTACATCTGGGGATTAATTAGTGAGATTAGACATGTAGTCAAGGCAGCTAGACCATAAACCATAGAAGAAGCTGTAGAGTTAGCAAATACCTTGACTGTTGAATTGGTACGTACGCAAGAAGAAAACCAGAGGAAGAACCTAGTCCAGAAGCTTACCCAGGAATTTCGCTATGGTAATTCCATCCGTGGAAAGAATATATGTTCTACTTCTGCACCTTACTGTAAGTCCTACAAGAAGAAGCATCGGGAAGATGTTCCGCCTACTGAAACTTCTGCAAAATACCTGGACACAAGGAAGAAGACTGCAGGAAGAAACCCAACAATGGAATATGCTTCAATTGTGGAGAAAAGGGGCATCTCAAACCGAACTGTCCAAAACTAGCTCCAGCCATGAACAACAAGACTACTAAGAATGCTAGAGCTTTTGTTCTAACTGCAGAAGAAGCCAAGATGACTCTGGATGTATTGCCGGTACGTTTTTAGTTAATGACTAGGATAGTGTGTAGGAAGGTAGTGATTACAAAATTGTCTTCCTAGTGATGACATAGGTGCCGGAAAGTGCCAGAAACACACTAAAACTACAACATTCTGCAGAAAATAAATAAATTCAGCAAAAAAAATTCAGCTTTTAACATCTAAATATAATGCAGAAATGTGATTTAATGGTCCAGAATACTTTCATAAGTGTCGGGAATCAAAACTGTCACAAAACACAACATAAAGCACACTAAACTGCGCAATTTTGCGCTTTAACGAACAGTAACGAAACGAACAACCGGACACTACCCGAAACATCAAATTCTTACTAGAAGCATTGTTTTAGTGTTACAAAGCTAGTTATGGTCACCGAACATCATAACACATCCTATAAACATATAACACATATAACCCTAACTAGTATACTTGAAATCTAACTATAACACTTAACTTACCATTAAATGTTACACTTTACCCCCCCCCCCTTTTGATGGCCGGTTAGGGGACATGGGTCCCACATATGATTTTATTTGATTATTTTTTATATTTGTTGGAGAATATATCAACATATATGCCATATACCACTTAAATGTTGGAAGGAAGATTATAATAACCAAGAAACATTAAACACTTATGTTCATCACATTCCAAAACTCACAAAACCTCCTCCATCTCCTTCAAAGTTCACGGCCCAAACACCCCTACATCATCATCCATTTTTCAATCCATTCCCAAGTGTTCTAAGCATATTCTAAGGTGTCTTAAGCCTATCTAAGAAGGTTGCAAGCATTGGAAGTTGAAGGACCACTCATACAAGCTTTTAACCACCTCATCTTTATCTTGTGATCATCCCTAGCCTTGAGTTAGTAGTAAGATCATCTACACCCCATTTTACATCTTATTTAGTTGGTTAAAAGATGTTACAAGTAACTTAACATGAAGAACACTAATGACCAGGAACATAAATCTTAAACATAAGCTTAAAAATCATAAGAAATCATGTTGTTAAGTGTTATTATGCTTCTTGATACATGATTATTTATGTTTATGATGTTAAACATCATATGATCTTGCTAGATAGTGATTAAAGACATATTCTAGCAAGATGAGAGGATGATTATGTTAAAGATCAAGAGATCATCCTTATGTAAAAGCATGAACTTGAAAGATTTAATGTTTTTCTTGAAGTGTGATGATCAAAGTGTGATATAAGTCTTGTAAACATATGATTTCAAGAATGATTTTTCAAGAAACCAAGTTAAAAATACAAGATTTATATAAACTTGGTTCTTAAAAGAATTAACCACATTTTTAGTGGTTAAACAAGTGTAGAAATATGTATGTAACAAGAAAAACTCAAGAAGAAACATTTTTAGAAAAAATGATTTACAAGTTGTAAACATCTAACTTCTTTAAAAATGATGTTTTTAAATAAACAATGATACTTTAAAGGGTAACTAAGCTTACTAAACGCACTAGTAAGTTACTACAAATTTTTGTAAACTTTCAAGTTCATGAAGTAGTAATTTATGCTTGATTTTGGAAAATTGGTAAGTATTGGTTGATTTGTTGTTGATTGTGATATTTATAAAAGAAAATGATATGCTTTGAAAGCATGGAAACCTCAATTTTTAAGGGGTAACTATGGCAAAATTTTTCTAGAAATTTAACACTTAGCAAAATATTTTTAAACAAGTAACTACAAATATATTTTAACCATGAATTTTCATATAAAGTTTACCATAAATTTTGTTACAAAAATTACAAAATATTGGAGGTTGGTTTTTGTAAATAAAAGTGACTAAATATGTATTTAGGAGAATATATATTTAGATGTCACCATGTGTGCGATTATTTGTATATTATGTGTATTAGTTATATTATTTTACGGCTTGAAATAATATAACTCACCAAAATACCAAGAAATTACAATCCAAAATACTACCAAAATTCCAAGAAATAAGTACATAATTTATACCCAAAACATTAGTGAAACCGAACAAGGAATATAACTTACATAAATATTCCGGGATTAAAGTCATAAGTATATTTTGGTAACGGTATTTTGGAAACCAAGAGATAAAAAATATGATTTTCGTGAGTATTATAAAATAAATCATATTTTTGACATGGAGAAAATATATTATTTTTGGTAAGTAAAAATTTATATACTTTCTTGGAATTATTAGAAGATATATTATTTTTGGGAAAAAATATGTATTTTCTTAAATAAACTTTGGACATATTATTTTGGGGTGAAAAATGGATTTATATATATATTTTCTATGTTAGACTTGAAAATATATTATTCTTGAGACTTATATGAAAAGTATAAATAATTTTGCCAAGGAAAAATTATAAATAATTTTTCTATGTAATTATTCTTAAAATATATATTTTGGGAATATATATTGATGTATTTTTATTAGAAATATTATTCCGGAAAAGTTAATACAAAAATTAAGTATGAGATACTTAATAAACACAATAAAAATACGTATTCTCGTACGTATAAATACACATCGGAATACGCCATCGATACTTGGCAAAAATATAGAAGGTTAAGAATACGAATACAAATACAACCATCATTGGGAGGTTATACAGGTACAAATACATAAACTTGACAAGTTAAAATGTATTATTTTAACTAATATTCCAAAATTCATAAATATAATTTAAGTTAAAATATTTATTATTTTAAAAAATAATTATATAACTTGGAATAATATTGAGGACACATAGAAACGTAACTCAAAGACACTAATTAATACTAAGTCAAGGCACGACCCGCTCGTCTAATAGACCATAGTACGTTGTAGGTAGTCGTGCACACTAGTAGCAGCTTGAGTTACGTCGGATTGAAGAACGCAAAACTGTGAGTTCATGTCCCCCTTTTCTCTTAACTGTTTTTGGTTTTATAACTCTTGGGGTGGAATACATGTTACGAATGTTTAAATGGTGTGATTTGGCTATGAAATGAACTATTAGATCATGTGAGCATAGATTGAATTTGAAATGCCATTAACTCTCATAAGAAATATGAACGAAGATTAGATCTAACGGGTATGGCCGAGCCCCATTCATGGTCCTTATGTGACCACTTGAGTGCTTTGGTGTCCCAGTCAAGGTAATTCGACAAGGTCAAGGGAAATTTGACACAATCAGGGTAATTTGATACAATCAAGGTGAAGTTGACACAGTCGAGGGGAATTTCGACACAGTCGAGGGATTCGACGAGGGTATAAGCCTACTCATATTGAGTGCTCCCTATGTCTTCACATGCATTAATGTCCTGAACATTAATTTGATCTGTCCATAGATGCTTTTCATACCCGTTTTCAAAGGAGTCTCTCAAATGTTTACAAGCTTATCAGTACTCATACAAAACGCACGAACTCGCTCAACTTTTGTTGATGTTTTTCAAAATTACATGTATTTCAGGTAACAAGTTGGATCTTGGGCGCGAGTGTTGTTTCTAAAAGTAACTTCCAAGTTAGGTGTCATCCATTTTTGTTGGTTTGTAACTTAGCCAAAGGTTGTGTTGTTTGAAACTTAAATGACTGGTGTTTGTAATATTTTAAACTTAATGAATGGATGAACATCGTTTTTATCATATAGTTGTTTATTGTGATTGAATGCAATGGTATTGAACAAGTCACACATCATATGCTTCCGCAAAAGTCAGGGTGTGACATTTTGGTATCAGAGCTTCGATTATAGTGAGCTAGGATTCCTTCTCGAGTCTAGACTACAATCACTAGGACTCTCTCATGAAAACATTTTCACAAAAAGGTTTTTCATTGCATTCACGAAAGCGCCAAGATCCATGAGTCAAACATTTTTCAAAGAAAAGACAAGGCAAGGACATTAGTAGGGAGGAGAATACCCCAAACTAAAATGCCAATTAAGGCATAGTCTACGTGAGATAGACTTGCCAAAGACAAAATGACCCCCCCCCCCGAAAGGACAAACGAGAGTTATATGTGACATGATGCATTTACTTGCTTGTTTATACTAAGTAACATATTTATTCATTAATATATATGCGTATAAGTGTACGGAATAATATTGACGTGAACGAGATACCTTCGACTCCGAATCCTCCTGTTGTTCTTGACTCGTACGATGAGAATACCGACCTCGCGTTTATTGCAAAGCTCATGGCTGGAGTGACTACCAAATGAGATCCAGAGCTTGTTTCCGTAGAAGATGGCTGTTCTCCCTCTCGAATGCGAAGGTGTCTGACTACGGTAGTAACAGCGAGGCGGAGGAGGCAACCTTAGCCAACACCCTCATCAGTGGGACGAGGTCCCAGTGGCTTTTGTGAGACAAGATTGACGACACACTTGACCAGACAAGAAAGATGAAGTACTCATCTAGAAGTCGCCCCTCCAACTACTAGGAATCCTTCTTATTCCTATTACGTCTAAGCGTCGTGCCTATTCGCGCGTAACGATAACTGATGTTAGCGCATGGACCACCACAATGGTCCTTTCCATATCGGAGGTATAAGGATAGTAGTGTCCCCTCTTTGGTTGATCATCTGCTTTGAACGAGGGAAAATTGGGGTGACCATGCAAGATAATTTATTATTACAGGGGCCCACGTAGTAACGACTTGTAGTGCATGGAAATCCTGGTGGACTCTGCGGGTCAAGCTAATGATCCCCATTCATCCAAAAATAATCTCTAGGTGTTTACGCCTTCATCTAGTAGAACAATGCCTAGACAGTTGCCTTAGCACTTTACAAAGTAGGAAAGCTGTTTTTGCCTACTTCGTGTCTGACACTCCTACCCGTATACGAGTCGTTTGGGAACCGATATCAAAGTAAGCGAAGATGGATAACACTCTGAAAGGATTCAGTGACATTACACTCTCTATCACCCCTATATGTACAACCCCCATCTCTTGGGAAGCATACCCATGTTTGTGAAGCTAAAGACCTAAGAAAACCAATGTAGAAGGAAAATAACAACTACTTTCATATTATGAAACTTGTATGACCGAGATGATGTAACCTCGAGTTCATTTTGTTTTCCCCATTACAAACAATAAGTCAAGTTGTCGAGACTATATGAAAGCTCAGTAGTTGTTTCCTTACTTATACATTGTTGATTATATATGCATGTCATATTGAGTGATTACATGTTTGCTTGTGGTAATATGTACCTCATAGATAATTATGGAATGTTGTCTAACCTACCTCATACATTTTGACAGAAGAAAATGCCGCCCAGACGTGACACGGACACCATTACGTTAACTAAGGCCGAATTCAATGAGCGCATTTCCCAAGCTATAGCACAGCATGAAGCCCTCCGCTCTGAACACAGCGGTGGCACTCCCGGAAGTAACCCTCCAACTGGCGGCACCTATAAACAGTTCCTGGACTGTAAACCATTGAATTTTGATGGCACAGGAGGTGCTGTTGCTTTTGTTCGTTGGGCAGAGAAGACTGACTCCGTTCTGAGAATGAGTAAATGTTCACCCGAGTACAGAGTTACCTATATCTCAGGGTTGTTTTTGGACGGCGCACTCTCCTGGTGGAACCTTCAGGTTCAGACCCTTGGTGAAGCCACTGCTTATGCACTGAGCTGGGACGAGCTCAAAGAATTGATGCGGAAGAAATACTGTTCTAGGGGCGAAATCCAGAAGCTTGAGACTGAGTTCTGGAATTTGAAAATGGAAGGGTCGAAGATTTCTGAGTACGTCCAACACTTTCACGACTTGTCTAGGGTTGTTCCCTACTTTGTCGAACAAGAGTTCAAGAGGATTGAGCAATTTATTTGGGGACTTGCACCTCAAATTCTGAGCATGGTTATTGCCTCAAAGCCTCTAACCATCACATAGGCAATCGATTTGAGTGTTACACTTACTGAAGAAGCTCTGCGTATGGGAAAGTTTTCGGGATCTGAGGCAAACAAGAAAGAGACTCATGTGGAGTCTTCGGGAAATAAGAAAAGGAAGTCTTCAAACCTAAAGATAGGCACCCAAGCTAGTTATGAAAGCTCTAAAGCAAACAAAAGAAGGGAAGTGGACCCGTCTCGTGGCATGCAAGCTTATGGAGCCACCAATAAGGCTGCTGGTAAGGTTTACTTGGGGACTAAGCCGAGATGCGAGGAATGCAATTTTCACCATGAAGGTCGATGTCTGAGGCCTAAGTGTGTTAGGTGTGGAAAAGAAGGGCACAGCAAGGATGTCTGTTGGGCGAAGTATCCCAAACAAGGAGGAAATGATGACGGCAACCAAGATGGAAGAGATAATGGTAGAGTTCCAGGTTGCTACAAATGTGGTGAAGTAGGGCACTTTAGGAAAGATTACCATAGGAAGAACCAAGCGAGGAAGGGTCTTCACGATTGGAGCTCGTGAAGCACGCCAGGATCCAGATGCGGTTACGGGTACGTTCCCTATTAACTAACTCTATGCATCTATTTTTGATTAATACTGGCACCGACTTTAACCTTGTATGCTTAGAACTTAAGAAACTACTTGGCCTAGTTTTGAGTAGAATAGATGTCCTGTATTCTATAGAATTGGCGAATGGAAGGTTAGTTAAGTGAATGGGAGGATTAAGGATTGTATTTTGGAACTTAGAGAGCAGGAACCCCCCTGTTACCATTGACTTAGGAAGTCACGATATTGTAGTCAGTATGGATTGAATATCCAAGGATAGAGCTGAAGTTGTTCGTCATAAGGAAAATCATTCCCATTCCTCTTGCGAATGATGAGACACTTATATCATACAACCTTCTTGCAATAGATACGAGGGCACTAGGCCCCATAAGAAAGTGGATTTGCGACATCTCACATTGGTCGTAGAGACACAGAAGCGCCTCCGAATAGGCTGCATAACCTTCCTTGCTCTTGTTGTCAATAAAGAGACCAAGAAGCCAAAGCCAGAAGACATCCCCGTTGTGAAGGAATTTCAAGAAGCCTTTCCCGAAGACTTGCCTGGGTTACCTCCACAGCGACAAGAGGAGTTTAGGATGAACCTAGTGCCAGGAGCGGCACCAGTGACGGATGACGCCTTACCGACTAGCTCCGTCCGAGATACAGGAGCCTCCGATGCAATTGCAGGATCTGCTAGGCAGAGGAAATCTACCAGGCCAAGCCTCTCACCGTGGGAAGCCCCCGGTGTTATTCGTTAGGAAGTAGGACGGCAGTTTTTACACGTGTACACAGTCTAATCTAAGAGGGACTCAAAAAAATTAATGGGAAAAAGTATTACGCATATGTCACGGCCCCTGACCCGGTTTTACCTGGTCCAGAAGCCGCGGGACAGAAACCCGTGGTATTGGTGTTTAATTAAGCAACGGAAATTTTAGGAGGATCGTTTAAACTGAAAACACTCATTTATTTCATTTCAAATTTCGGGATAAACCCCGTAATTTACAATAAAGGAATTTCACTGGGAAATCCCCTGATTACAAAACATGTTTATTTATTTACTGAGCCACTTCATTCAAGCTGGAGTGCTACGCGGCACTTTTCCTTGTTCACAGTAAATCACCTGAAACATGTTTAAAAAGATTTTATCAGCGGGGAAATACTGGCGAGTCATTTAATTTGAACAAAACGACACATTGTTATAAATTACAGTATTAAGGGCGATTACAATTTTTATATTAACCAATTACCCAACGGTATTTGTCACTCGACCGTATCTGTGACTATGATCATATCACCCATTGGCTAACCCGTTGTCCAATGGTGACGGTTATTAAGTAATGTATACAAAACCCCACATACGGGCTGTAATTGAAGATTACAAAGACTTAATCCCTGTAATTTTAACTTTGAAAGTAAATAGAGTTTTGGAAACAATTTAGTAAAAAGAGAATAACTCACATTGCAAGTTTAGATGGGCAGAGTATGCCTATTGATTTAGCCTGGTAACCTAGTTTAAAATATAACAATGCCAACGAAACTAGGTCAGTAACTTAATTCAACATTTACGATAACTTCACGAAATCAAAACCCTCATGATCAATGACAAAGTATAGCCCGAGTTCAGGCAGCACTTAAACATCCATCGGATCGGTTTCAATCGATCGGACATTATATCGTAGCAGTGATCGAGTTATTACCCTGTTGTCGCAGCAGAGGGTCGAGACTTTGATTGTTTTTGAATGAACCAGTGTATAACTCAATGTACGTAATGAATTTTAACGTCGAAACAAGACAGACATGCAAGTGCCAAACCCCTACATTATATACTGAAATTTGGCCCCCCTCGCGTGGCGCGCCAGACCCTCCTGGTCCCTGCGCGTGGCGCGACGGCTACCCTTTTAGGATAGGGTAGCCTCGTGTCCTGTATAGCCTAAGTGAGTCAACAATTTCGATAACTACGTGTTTTGAAGCCATTTTAGAAGGATAATTATGTTTAGGGGATACCCCCCTTGAGTTTTAGGGGGCCCTGATCCTAGTTTTGACTGTTTTGAAAATTTACGGGTCGCGCCATACCACTTAGGGGTCTCAATTAGGGTTTCCTAATGGGCATTATTAGAATAAAAAATAATAATTTTGGCAAGAGTTGTTACATCCTCCCCACCTTGTTTAAAATCTCTTCCTCGAGATTTACTGGAACAAGTGAGGATATTTTCGCTTCATTTCTAATTCCAGTTCCCATGTGTAGTCCGGTCCTCTTTTTGAATCCCACTTTACTTTGGCCAGTACCAATCTCTTGTGTTTGAGGAATTTGACCCTTCTGTCTTCGATTTGGAGAGGTTTCTCAACAAATTTTAACTTTTCATTTACCTCTATATCTTGAAGAGGTATTACCAATGATTCATCAGATAAACATTTCTTGAGATTAGATACATGAAACACATCATGTACCCCGGCTAGCTCTTCTGGTAGTTGTAGGCGATAGGCAACTGGTCCTATTCGTTGGGTAACTGTGAATGGCCCTATCTACCTTGGACTTAGCTTTCCTTTCTTACCGAATTGAACTACTCCTTTCCGAGGAGAAACTTTCAAGAGTACCTTGTCTCTAACCTGAAATTCTAATGGCTTGCGTCGATTGTCTGCATAACTTTTCTGGTGATCTCGAGCCGTTTTCAGTCTTTCCTTTATTTGAGTTATCTTGTCGGTGGTTTCCTGTACAATCTCGGGACCAGATAGTTGACTTTCTCCTATTTCTGCCCAGCAGACGGGAGTTCTACACTTTCATCCATATAATGCTTCGAACGGGGTAGCATTGATGCTTGCGTGATAACTATTGTTATAGGAGAATTCTATTAAGGGTAGGTGGTCATCCCAGTTTCCACCAAAATCTATTACACATGCCCTGAGCATGTCTTCCAGGGTTTGGATCGTCCTTTCACTTTGTCCATCTGTTCGAGGATGGTATGCAGTACTTAAATTTAAGCGTGTCCCCATTGTTTCTTGGAAACTCGTCCAGAAATGCGAAGTGAAACGACTATCCCTATCCGACACAATGGAGAGTGGGACTCCATGTAAGGATACTACTTCGTCTACGTATAACCTAGCCAATCTTTCCATGCTAAAGGTTTCCTTCATTGGTAGGAAATGAGCTGATTTGGTTAGTCGATCTACAATCACCCAGATTGCATCGTTACCTTTTCTGGTTTTGGGTAACTTAGTAACAAAATCCATTATTATTAGTTCCCATTTCCATACAGGCATTTCTAACTGTTGAAGTAAACCTGAGGGTTTCTGGTGTTATGCCTTAACTTGCGAACAAGTTAGAGACTTGGAAATGTATCTAGCTATGTCCTTTTTCATTCCTATCCACCAGAAATTATTTCTTAAATCTTGGTACATCTTTTTATTACCAGGATGCATCGTATACCTAGACTTATGGGCTTCTTCTAGAATCCTATCTCTTAAATTTCCGTGCCTAGGTACCCAAATTCTTTTCTTATGGAATCTCCAAATTCCATCAGTCCCTTGTTCTAATTCTTTTATTCATCCTTTCATTCCTTTAGCATCATCCTGGATCGCTGTCTTTTGAACATTTTTCAGTTGTTCCATTAAATCTACCTACAGGTTTAATCTGAGAGCACGAACTCGTCTTTGTTTCTCATGGTACTTACGACTTAAGGCATCCGCTACTACATTTGCCTTTCCTTCGTGATATTGAATATCACAGTCATAGTCGCTTAGAATTTCCATCCATCTTCTTTGCCTCATGTTTAATTCTTTTTGCCCGAATATGTACCTTAAACTCTTATGATCTGTATAGACAGTAAACTTACTTCCGTACAAATAATGTCTCCAAATTTTAAGTGCAAAAATTATTGCTCCTAATTCTAAATCATGAGTCGTATAATTTTCTTCGTGCTTCTTCAACTGCCTTGATGCATACGTAATTACCTTATTACGTTGCATTAACACACATCCTAATCCTAGTTTAGAAGCATCGCAGAAGACTTCGAAATCTTCGGTTCCGTCTGGTAAGGCTAGAATTGGGGCATTTGTTAATCTTTGCTTTAAAATCCTAAAGGCCTCTTCTTGCTTAGGTCCCCATTCAAATTTAACAGTTTTATAGGTTAACTTAGTTAATGGAACAGCTATCTTAGAGAAATCTCTTATGAAGCGCCTATAGTATCCACCTAATCCTAGAAAACTTCTAACTTCGGTAGCTGACTGCGGGACCTTCCAATTGGTGATTGCTTCTATCTTGGAGGGATCTACATGAATGCCTTCGTGATTCCCCATGTGTCCTAAAAATTGCACCTCTTGTAGCCAAAATTCACACTTCAAGAATTTGGCGTAAAGCTTTTCCTTTCTTAATAGAGCTAAGAGTGCATGCAGGTGCTTACAATGCTCGTCCTGGCTTTTGGAATAAATAAGTATATCGTCGATGAAGACAATTACAAATTTATCCAAATACGGTTTACAGATTCTATTCATCATGTCCATAAATGCTGCAGGAGCATTGGTTAGTCCAACTGGCATGACTGTAAACTCGTAGTGACCATACCTAGTCCTGAAAGAAGTTTTAGGTGTGTCTTCTTCCTGTACCTTCAGTTGATGATATCCGAAGCGTAAATCTATTTTAGAGAAATATCTAGCTCCCTGAAGTTGATCATAGAGGTCATTAATCCTAGGTAATGGGTATCGATTCTTAATTGTAACTTTATTCAATTCTCTATAATCGATACACATCCGCATGGAACCATCTTTCTTTTTCACGAACAATACTGGTGCTCCCCAAGGGGAGGAACTAGGTTGTATTAATCCTTTACTTAGTAATTCATCTAACTGCTTTTTCAGTTCTAACATTTCTGTGGGTGCTAGCCGATAAGGTGTCTTAGCTATGGGTGCAGTTCCAGGAATTAGATGAATTCTAAATTCTACTTCCCTATCTGGTGGTAATCCAGGTAGTTCTTAGGGGAATACATCCTGGTACTCCGACACTACTGGAATTTCTTTAAGTTCCTTACTTTTAGTGTTAATGATTACTGAAATCATACACACTATTCCTTGTTTTCGTTCATAACTAGCAACTTTCATTACTGAAATGAACTTCATTGGTTTACGCGGCTTATCTCCTGAAATCAAAATTACTTCTCCTGCTGGCGTACGTATTTCTATGGAATTCTTATCACAAAGGATTCGAGCATGGTTGGCTACTAACCAATCCATTCCTAATATGACATCGAATTCTGCTAAATTCATAGGTAGCAGGTTTGCAGAAAATTTATGGCCTGATAGTTCTATTTTTCCTTCTTGCAGAACCTTATCTGTGCTAATAGAATTTCCATATGCCGTTTCTACCTTAAAAACTTGCCTAAGTTGGGTTAAAGGTTGCTTAAGATCTTGACAGCATGAAGTATTTATAAAACTTTGGTTTGCACCAGAGTCAAATAATACTTTCACGTAAATGTCATGTACAAGAAACGTACCAGCTATTACATCTAGAATTAGATCTGCTTCCTGGGTAGTTAGCTGGAAGGCTCTTGCATTCTTCTTATTAGTTCCTTCAGCAGGTTTGGCCTTCTTATCAGCTTGTTTAACCAATTTTGGGCATTCTAGTCTAAAATGCCCAGCTTCGCCGCAATTGAAGCAAATCGTGGATTTCTTCCTGCACTCCTCCTCTCGGTGCCCCGGTGCCTTGCAGAAATTACACTTCTCTTGACATTTACCAAAATGTTTCTTTCGACAGTTTCTGCAGAATGGAGGTGTCGAAGATTGCCCAGTTCCATTTTTCTTGAAATTATTACTATTATTACCCCCACGAAATCCTTGGAAAATCTTTTGAGCCAATTCCTTTTTCCAATTTTCTTCTCTTGTGCGCACCAATCTGTCAGTCAAGGTGTTGGCCAATTCAACCGCATCGTCTATAGTGCGGGGTCTTGCAGCTTTGACGATGTCGCGAATCTTGCTAATTAAACCCCCAATATAACGAGAAATAAGTACCGGTTCTGGCGAGGCCAGAGTTGGTACAATTCTAGCATACTCGAAAAATTTCGAAGTATACCCCCGACAATCAACATCCATCATCCGGTGGTTTAGGAACTTATTGGTCATTTGTTCCTTTTCATAGGCGAGACAAAATTTTCTTTCCACCAATTCCTTAAATTCCTCCCAGCTCATAGCATAAGCCACGTCACTTGTCACGGCCCCGACCCGGTTTGACCCGTTTCAGGAGCCGCGGGACAGAAAATCCCGTGGTATTTATTTAATTGAGTTAACAGCAGAAGTTTTCTTCAGGATCTTTTTAAAACTGTAATTTCCTGATTATTTTATTTCACAACTTGGGATAAAACCCTGGTAATTTACAATCACATGATTTCACTGAGAAATCTTTATTTTACAAAACATGTTTCTTTATTTTATATTGAGCCACTTCCTTAAGCTTGTAGTGCTTCGTGGCACTTTTCTTGGATCACAACAGATCGCCTGAAACATGTTTGAAAAAGGTTTTGTCAGCGGGAAATACTGGTGAATCATTCTTTTTACTAAAACGACCCGTTTGTTATAATTTACAGTATTAAGAGAGATTACAATGTTTCCTGATATCAACCAATTACCCACAGTATTTGTCACTCGACTCGTTTCTGTGACTATGGTCATATCCCCCACTGGCTACCCCAATGGTGACGATTATAAAGTAATGTATACAAAACCCCACATACTGGCTGTAATTTGGTGATTACATATACTTAATTACTGTAATTATAACTCTGAAAATATTTAAGAATTTATAAAACATTTTAATTAAAAGAGAATGACTCACATTGTAGATTTATTTGAGCAGAGCCTAGCCTACTGATTAGCCTTTTTAACCTAAATTTAATAACATGCACACGAGCTCGGTTAGTAACTAATACAACATTTACGATAACTCACGAGATTAAACCTTCACATCGAATGACAAAGTGCGATACTTAAACATCCATCGAATTAACGACAAATGACAAAGCATAAACCCTAATGTGGGCAGCACTTAAACATCCATTGGATAGTTTAATCGATCGGACATTGAATCGTAGCAGCGATCGAGTAAATTCCCGGTATCGGAGTAAAGCCTCGCTAATTATATATGAAATTTCGACTTCAGAGTGATTTACTTTCGTTTTTGAAAGTTTTGATCGACACCAGTGGACTGTGCAAGTGAAGGGCTATTTATAGCTAAATTTAGGTCCTTACGCGGCCCGCGTAAACCATCCCCTATATCTTACCCGGCCCGCCTTGCCGCCCAGTCTACGAGTAGGGTTGACCAGTCATACGTAGGTGTACCAGATGGGCGACATGTGGCACGGTTACGCTTATCCGGTCAAACCCAATGTTGACGCGGCCCGCGTAGGACATGCTTGTCTCTTACGCGGCCCGCCTGAAACCTATTATTCTTGATTTTTCTTGATTTTTATGCAGGGTATGGTTTCAGGGCTCGGGTTTTCATTTACGGGTATTTTTAAGAAAATTTTGAGAGTCCTTACATTCTCCCCACCTTATTTAGAATCTCGTCCTCGAGATTCATTGGAATAAGTGAGGATATTTTCGCTTCATCTCTGATTCCAGCTCCCAAGTGTATTCAGGTCCTCTCTTTGAGTCCCACTTGACTTTGACAAGTACTAACCGTTTGTGTTTGAGAAATTTCATTTTTCTGTCTTCTATCTGAAGAGGTTTCTCCACAAATTTTAATTTCTCATTTACCTGTATATCTTGGAGAGGTACTACAAAAGATTCGTCTGTTAAGCATTTCTTGAGGTTGGATACATGAAATACGTCATGTACTCCAGTTAACTCTTCTGGTAGTTGTAAACGATAAGCAACTGGTCCTATACGTTGGATGACTGAAAATGGTCCTACGTATCTTGGACTTAGCTTTCCTTTCTTACCGAATTGAACTACTCCCTTCCAAGGAGATACTTTCAATAGTACTTTGTCTCCAATTTGAAATTCCAACGGCTTCCTTCTACTGTCTGCATAACTTTTCTGACGATCTCGAGCCATCTTCAATCTTTCTTTGATCTGAGTGATCTTATCAGCGGTCTCTTGCACAATTTCCAGACCTGATAATTGACTTTCTCCTATTTCTGCCCAACATACTGGAGTTCTGCACTTTCGTTCGTATAGTGCTTCGAATGGGGCAGTTTCGATGCTTGAATGATAACTATTGTTATAGGAGAATTCAATTAAGGGTAGGTGATCATCCTAGTTTCCACCAAAATCTATCACACATGCTCGGAGCATGTCTTCTAGTGTTTGTATCGTCCTTTCACTTTGCCCGTCTGTTTGTGGATGATATGCAGAGCTCAAATTTAGTTTAGTTCCCATGGCTTCTTGGAAACTTATCCAGAAGTGAGAAGTGAAACGACTATCCCTATCTGATACAATGGAGAGTGGAACTCCATGTAAGGATACTACTTCATCTACATACAACTTTGCCAACCTTTCCATGCTAAAAGTTTCTTTCATAGGTAGAAAATGAGCTGATTTGGTTAATCGATCCACAATTACCCAAATCGCATCATTACCTTTTTTGGTTTTGGGCAACTTAGTAACAAAATCCATTGTTATGAGTTCCCATTTCCATACAGGCATTTCTAGTTGTTGTAGTAGACCTGAAGGTTTCTGATGTTCTGCCTTAACTTGTGAACAAGTAAGACACTTAGAAACATATCGAGCTATATCCTTTTTCATTCCTATCCACCAAAAGTTATTTCTTAAATCTTGGTACATCTTATTGTTTCCTGGATGCATGGTATACCTAGATTTATGGCCTTCTTCTAAAATCTTATGTCTTAAATCTCCCTGCTTTGGTACCCAAATTCTTCTTTTGTGGAATTTCCAAATTCCATCAGCTCCTTGTTCTAATTCTTTTATTCGTCCTTTCATTCCTTCAGCATCATCCTTAATTGCTGTTTCTTGAAAATGCTTCAGTTGTTCTATTAAATCTAACTGTAGATTTAATCTAAGAGCACGGACCCGCCGTTGTTTCTCATGGTATTTACGACTTAAGGCATCTGCAACTACATTTGCCTTTCCTTCGTGATACTGAATATCACAGTCGTAGTCACTTAGGATTTCCATCCATCTCCGTTGCCTCATATTTAACTCTTTTTGCCCAAATATGTACCTTAAACTCTTATGATCTGTATAGACAGTAAATTTACTTCCGTACAGATAATGCCTCCAAATCTTAAGGGCAAAAATTACGGCTCCTAATTCTAAATCATGAGTCGTATAGTTTTCTTCGTGCTTTTTCAATTGCCTTGAAGCATACGCAATTACCTTCTTGCGTTGCATTAGCACACATCCTAATCCTAGTTTTGAAGCATCACAATATACTTCAAAATCTTCAGTCCCTTCTGGTAAAGCTAGGATTGGAGCATTTGTTAACTTCTGCTTCAAGATTCTAAAGGCTTCTTCTTGTTTAGGTCCCCATTCAAACTTAACTGCTTTACAGGTTAGCTTAGTTAATGGTACAGCTATCTTGGAAAAATCCTTAATAAACCGTCTATAATATCCAGCTAAACCTATAAAACATCTAATTTCCATTGCGGTTTGCGGAACCCTCAATTTGGTAATTGCCTCTATCTTAGCAGGATCTACATGAATACCTTCATGTAGCCAAAATTCATACTTCGAGAATTTGGCATAAAGCTTTTCTTTTCTTAACAAAGTTAAGAGTGCATGTAAGTGCTCACAACGTTCTGTCTAATTTTTAGAATAAATAAGTATATCATCAATGAAGACAATTACAAATTTATCCAAATACGGTTTACAGATTCTATTCATCATGTCCATAAATGCTGCAGGAGCATTTGTTAATCCAAAGGGCATGACTGTAAACTCGTAATGACCATACCTAGTCCTGAAAGCAGTTTTAGGTATGTCTTCTTCTTGTACTTTCAATTGATGATATCCGGCACGTAAGTCGATCTTAGAAAAATATCTAGCTCCTTGTAGTTGATCGAAAAGATCATCAATCCTAGGTAATGGGTATCGATTCTTAATTGTAACCTTATTCAATTCTCTATAATCAATACACATTCTCATCGAACCATCCTTCTTATTTACAAACAACACTGGCGCTCCCCAAGGGGATGAGCTAGGTTGTATAAAACCTTTACTTAGTAATTCATCTAATTGCTTTTTCAGTTCTAACATTTCTGTAGGAGCTAACCGATAAGGTGCCTTGGCTATCGGTGTAGTTCCAGGAATTAGATGAATCCTAAATTCTACTTCCCTATCTGGTGGTAATCCTGGTAACTCTTCTGGGAATATATCTGGGTATTCCGAGACTACAGGAATCTCCTTAAGTTCTTTACCCTTAGTACTAATGATTACTGAAATCATATATACTATTCCTTGCTTTCGTTCATAATTAGCAACTTTCATTACTGATATGAACTTCATGGTTTTACGTGGTTTATCTCCTGTAATCCGGATTACTTCTCCGGTAGGTGCCTGAATTTCTATAGAATTTTTATCACAAATGATTCGAGCATGGTTGGCTACTAACCAATCCATTCCTAACACAACATCGAATTCAGCTAATTTCATAGGTAACAGGTTTGCAGAGAATTTATGACCTAAAAGTTCTATATTTCCTTCCCGCAAAACCTTATTTATTTTAACTGAATTCCCATCTGCCTTTTCGACTGTAAAAATCTACCTAAGGTTGGTTTAAGGTAAATTAAGAGCTTGGCAGAATGAAGTATTAATAAAACTTTGGTTTGCACCAAATGTTGTGAACTAGGAACGTACCAGCTATCACATCTGGAATGAGTTCTGCTTCTTGAGTGGTCAACTGGAATGCTCTGACCTTCTTCTTAGTAACTCCGTCGATCGCCTTGGTTTTGTTGTCTGCTGGTTTAGCCAACTTAGGACATTCTGTTTTAAAATGTCCCGCTTCTCCACAGTTAAAGCAGATTATAGTTTTCTTTCTGCAGTTTTCTTCACGATATCCTACAGCTTTGCAAAAATTGTTGGTTATATTGCATCTTCCATAATGTTTCTTTTTGCAATTCCTGCAGAACTGAGGAGTTGGGGATTGCCCTGTTCCTCTTTTATTGAAGTTACTACTATTACCCACACGAAATCCTTGGGTAATTTTCTGAGCCAATTCCTTCTTCTTGTTTTCATCTCTTGTGCGTACCAGTTCGTCGGTGAGGGTATTAGCTAATTCTACCGCATCGTCAATAGTGCGAGGTCTTGCTGCTTTAACGATATTACGGATTTCGCTAATTAATCCCCAAATATAGCGAGAAATGAGTACAGGTTCTGGCGAAGCCAGCGTTGGTACCACTCTAGCATATTCGAAGAATGTCAAAGTATATCCTCGACAGTCCACATTCACCATCCGGTGGTTTAGGAACTTATTTGCCATTTGATCTTTTTCATACTCGGGACAGAATTTTCTTTCTACAAGATTCTTAAATTCTTCCCAGTTCATGGCATATGCCTCGATCCTTCTTTTAGCTTGTAACACTGTGTTCCACCATTCTAGCGCCCCTTCTTTAAAAAGATTTGACGCATACATAACTTGATCTTCCTCAGCATATTTACTTATAGTGATCACTGCCTCAGTTTTCTCTAACCAACGCAGTGCTGCAATAGCCCCTTCGTTACCCGCAAACTCAGCTGGTTTACAGGCAAGAAATTCTTTGTAAGTGCAATCAGGTGTTGCAGCTTTCATTTTCTTGAAAATTGGGGCTTGCATATCATTATTGTTATTATTAATATGATTGCCTCCTCCGTTTATACTATTACTAAAATTGTCGCCTTGTGTACGTTTACTAGGAATGATTGATTGAGGTTTAATAGGTTTCTGGGCAGCAGCAATGATTGCTGGAATAGCATTGGCTATTCCTTGAGCAACGATATCCTCGATATCTTGCCTATTTAACAATTGCTCTTCCTGATTTTGCTCAGATTGATTTACTTCATTTACTGGTTCATTACTAATGTTTGCCATCTGATAATTAATTTATAGATAAATAATTAGTATAGAATAAGAAACAATCCAATATAACAATTAATTGTACATAATCACGTAAACAAATATACAATCAAAATGGTAAATTTTCTAAATTTTCATTTATTTTATAGATTATATTATGCTTCCATTTACATTTTTATCTTACAGACGTTTTATTTTTTATTTTACACATACTGATTTTTATTAATATTACTGTTATTATACAAACACAGATTCACCATCTACTTCTCCCTTGTCAACTTGCATCTTTAATAACGATGTTCCCTTTCATCATATTTCCATGAAATTTGTCCTCCTATTTCTCGGATCCTATTCCCAGCATCCATCAGTTCTTTGCCAAAATGGCGGAGTTCAGCCATATTCTCATTACTCATCGGTGGATTTGGTAGAGGTTCTGGATCGAACTGGGGGAGAAAGGAATAAGGACTGTTGAGCAGGTTTTGGAACTGCCAATCTTTAGTCCACTACTCATCCATTCCTAGAGGTTGGGTGTGGATTATTGGTTCTGGGATTGCTGGTTCTAAGTTTATAGGGAGTTGATTTTCAATAGGATGAGAGTAGAAATTAGTATTGACAGGCCTGACTATATCACAGCTTGCCAATGCTTGATCTAATTCCTCCTGAAAAGGTAACTCCTCAATTTGTCTAGAGCTTTCCCCAAGTTCCATCTGATTTTGCCTAGAACCTTCCCCAAACTCCTTTTCCATTTGCCTAGAATATTCCCCAAACTGCATAGAACTTTCCCTGCCTTCAATCCCCTTTCCTTAATCTAAGGGATTTTCTATTTTAGGAATTTTCATAGTTGCAGGTTTCCTCCTACGCACACGCCTCCATCCCACAAATCTTCTCCTTTTCTTAGGCTTGGGTTTCTCCGGAGGTGGAGCATTGAATTCCATAGGTTCTTCTATGTTGGGTATATACCTATTGAAATCTCTGGAAACCTCTATTTTCACTGGATAGAGATTTAGGTTTTGAAGGGCTTCAGACAAGTCGTTCATGCTGTTTAACATATATGCAAAATACACAAAATGCTAAGTTAAAATTTTATAACAAAATTTTATGGATAACCTTTAAATATTATTGCATACCGTGTGACTAATGTAACACAAAAGATAACTAAAAATTAAAACATAATGAGGTTTACTTGTAAACTTATTTATTTACTGGATAAGGTTTCTGGCTTGTAGGTGATAAGGGTACTAAAACTTGAATATTTAAAGATTTGCATTTACTGCTACAGTGGCTAGCATATAAAGATCTGCCCATTTTTCATCTAACTTGTCTTCCCATGGTGATTTACTGGTTAATTCCTGGGTTTCCTGTTTAACTTTCTTTTCTCGGGATTTCTTTATTTTCTCCTGACTTTTCCTAATAATCAAACTTCTTTTATTAGGTGAAAGTGGTTCCTCATAGTGTGCTTTACGAACAAAGATTCCTTCATCAGGATCTGTTAGGTATTTTGAGGATTTTGTTTGGGATGAACTTCCCTTCTCGGTTGATGACCTATCTAATTTAAGATAGATATTTGAAAGCTTTTGCTTACCCATATTGTAACTAACAAATAGTTAATTAATAAAACACATAATCACATAATAGCAATTAGTAAAATTAAGTATTTTCTAAATACTTAAATATACTTAAATCAGTGGCTCTGATACCACCTTTTTCAGTCACGGCCCCGACCCGGTTTGACCCGTTTCAGGAGCCGCGGGACAGAAAATCCCGTGGTATTTATTTAATTGAGTAAACAGCGGAAGTTTTCTTCAGGATCTTTTTAAAACTGTAATTTCCTGATTATTTTATTTCACAACTTGGGATAAAACCCTGGTAATTTACAATCACATGATTTCACTGAGAAATCTTTATTTTACAAAACATGTTTCTTTATTTTATATTGAGCCACTTCCTTAAGCTTGTAGTGCTTCGCGGCACTTTTCTTGGATCACAACAGATCACCTGAAACATGTTTGAAAAAGGTTTTGTCAGCGGGAAATACTGGTGAATCATTCTTTTTACTAAAACGACCCGTTTATTATAATTTACAGTATTAAGAGAGATTACAATGTTTCCTGATATCAACCAATTACCCACAGTATTTGTCACTCGACTCGTTTCTGTGACTATGGTCATATCCCCCACTGGCTGCCCCAATGGTGACGATTATAAAGTAATGTATACAAAACCCCACATACTGACTGTAATTTGGTGATTACATATACTTAATTACTGTAATTATAACTCTGAAAATATTTAAGAATTTATAAAACATTTTAATTAAAAGAGAATGACTCACATTGCAGATTTATTTGAGCAGAGCCTAGCCTACTGATTAGCCTTTTTAACCTAAATTTAATAACATGCACACGAACTCGATTAGTAACTAATACAGCATTTACGATAAATCACGAGATTAAACATTCACATCGAATGACAAAGTGCGATACTTAAACATCCATCGAATTAACGACGAATGACAAAGCATAAACCCTAATGTGGGCAGCACTTAAACATCCATTGGATAGTTTAATCGATCGGACATTGAATCGTAGCAGCGATCGAGTTAATACCCGGTATCGGAGCAACGCCTCGCTAATTATATATGAAATTTCGACTTCAGAGTGATTTACTTTCGTTTTTGAAAGTTTTGATTGACACCAGTGGACTGTGCAAGTGAAGGGCTATTTATAGCTAAATTTAGGGCCATACGCGGCCCGCGTAAACCATCCCCTATATCTTACGCGGCCCGCCTTGCCGCCCAGTCTTCGAGCAGGGTTGACCAGTCATACGTAGGTGTACCAGATGGGCGACATGTGGCACGGTTATGCTTATCCGGTCAAACCCAATGTTGACGCGGCCCGCGTAGGACATGCTTGTCTCTTACGCGGCCCGCCTGAAACCTATTATTCTTGATCTTTCTTGATTTTTATGCAGGGTATGGTTTCAGGGCTCGGGTTTTCACTTACGGGTATTTTTAAGAAAATTTTGAGAGTACTTACATTCTCCCCACCTTATTTAGAATCTCGTCCTCGAGATTCATTGGAATAAGTGAGGATATTTTCGCTTCATCTCTGATTCCAGCTCCCAAGTGTATTCAGGTCCTCTCTTTGAACCACATTATTATTATTATTATTATTATTGTTATTATTATTATTATTATTAATATTATTATTATTATTATTATTGCCGCCTTCATTTACACTGTTACTAAAGTTATCGTCATGAGTGCGTTTACTATGGTTGGTTTGGGAAGGTTCAGCAGGATTCTTAATGGCAGCAACAATGGCCGTGATAGCGTTGGCTATTCCCTAAGCAACAATATTTTCTATATCTTGCCTATTAAGAAAATGATCTTTATTATTTTGTTCGGATTGGTTAACTTCGTTTGCCGGTTGGTTTTCCACGTTTTCTATCTGAATCATTAACAATATTTATATTACTGTCATAGAATGGATAGCAATCAAACACAATAAAGCAATCACACATAATCATGCAAACATATATAGCCAAAATCGTCGACTTTGCGACATTCATATATTTTTATAATAGTATGCGTCAATACAAGCCACGTATTTACAAATATTTTATTTTAGTGGTATTTATATTATTATACACGATTTTATTATTATTGTTATTATTATTTTATATATATATAATTATTTTTTTCACATAATAATATATACAAAACATGCAACTTGGTTAACTGGCTTTTCAGAAACGACGCTCCCACTCGTCGTATTTCCACGTGATATTTTCCCCCACTTCCCGAATCCGATTTCCCGCATCCACCAGTTCTTCACCGTAGCGGTGTAATTCGGCAACGTTCTCCGAGCTCATTGGTGGGAAAGGTGCAGGTTCAGGATCAAACTAGGGAAAGTAAACATTGGGGTTATTCATGAAGTTCTGAAAATGCCAGTCGCTCGTCCACCATTCTTCCAATTGCCCTGTAAAAGGTTGTGGGTTGACAATAGGGTCTGGAATAGCAGGTTCCAAATTAATTGGAAGTTGTGATTGGGCAGGGAAATTAAAAAGGTTTTCGTCGGCCGGTCCGATGAGGTCACAATTCGCCAGTTTCCTATCAAGCTCTTCCCACGGTGGCATCTCCTGGGTTTGACCGGAACTTTCCCCTACTTCCTTTCCTTTTCCTTTGTCTTTTGGATCCTCTGTCTTTTTCACCTTTTGGGCAGCTGACTTCTTCCTTCGTCCCCGTTTCCAGTCCAGGATTCTTCTCCTATTTTTAGGCTTGGGTTTCTCCTGGGGTTGGGCCTGGAACACTAATGGCTCCTCAGTATCCTCTTGATAGCCAGATTGGGTTCGTGTTGTATCCATATCGGTGGTATGGATTGTAAAGTTTCGGAGTACCTCAGACAGTTCATTCATGCTGTTAGCACACATGAAGAAACACACAAAAATTTCAAATTAAAATTTTATTTCTTGTGAATTTAAATTTTCACAGAATCATAGAATGGCAATCTGAAAAATTATGTATTTCTAAATACTTGATTGGCTTAAATCAGTGGCTCTGATACCACCTTTTTTCTGTCACGGTCCCTGACCCGGTTTTACCCGGTCCAGAAGCCGCGGGACAGAAACCCGTGGTATTGGTGTTTAATTAAGCAGCGGAAATTTTAGGAGGATCGTTTAAACTGAAAACACTCATTTATTTCATTTCAAATTTCGGGACAAACCCCGTAATTTACAATAAAGGAATTTCACTGGGAAATCCCCTGATTACAAAACATGTTTATTTATTTACTGAGCCACTTCATTCAAGCTGGAGTGATACGCGGCACTTTTCCTTGTTCACAGTAATTCATCTGAAACATGTTTAAAAAGATTTTATCAGTCGGGAAATACTAGCGAGTCATTCAATTTGCACAAAACGACACATTGTTATAAATTACAGTATTAAGGGCGATTACAATGTTTATATCAACCAATTATCCAACGGTATTTGTCACTCGACCGTATCTGTGACTATGGTCATATCACCCATTGGCTAACCCGTTGTCCAATGGTGACGGTTATCAAGTAATGTATACAAAACCCCACATACCGGCTGTAATTGAAGATTACAAAGACTTAATCCCTGTAATTATAACTTTGAAAGTAAATAGAGTTTTGGAAACAATTTAGTAAAAAGAGAATGACTCACATTGCAAGTTTAGATGGGCAGAGTATGCCTATTGATTTAGCCTGGTAACCTAGTTTAAAATATAACAATGCCAACGAAACTAGGACGAATGATAAAGTATAGCCCGAGTTCAGGCAGCACTTAAACATCCATCGGATCGGTTTCAATCGATCGGACATTATATCATAGCAGTGATCGAGTTATTACCCTGTTGTCACAGCAGAGGGTCGAGACTTTGATTGTTTTTGAACGAACCAGTGAATAACTCAACGTACGTAATGAATTTTAACGTCGAGACAAGACAGACATGCAAGTGCCAAACCCCTGCATTATATACTGAAATTTGGTCCCCCTCGCATGGCGCGCCAGACCCTCCTGGTCCCTGCACGTGGCGCGACGGCTACCCTTTTAGGATAGGGTAGCCTCGTGTCCTGTATAGCCTAAGTGAGTCAACAATTTCGATAACTACATATTTTGAAGCCGTTTTAGAAGGATAATTATGATTAGGGGATACCCCCTTGAGTTTTAGGGGGCCCTGATCTTAGTTTTGACTGTTTTGAAAATTTACGGGTCGCGCCATACCACTTGGGGGTCTCAATTAGGGTTTCCTAATGGGCATTATTAGAATAAGAAATAATAGTTTTGGCAAGAGTTGTTACAGCATAGGTTATGGGGAGATAGACGACTAACCATCAAGAATCGATACCCCTTACCGAGAATCGATGACTTGTCGACCAACTACAAGGTCCCAACCACTATTCCAAGGTGGGCCTAAGGGCAGGGTATCACTAGTTGAGGACACAAGAAGAAAGTTGGTAGTTTCCGTTTTGCATCAACTTCATAAAATTGGATATCAAGGACCGGTATCCTTTACCAAGGATTGAAGACTTGTTCAACCAATTGTAAAGTTCTAGTTACTGCTCGAAGATCGACTTTTAGGACTCGCCTTGAGCATTACGAGTTCCTTGTCATTCCGTTTGGCTTAACAAATGCACCGGTAGTATTCATGGACCTCATGAATCAGGTGTGTAAGCCGTACTTGGATAAGATCGTGATTATATTTATTGACTACATTCTTATATGCTCAAAGACCAAGGAAGGTCATGAGCAACATCTGCAATTTATCTTGGGGCTCTTGGAGAAGGAACAGTTGTGTGCTAAGATGTCGAAGTGCGAACCTTGGATTCGCGAGACAAGATTCTTAGGTCACGTGATGAATAAGAACGGGATTCATGTCGATCCTGCAATCAAGAATTAAGGAGTCCCTAAGACACAACTAAGAATTTTTGGGGATTGTAGGTTGTATCAGACGACCCCTAGAAAACCTTTCAAGGACTGCTCAATCGCTAACAACCCTAACCTAGTGGATACCTATCTTGTCTTCACCTGACAGTACCGATAAAATTGTGGTTCTTGTGACGCTTCTCGACAAGGTCTCGATTGCGTGTTGATGCAACGAGACCAAGTTGTGTTATACGCATCACGTTGATTAAAGGATCATGAGAAGAGACCTTGAACTAGGTGCAGTAATTGCGCGTTGAAGATTTAGCGTTACTACCTATATGAAAACGCTGCCCGATCTTTACTGGTCACAAGGGTTGCAGCAGACTGTCGATCAGAAGGACTTAAACATGAGATAACGAGATGGAGTGAGCTACTGAATGATTGCGACTGTGAGATTAAGTATCACCTAGACAAGGCAAGCGTCGTAGCAGACGCCTTGAGCCGCAGGGAATGCGCAAAGTCTCTAAGGGTGCGAGCCTTAGAGATGATCACACAGACAAATCTCGTCACTTGGATTCGTGAAGCTGAGCAAGAGGCGCTCAAACCAGAGAACCTTCAAGCTGAAGTGTTACATGGAATGGAAGTGCGATTCTTTCCTAAGGTTAACGGAACATTTTACTTCATGGAACGACCTTGGGGTTCCGACTCACGGCAATTTATGTACGCTTATTTTGGCACAGGGCTCATAGGTCAAGGTACTCGATCCATCCTGGATCCGACAAGATGTACCAAGACTTGAAGGATTAGTATGGATGGCCCAAGATGGAAGCTGATATAGCTATATATGTGGGTAACTGTCTTACTTATGTCAAAGTTAAGACAGAATACCAGAAACCGTCAGGGTTGCTGCAACAGCCCGAGATTCCCATGTGGAAGTGGGAACGAACCTTAATGGATTTCATTACAAGCTACCAAGAACCCAAAGAGGTCGCAATATGATTTGGGTGACTATTGACCGACACACCAAAACTGCACATTTCCTACCAAACAGTGAGGAAGACAGCGCAAAGGAAATTAGTAGAGATTTAGCCTAGAAGGGTTGTGGCACGTCATGGAGTGCCTGATTCTATCTTGACCAACCGAGATGGTCGTTTTGTGCTAAGGGTATGGCAGATGCTTCAAAAGGCGTTTAGGTCATAATTGGACCTTAGTACTGCATTTCGCCCTCAGATGGACGACCAGAGAAAACGAGCGATACAGGCTTTGGTAGACTCGCTACGTGCTTGTGTGATGAACATTGATGAGAAGTAGGAATACTCACTTGCCCTTAGTGAAGTTTTCCTACAATAATATTTATCACACCGCCGTTTAGGCCGTCTCGCGCAAAGCTTTTTAGGAACATAAGTAACGGTCCCCTTTGTGTTGGACGGAGATCGGAGATAAACGATTTACTGGCCCCAAATTGATTCAGGAAATTATAGGCAAGATTGTTCAGATACGTGGACGTATCAAGTTAACACATGGTATACAGAAAGGCTGCGCCTATAAGCAGCGGAAACTGTTGGAATTTGAGATAGGAGGTATGGTTTTAATGAGAGTCTCGCCTTGGGAAGGCGTGGCACGATTTGAAAAGCGTGGGAGGTTGGACCGACGGTATATTAGACCTTTCGAGATCCTGGAAAGGATCGGGACCATTACTCACAAGCTGAAACTTCCAGAAGAACTTAGCAGTGATCACGACACGTTTCACGTATCTAGTCTTTAGACGAGCCTGACTATAGGAACAGTTGTTATTCCCGTAAACAAGATCCACGTCAACAACAAACACCAATTTATTAAAGAACCTGTTAAGGTTGTGGACTGGAAGTCCCGAAACACAGAGAAGTCGTAATTGATTTGCTAGAGTTAGCTGGAAATTATACCATGGTCCAGGGTTTACCTGCGAACATGAAGACCAAATTAAGCCCAAGTGACCACATTTGATTCACAACTCCCCTGCGACCGATGGCATAGCTTGAATTTCGGGAAGACATTCTTTTAACGGGGGGAGAATGTGACAACTGGCACTTTTCCATGTATTCCGTACAATAATTAAACAGTAATATGTGCTTTAATGACTGTGCATGATTTAGCTTACAAGACGAATGAATTTCTGATTACTATTATATACATAGAATGGCATTTCATGTTGTAAGACTTTTATCATTACTACATGCAACATAATATAGCTCTATTAATGCACAGAACAAAGTTAGCACAATTATCAGACGAACAAGAAGTACTGACGGGAGTTCAGTACTTAGATAGACGTGATATTAAGACACAGAATGAGCCCCAGAACAAGTGTTACACAAGGATAGTGTGTAGGAAGGTAGGGATTACAAAACTGCCTTCCTAGTGATGACATAGGTGCCGGAAAGTGCCAGAAACACACTAAAACTGTAAAATTCTGCAGAAAATAAATAATTTTAGCAAAAAAATTAAGCTTTTAACATATAAATATAATGCAGAAATGTGATTTAATGGTCCAGAATACTTTCCTAAGTGTCGGGAATCAAAACTGTCACAAAACACAACATAAGGCACACTAAACTGCGCAATTTAGCGCTTTAACGAACAGTAACGAAACGAACAATCGGACACTACCCGAAACATCAAATTCTTGCTAGCAGCATTGTTTTAGTGTTACAAAGCTAGTTATGGTCACCGAACATCATAACACATCCTATTAACATATAACACATATAACCCTAACTAGTATACTTGAAATCTAACTATAACACTTAACTTACCATTAAATGTTACACTTTACATCCCCCCTTTTGATGGCCGGTTAGGGGACATGGGTCCCACATATGATTTTATTTGATTATTTTTGATACTTTGTTGGAGAATATACCAACATATATGCCATATACCACTTAAATGTTGGAAGGAAGATTATAATAACCAAGAAACATTAAACACTTATGTTCATCACATTTCGGTTAGGGGACATGGGTCCCACATATGATTTTATTTGATTATTTTTGATACTTTGTTGGAGAATATACCAACATATATGCCATATACCACTTAAATGTTGGAAGGAAGATTATAATAACCAAGAAACATTAAACACTTATGTTCATCACATTCCAAAACTCACAAAACCTCCTCCATCTCCTTCAAAGTTCACGGCCCAAACACCCCTACATCATCTCCATTTTTCAATCCATACCCAAGTGTTCTAAGCATATTCTAAGGTGTCTTAAGCCTATCTAAGAAGGTTGCAAGCATTGGAAGTTGAAGGACCACTCATACAAGCTTTTAACCACCTCATCTTCATCTTGTGATCATCCCTAGCCTTGAGCTAGTAGTAAGATCATCTACACCCCATTTTACATCTTATTTAGTTGGTTAAAAGATGTTATAAGTAACTAAACATGAAAAACACTATTGATCAAGAACATAAATCTTAAACATAAGCTTAAAAATAATAAGAAATCATGTTGTTAAGTGTTATTATGCTTCTTGATGAATGATTATTTGAGTTTATGATGTTAAACATCATATGATCTTGCTAGATAGTGATTAAAGACATAATCTAGCAAGATGAGAGGATGATTATGTTAAAGATCAAGAGATCATCCTTATGTAAAAGCATGAACTTGAAAGATTTAATGTTTTTCTTGAAGTGTGATGATCAAAGTGTGATATAAGTCTTGTAAACATATGATTTCAAGAATGATTTTTCAAGAAACCAAGTTAAAAATACAAGATTTATATAAACTTGGTTCTTAAAAGAATTAACCACATTTTTAGTGGTTAAACAAGTGTAGAAATATGTATGTAACAAGAAAAACTCAAGAAGAAACATTTTTAGAAAAATGATTTACAAGTTGTAAACATATAACTTCTTTAAAAATGATGTTTTTAAATAAACAATCACACTTTAAAAGGTAACTAAGCTTACTAAACGCACTAGTAAGTTACTACAAATTTTTGTAAACTTTCAAGCTCATGAAGTAGTAATTTATGCTTGATTTTGGCAAATTGGTAAGTATTGGTTGATTTGTTGTTGATTGTGAAGATTTATAAAAGAAAATGTTATGCTTTGAAAGCATGGAAACCTCCATTTTTAAGGGGAAACTATGGCAAAAGTTTTCTAGAAATTTAACACTTAGCAAAATATTTTTAAACAAGTAACTACGAATATATTTTAACCATGAATTCATATAAAGTTTGCATATATTTTTTTACAAAAATTAGAAAATATTGGAGGTTGGTTTTTGTAAATAAAAGTGACTAAATATGTATTTAGGAAAATATATATTTAGATGTCACCATGTGTGTGATTATTTGTATATTATGTGTATTAGTTATATTATTTTAGGGCTTGAAATAATATAACTCATCAAAATACCAAGAAATTACAATCCAAAATACTACCAAAATTCCAAGAAATAAATAAATAATTTATACCCAACATTGGTGAAACCGAACAAGGAATATAACTTACATAAATATTCCGGGATTAAAGTCATAAGTATATTTTGGAAACGGTATTTTGGAAACCAAGAGAACAAAAATATGATTTTCGTGAGTATTATAAAATAAATCATATTTTTGGCAAGGAGAAAATATATTATTTTTGGTAAGTAAAAATATATATACTTTCTTGGAATTATTAGAAGATATATTATTTTTGGGAGAAAATATATATTTTCTTAAATAAACTTTGGACATATTATTTTTGGGTGAAAATAGATTTATATATATATTTTATAAGTTAGACTTGAAATTATATTATTCTTGAGACTTATATGAAAAATATAAATAATTTTGCCAAGGAAAAATTATAAATAAATTTTCTATGTAATATTTCTTAAAATATATATTTCGGGAATATATATTGATGTATTTTTATTAGAAATATTATTCCCGAAAAGTTAATAAAAAAATTAAGTATGAGATACTTAATAAACACAATAAAAATACGTATTCTCGTACGTATAATTACACACCGGAATACGCCATCGATACTTGGCAAAAAATATAGAAGGTTAAGAATACGAATACAAATACACCCATCCTTGGGAGGTTATACAAGTACAAATACATAAACTTGACAAGTTAAAATGTATTATTTTAACTAATATTCCAGAATTCATAAATATAATTTAAGTTAAAATATTTATTATTTTAACAAATAATTATTTAACTTGGAATAATATTGAGGACACATAGAAACGTAACTCTAAGACACTAATTAATACTAAGTCAAGGCACGACCCGCTCGTTTAATAGACCATAGTATGTTGTAGGTAGTCGTGCACACTAGTAGTAGCTTGAGTTACGTCAGATTGAAGAACGTAAAACTATGAGTTCATGTCCCCCTTTTCTCTTAACTGTTTTTGGTTTTATAACTCTTGGGGGTGGAATACATGTTACGAATGTTTAAATGGTATGATTTGGCTATGAAATGAACTATTAGATCATGTTAGCATAGATTGAATTTGAAATGCCATTAACTCTCATAAGAAATATGGACGAAGGTTAGATCTAACTGGTACGTCCGAGCCCCACTCATGGTCCTTATGTGACCACTTGAGTGCTTTGGTGTCCCAGTTGAGGTAATTCGACAACGGTCAAGGTAAATTTGACACAGTCAGGGTAGTTTGATACAATCAAGGTGAAGTTGACACAGTCGAAGGGAAATTCGACACAGACGAGGGATTCAACAAGGGTATAAGCCTACTCATATTGAGTGCTCCCTATGTCTTCACATGCATTAATGTCCTTGCAAAACATTAATTTGATCTATTCATAGATGCTTTTCATACCCGTTTTCAAAGGAGTCTCTCAAATGTTTACAAGCTTATCAGTACTCATATAAAACACATGAACTCGCTCAACTTTTGTTGATGTTTTTCAAAATTACATATATTTCAGGTAACAAGTTGGATCTTGGGCGCGAGTGTTGTTTCTAGAAGTAAATTCCAAGTTAGATGTCATCCACTTTTGTTGGTTTGTAACTTAGCCAAAGGTTGTATTGTTTGAAACTTAAATGAATGGTGTTTGTAATATTTTAAACTTAATGAATGGATGAACATCGTTTTGATCATGTAGTTGTTTATTATGATTGAATGCAATGGTATTGAACAAGTCACACATCATACGCTTTCGCAAAAGTCAGGGTGTGACATTAGTGTATATGATTTCCATAAGCATTAACACTAAAGGAAAAGAATTAAAAGATATTCCCGTAGTATCTCAGTCCTCAGATGTTTTCCCAGAAGAGCTACCTGGACTACCACCGGATCGGGAAGTTGAATTCAGAATTCACCTACTACCAGGGATAGCACCGCTTGCCAAGGCACCTTACCGTTTGGCACCAGCAGAGATGCAAGAATTAAAGAAACAGTTGGACGAACTTCTGGAGAAAGGTTTCATACAACCAAGTTCATCACCATGGGGAGCACCAATCTTGTTTGTCAAGAAGAAAGATGGATCAATGCGTATGTGCATTGATTACCGAGAATTGAACAAGGTCACGATTAAAAATCGGTACCCATTAACGATAATCGATGATTTGTTTGACCAACTGTGATGTATTGCAAAATACATCTCTTATTCGTGTACAGTTTGTATAATTTCTCGTTATATTTAGTTTTGTTTTCATTAGAATGTGCATACTATTGATCAAATCGAGTTTTGTAAGTCTTGATGCTTAAATTTGCTGAAAATTGAGTAAAAACGAGCCATAATAATGAAACACTAAGTCCCGGAACGAGTTGAAAAGAGTTAGAATAAATTTTGGAGTTTTTGCGATGCTAGAGCTGGAAAAAGAACGTGACAGTCTGTGGAAATCACGCCGTCGTGCTACGCCACCATGATCAAGCTATGCAGTCGCGCCCCGCCACGATTAAAAAAATGATTTTTTTGGAATTTCACAGTGTCGCGACACGCGACGACGAAGGAACATGCCCATCGCGCGACGCTTCGGGGTTGCTTGACGGAAATCATTCGTTAGTCATCTAGGGTTTTGTATAAAAACCAAGAAAATCAGTACTATACCCTAATTACGAATTGAGGACATAGGAGGCGATTTGGAGAGCAATCTTGGAGCAATTTTGAAGGTTTTGAAGCATAGGAATCATCGGTACGAGTTCGGGACGAAGGATTGAAGACTTACACGGGTTTTCTAATTCCTTGTTTGTTGATTTTTCTTTCAAAACTTGTTGTCATGAATTCTTACTTGAACATCTTTACATTGTTTCCATTATTTGATATGCTTGGCTAAAAATTTAAGCCACCTAGACAAAGATGAATGGATTGAAATAAAGTTTTAACCTTTTTCGTTAATTACATGTTTTTATGGATTGATTGTGTATTGTAAACAGTTTGATTTATTGATTTGGTGTATATGCGTACTTTAATCCGGTTCATTACTATCAATTGCTTCGTGTGAATCTTGGTGGTTGTCTGCTACAGAATAGGTTCAAGCTAGTGTCTTTGACCTTTAGGGAGAATTGGCCAATAAACCCTAGAAGTGATAGTTAGTAATTTGCTAGGTTTTAGTGTTCTACTAGTCCTAATAGCTGGAAGGTGAGGGGCTATTGGTCGGTCTTACCCGGCAAATTGCTTTAGACAGTCTTTGGAAAAAGTCGTGCCTTAGTTGCCCCGTCGGTTTATTAGTCATCAAGTCAAGTTAATAAATCCAAACTACCCTAGATCTATAACTGGAAAAGAGTAGGTCAATATTAGGGTACTTGCACAATAATTAGATAACTGGAACGAAGTCTAATAATCGGTAGGATTAACGGCCTAGGTAGTGCCATAAGTTTCACCTCGAGAAGGGTTGAGGGGCTTAGTTGGTGTCTTAATAGGTTTAGTATCATAAGATCCCGGTTCCATAAATCATGCAGTTAACTTAATTGGTAATCTCTTAAAAATCAATCCAGGATTCTAGTCTAGGTGGTTCTCGTCATCATATAAGAAAAGTCTTTGCCTTATTTCGTATTAATTTAGTTCTAGTTTAATAATTAGTAGTAATTTAGTTTAATAGGTTTCCTAGAATTTTCAGTAACCCCCCCCAAACAATTAAACAGTTTAAGTCGTGTCTGTCAACGTCTGTTAGAGTCTAGTTAACGTGATAAATAGAGTCTCGTGGTTTGATATCCGGACTTCCTTAGGTCATACGACAGTGATCGGTACACTTGCCGATTGTGTGGTTTAGGTCGAGTCTAGATTTAAAGCTTTTTAGTGTCTAGCTTAGAGAGTCTAATTTAGCTAATTTTAATAGTTTGTTAAGCACACATCAAGTTTTTGGTGCCGTTGCCGGGGACTCTTGGCAATCGCGTTAATTAGCTTTGACAGACTTAATTGACATATACGTGCTACGTGTTTTGCTTTGTTTTGAGTCTTTTTGTTTTTATTTTTATATTGAGTCTTAGTGACTAGTGTTTGCTTGTCTCATATCTAGGTTTTTGCTTGTAGTGGATGCCACATCTGCGCTCGCACGGACCGCCACTGAAGCCACCAGTCACAGAGTCATCATCTCAATTGGGCCAAGGCCCGCAGGTTAGTACTTCGTCCTCTTCTCAAATTCCTAATTTCGATACCACCCCTTTTCCTTCACCACCCCATTCACCTAAACCATCACCCAAAGCTTCCCCACCCGATAGTCCCACTTCTAGCACCTCTAGCGCCCCAGATAACATAAACTTAGAACAAATGGCCAATGCAAGACAGACCGTCCATCAACAAGCCACCCAAGGCTTCACCGGTCTTGCTTCACCCATTACCGTTCCACCCATAGTTAACGAAAACTCATGGCAAATTCCATCTTATGCCATGCAAGCCATCACCAATAACATCCAGTTTCATGGTCGGGACGACGAGGACGCCCCCGCTCACGTGAACTGTTTCTCTCGTATGCTTGCTACTTTTAGCCTTCACAGAGCCCTAAACGATGCTACTTACTTACAGCTCTTTCCCTTTTCACTAGCCGGCTGTGCAGCTACTTGGTTGGATTCTCAGCCAACCGGTACTTTTACCACTTGGGCAGGCCTTCGTCAAGCCTTTTTTAACAAATATTTTCCGCCCGCTAAAGCCTCACGTCTTCGCGATCAAATTCACTCCTTCCGCATGGAGCCCAACGAGCCCTATTACCTTGCTTGGGAGCGTTTTCAAAACCTTTGTGCTCGTTGCACCCAGCTTGGTCTTTCTGACTGGGCCCTTTGTGAAAAATTCTATAACGGTCTCACCCAAGAGACTCGTGATCATTTTGACACTAATGCGGGAGGTCATATGATGGGTATTCTTACTGTTGTCGAGTGTTTAGAGCGTTTCGAGGCATTTGCCTAATCTCAGTCTCAGTCGCGATCCGATCAGCGTTATCAAAGTGGTAATTCAAATGCCAATACTAGTGCACCCGCCCGTGGGGTGAATAGTCACATTGTGTTGGAAAACGTGACTAGGGAGCTCAAAAAGATCAAGGCAAAGGTTGATAAGTGTGAGTTTTGCCAAGGGGGTTACGATACGAGTGCGTGTCCGTTGTTAGTTGGTGAGGATCAAGTCGATTTCGTAGGAGGAGGTTTAGGTAGAGGTCAACCAAGTGGGTTTGGTAGTAATTTTAATTCGGGTTGGCGTAATAATAACAATTTTAATAATAATAATTTTCGTTCTAATGGCGCCCCTGGTTTTCAATTAGCTCAAAATCCAAATAGGGGTCAAGGTTCATTCTTTGGTGGGGGTTCAAATGGGCAGTTCAATAAGGGGTTTGTTGATGCATTATTTTGGTGTCTGTAACTTGTCTTTATTTACGATGTAATTTATACGGTCTTTTACATTATCGAGTCTGTAATTCACCGTCGACCAAGTCGGATATCCTCCTATCCTACTTGTGTCCGAAAAAGTTTGTCTCGTCCATTATGTAAGTTAAATGACAATGCATGTTGCATAATGGTTTGTTATGTTATGTTTGTGTTTATAAGTTTGCTGCAAACTGTCAAACAGTTTGCAGCACATACAACAGTTGCAGCCTTCGACGAAGCCCCTAGGTTTCGTCGAGCACTACATGACGAAACCCTCCAAAGGTCAAAACTCAAGGTTTCGTCGTGATGGATGACGAAACTCCTAGAGTTTCGTCATCCAGGAGGTTTCGTCAGGCGCATGTAAGGTTTCGTCAGGCCCAATCCTGGTTTCGTCACTTGTTGGGCCTGGGCTGCTATATAAACACCCCATAGTTTCATTCTGAAACCATGAGAGTATAACCATTCTGAAAGTCTACTGTCAAACTGTGTTTGTATCTGTTTGATCATTGTTCTCATCCCGTTAATCAACTGACTGTGATTCATTGGTTATTTTGTGTTATTACTATATATGTTTGGTTTGGCATAGTCACGTGGATTCCGCGCTCGTGACCGTGTTTGTGATAAACAAGAGATTTGGTTTCGTTATTGATCCTCAGAAATCGGGACCTACAAGTGGTATCAGAGCATTGGCTCTTATGCTTGTTTAAAATCAAACATAGTTCAGTTTTCATCAAGTGCTAAAACTGGTTGTTGTTGTTTTTCTGAAAATTGTTCTTGAAAAGTTCATGCATTTCTGGAAAAGTTTTCATAAAAACTGTTGATCTTGTTGATTGCTAAAAAGTTTTATCAAAAACCTTGTTAAATTGATTGTTCACGTGATAAACCGGGTTTTTAGTTAAAGTTTTAAGCAATTTCGTGTTTCGAAAAACTGTTTAGTGACCGGAAAGTTCATAATTTCTGGGTTTGATCTTCATATCTTCAAAGTGTTCATAGATATTCTTGCAATTTAAAATTAAAAGATAAATTGGAAATTGATAAAAGGATTAAAATATGGACACCATACCTTGGGTTTGTAAGTTAAGCATGTTGTGAGTTGATATCGGGTGTACTGTGTTAGTAAACAGATAAGATTTGATTTGAAAAATCTCACCAACTTTCACCAACTGTCTGTGAACCTTATCTCGACGAAACCTAGAAGTGACAAAACCCCTTGAGTTTCGTCACAAGGAACTTCGACGAAACCCCTGAGTTTCACCATAAGCAACTTCGACGAAACCCCTAGAGTTTCCTCAAAGGTACTTCGACGAAACTTCTGAGTTTTGTGGGAAGAGTTTCGTCGTGTCATTTGTTAATTTTAAACAGAGGACTTCCAAAATTGATTTAACATTGTGTTTTCAAGTGTTTGATTAGGAATTATCATTCAAATATCAAATATGAGTAGTACAAGTCCATGGGATTAGAGTACGGACCCACGACCAGGTCAAGATCAGACTTCCGCAGCCGCGTGGTTAAGGAATGTCATGCCACCGCAATCTAAAAGTGCAAGTCAGTGGGCTTTGGTGTCGAATCAAAATCAAAGCATTCAAAATCTATTGGTTAGTAAGAGTGAGACGGGTAGCAACAATCGCCCGCCAAAGTTGAATCACATGAACGACTATCCATCATGGAAGGGTCGTTTCCATACTTACGTTCTAGGGCAAAACACAAAATTATGGACGTGTTTCACCTCTCCATACAACACAGCCCTCGAAGAAGCAGGTTCAAGTGCGGCGACATTGGCGAATATGCTTGAAGATGACAAGAAAGCATATGATTTAGAGAAGAAGGCGTTTGCTATTCTAACACAAGCTCTTCACAAAGACATCTATCATCAATTATCTTATTGTACGAGCATGAAAGCTTTATGGGATGCATTGGTAGCGAGAGGAGAAGGAAATGCAGCTACTAGAAAGACACGCCATGATCTATTGAAGAAAGAGTTTGAATCATTTCAGTTCTTGGAGAATCAAACCCTAAATGATATAAATACATGTTTTTATCATTTGATTAGTGAAATGTATTCTTATACCGTTCTTGCAACTCAACAGGAAATGGTTGCACGGTTTGCTGATGCTCTACCTCTGAAGTGGAGTCCTTTCATTGAACTTTTAAAGCATACGGGCGTCTTGGATGTTGTTAGTATCTACGAGTTCGTTCAAAAGTTGGAGCATAAGAACGAATAGGAAATTCGGAAAGCTAAAAGGATTGTAGTTCCTCAAAACACAGAAATGTATCTGAATGGTTTTAATCCTTCAGCTAGTTCTAGTTTCGTTCAGCAACCGAAGCTTCATACGGCGTTTATGTCAAATACAAGCTCCTTTCCGTTTCCACAATCAGCTCCACCTCAGGTTTTCGATCCGAGTACTTATCATCCGCCAGCGCACATGATTGCTCAAGCTCATGCTTTTTCTAAACCAGATCCGAGTGCATGGCTACCGAAACCCCAACCTCCACCTCAAGTTACCACTACTTAACCTCAGTTCGATCCAAGTGCTTATCTTCCACAATCTTAACCACAAGCCCAACAACAACAACAAAAGCAACAACAAACACATTATACCAACAATCCTCCACCCCAAAACACCAACACTGTCAGAGTTGATACTTCGAACCTCTTAAAAGTTAGCATTGAAGTAGCAAAGGATCATATGGAACTCATTAACACAATGGTCAGTGCATACTGCGGATTGGTCGCAGGTCAAATTGGAAACATCAATATGACCAATGAAGATTATCAACAAATCAACCGTGACGAAATGGAGTTGATGGATATAAAGTGGGCGTTCACAAGCGCTGTTAGAAGGGCAAATGATTTCATGAGTCGAACAGGAAGAATATCCTTGCAAAGTAAGAAGGATATGAAGTACGGATTTGATAAGGATGCGGTTACATGTTTCAATTGTGGCGAAAAGGGTCACTTCAAACGTGAGTGTACCCGACCGAGCAGACAAGGAAATCAAAATCCTTTCCATAATCAGACGAGTGCTTACAATGCCGATCAAGACAACCGTGAAAGAAGGATGGTAGCGGTGAACAACAACCAGAACCAGAACAAGAACCAGTCTGGACCTTCAAACACCACCAGAGCATTAGTTGTTCAAGCTGATGAAGGGTGTAATTGGTCTGTACAATTTGGGGAAGGTGATCAAGAAGGAGGAGGAACAGCGTGTTATGCAAAGATCATCAATCACATCAAGCACGTTCACAGGGAAGAATTTTCTGAAAGTGACGACAGTTCGGGTTATACCGGGAGTTCAGATGAAGAAAGTTCTAATTCGGGTGGTTATAATTCGGAATTTGATGTGAAAGAAGAAGGGAATTCTGATGTTGATGATTTATTGACTGAAGCAGAGGAGTTGAAGAGTCAAAAATCTATTCTCATCAAGAAGGCTGGAGTCGCATCAAAAGAAATGGAGAAGTTCTTATCTGAAGACAGATCTTTTTCTTATCAGACTGCCTTTATGGCAAATGTCTCAGCCTCTACGAGTCAGGTAAAATCTGAAACTTCTGCTCCTAGTGTTTGTAATGTTTGTGCAGATATGAAGCTTGAATCTGAAAAGGTTCATAGTCATAATCAAAGTTTGGTTATTGAGCTGTCTAAGTGCAAAGAGGCAAATATGGCTTTAGCTAGAAACGGAAAGGATTTTAAATCTGTGATTGAAACCTTAAAGAAAAGTGTTTCCGAGCTAACAAAAACTGTTTTAAATAAGCAAATTGGTATTAACAATTACATTTATATCATCGAGGAAACCAAAAAGGAGCTAGCCATTGCCAAATGCGAGCATGATGCAATCAAGCTCAAGTTGGAGAGTTACTCTAACTCCCGATATATGCTCGATCACATCATTGACGCTCAACAACTGAAGGGAAACAAGAAAGGCGTAGGGTATAAGAAGTGTCCGCCCCCTTTGAGACACAACTATACTCATATGCCCGATGAAGAAGAAATGCCACGTTTTGAACCCAGTATGCCTCTTAATTATGAGGAAGTTACTACTGGCCTAGGGTTCAAATCGGACAGTTCCTTAAGTACCTCATCTGATGGAACAGAAATTTCAGCATCAACGAATCAAAGTTCTCCAATTATTGAGGACTATGAGTCGTCTGATGATGAATCAGATGTAAGCGATCAGGATAAACGAGTTGATAAAATGAAAGGAGTAGACATTCCAATTGAGAATTACATTCTTTGTGATCCTCCTACTCCTGCTGTTCAATCAGTTGTCAAACAAGTGATAGATCCTGTCAAGGATGTCAAAGATGACAAGGAATGTGTGTCTGCTGTTAAGAGCAATAACGTGTTGTATACTTTGGTCGGGGATGTTAAAATTTATTCAGACAACGATTTTCCAATCAAAAATGTCAATCCATCTTCGATTGATAAAGTTTTTGAAGATAACACAAGCAAGTTTTTGGGAAAAACGATCCCAGGAGTTACTGTAACTCAATGTGATCCAATTCCAAAAGCTGAAGTCAGAAAACAATTTGGAAATCAGAAACCACTAACAAAGCAACAACCTATTGTTGCTAAGGGTAAACAACCAGAAAGGCGAGCTCAAAAGCCTAACGTTTCTCAATTTAAATTTGAAACAAAAGGAGCTCGTTATCAAAAGAAAAATAGTAATGTCAAATTTGTAACATCGAAGGGTACGGATAAAATTAAGACTTTTGAAAACAAATCAAACACCGATTTTATCCAACAAGTCAAGATTTTAAAACGTAACAGTAAAAACAATTACACTCAATATACAAACGGGTGTGATGAAAAAGCAAGTACCTCAGGATCTATGGGTTCGACATCTGTTCGTCGATCGGATTCTCCTAAGTTTGTGGAAAGGAGAACATGTTTTAAATGTGGGGAGTTTGGACACATCATTAAAAATTGTACAAACATGCCCAAGGATAAATTTGTTGAGAAAGCACCACTTGAAAAGGTTCACCCTCAACGTCGTCCCGTTTCACCAAAACATGATAAAAGAACTGTTAACTTACAAGAAACGAAACAACGACGTCAAAATGTGAAAGCAGTTGAAAAGGCTTTAAAATCGGAAGTCAAATCAATTAATAGGGAACCAAGTTCATCAAAATCGTTAAAACCAAAGGTTTCAAAATCTTTTCATAAAAACTAAACTGGTAAACAAAATCAAACTTCGAGACCTAAGATGGGTGAAAATTCAGGGGGAGGTGTTGTGTGACAAAACCATCAGGAAATCGAGATCACTTTTCGTGATGCTCAGGGACGACCAAAGACCACTAAGGCTTGGGTCCCCATCCTCAACTGATCGTTGGATGATATGTGCAGGATCTTCCAGGAGGAAGTATTAATAGTCATTGGATTGTTGATAGTGGAGCATCTAGGCACATGACAGGCGACTTATGGCTTCTATATGATGTGAGAAGTATTAGAGGAGGCTATGTCGCGTTTGCTGGAGACAAAGGCGGATACATCACTGGATAGGGAATGATCACCAATGGTGTTGTATGTTTCGATAAGATCAATTATGTTCGTCAAATTGATCATAATCTTCTCAGTGTTTCGCAAATCTGCGATAAGAAGTTCACCGTGCATTTCGATGATGCCGGTTGTTATGTGCTGAAACCTGGTTTCAAAATTCCAAAAGAATGCATTCTCTTACCGGCTCCAAGAGTTAATGATCTTTATATTCTTGATATGAGCTAGGCGATTACGTCATCTGCACATGTCACATGTTTTGTCTCTAAAGCCACAGAGAAGGAGTCTATATCTTGGCCCAGAAGAATGGGGCACATTCACTTAAGAAAGATGAACCATTTGGTGAAAAACAATCTTGTGAATGGTGTGCCTGTGAGAAGTTTTCATCTACAAGACATCTATGTTTCATGCCAGAAATGGAAGCAAACAAAGAAGTCTCACCCTCTGAAGAAAATCAACACTGTTAGCATGCCTCTTGAACGTCTTCATATGGACCTCTTTGGACCTATGAAACACAAGACAACCTTTGGCGATGCTTATTGTCTGGTAGTTACTAATGACTACTCTAGATTTTCTTGGGTAGCTTTTATGGCACACAAGAGTGACAGTCCTGGAATCCTCAAGGATCTTCTTATAATGCTTGAAAATCTATACACGTTGAAAGTGAAGAGGATCAGAAGCGAAAATGGAACTGAGTTCAAGAACCGTGTGATGGATGAGTTCTGTACGTCTAAGGGCATTCTTCATGAATACAGTTCTCGATACACTCCACAACAAAACGGTGTCGCGGAGAGGAAGAATCGAACAATAATTGAGACTGCAAGAACTATGTTGGTAGAGTCGGAGCTTCCTGTTCAGTTCTGGGGGAGGCTGTATCGACTGCTTGCTAGACATTAAACAGAGTTCTCACAGTTAAGAGATATGGCTAGACTTGTTTCGAACTTCTACAGAAAAGGAAACCGGATCTTTCTTATCTAGAACCTTCCGGCGGTCCATGCACTATGATTGAGCCGGATAGAAAGTTTGGAACGCGAAAGCTATCGAGGGTTTCTTCCTTGGATATGCTACTCCGAATTTTTGTGTATGGAATCTGGCGACCAAAAAGATTGAGCTATGGAGTGAAGTAAAGGTTCAAAGGGACACAAATCCTATTAGAGCTCCGGGTGATCCTTGGATGTTCGATTACGATGGGCTATTCGACTCCTTTAATCTGCCAACCTTTGATGAAGAATCTGCAGCTGCTAGAATGTTATTTGATAGTGACAACGCTGCTAGCTCGCCATTGGTTAGACCTGTTATTGTTAACCCCCAAGGTTCTAATTCGGTTAACAACACGGTTCAAAATGAGGTATTTGAAGATGCTACTAATTACAATGAGTCATCGGAAGATGATGAATATCATGATGCACACGAAAGCACTTCAGCTCCAGTTGCTCCTGTTCAAGGTGCTTCTGTAGAAACTCCTCATGTGCAGAATGTTGATACTGCTGAAGGGAATGCATCCACTTCTACACCTATTCCCGGTGTGGAGTTGGTTGTTGATCTTAATATTAACAATTTGGGTATCAATACTCGTGTTCCTGAAAATCCTGAAATGAGGATTCACGATACCCATCCATAGCAGAACATTATAGGAGATGTCCAACGCGGGGTGCAGACGCGTAATCAGCTGAGAAACAACCAGAATGCTGGTTTATATTCAGCGATCAGAGAATCTGGTTTTCAAAATGATTGGTCCTTTTCATGTTACGTTTCACAAGAAGAACCGAAATCTTGGAAGGAAGCCTTAAAGGATAATTCTTGGGTTGAAGCCATGCAGGATGAACTGCAGCAATTTCAAAAGCTAGGTGTTTGGAAGCTTGTTGAAAGGCCGGAGAACTACAAGAAGATTGGCACACACTGGGTTCACAAATGCGAGAAGGACGATCGTGGAGTAGTCATTCGCAACAAGGCGAGATTGGTTGTTCAGGGATTTCGCCAGATCTAAGGCATTGACTACAATGAAGTTTATGCACCTGTTGCACGTCTGGAAGCTATTCGGATCTTTCTAGCTTATGCTTCATTCAAAGGATTCAAAGTCTACCGGATGGATGTCAAAAGTGCTTTCCTTCACGGTGTGGTTCAAGAAGAGGTGCACGTCGAACAACCTCCGGGTTTCGAAGATCCTATTCACCCCGATCGGGTTTAGTTGCTCAACAAAGCTCTTCATGGTTTACATCAAGTACCAAGGGCTTGGTATGCAACCCTATCCAACTATCTTCTGGAGAATGGATTTCGACGAGGTCTTATTGATTGCACTCTCTTTGTGAAGGAACAAGATGGAGATCTTCTGCTGGTGCAGGTATACGTTGATGATATAATATTTGGTTCAACTAATGATACTTTATGCAGGTAATTCGAGCATGTGATGCAGGAAAAGTTCAAAATGAGCGCAATGGGGGAAATGAATTTCTTTTTGGGCCTTCAAGTTCAACAAACCGAGTCTGGGATATTCATCCATCAGACTAAATATGTTGGTGACATCTTGAGCCGATTCCAGATGTCAGATGCAACGCCCATTTGTACCCCACTTCCGTAAAATCACGGGATTACTCCGGATCTGAAGGGTGAAAGCGTTAACTCTTCATACTACCGCGCTATGATTGGATCTCTCATGTATCTTACAGCCTCGAGGCCCGACATCATGTATCCAACGTGCCTGCTTGCAAGATATCAAGCCACTCCGAAGGCCTCTCATCTGTCAGCTATCAAAAGGATTTTTCGCTATTTGAATGGATGCCCGGACACTGGTCTTTGGTACCCTAGGGATGATAGCTTCGACTTAATTGCATACAGTGATTCTGATTTTGGTGGTTGCAAAATTGATGGCAAATCAACAACAGCTGGATGTCAATTCTTAGGAAATCGCCTGGTCACGTGGAAGTGCAAGAAGCAAACATGTGTTGCTACATCAACTTGTGAAGCAGAATACATTGCTGCCTCTAGTTGTTGCTCCCAAGTTTTGTGGATACAACAACAAATGCGCGAATACAGTTTTGAATTCCTATCTACTCCTATTTTTGTTGATAACAATGCTGCCTTACAGATCACTAGAAATCCTGTGCAGCATTTCAAGACCAAAAACATCAAAATTAAATATCAGTTCATACGTGATTGTTTTGATAAAAGATTAATCGATGTTGTTAAAGTTCACACCTATCACCAACGTGGCGACCTGTTTACAAAAGCTTTTGATAAATCACGTTTTGATTATCTACTTTTGGTCAATGGCATTAAGGTGATACCCGAATAACTTCTTTGGCTAAATCTTTTTTGTAAATATTTTCTTTAAAAACTCTAAAAAATTCAAAAAATATTTTCACCTTTTAGCATTTTAGGGGGAGTAAATTCAAGAAAATACAAAAACATCTGAAAATATCAAAAATCCAAAAAGATGTCTTTACTTTCTGCCTTTCCGTTTCAAAAATACAAAATTCAAAAAAATTAGAAAATAAAAAATGAGTTTCTTGGAAAAAGGAAGATGATGATATTCACTAGTGTGGTCGGTCAACATGTTCAAAATGTAAAACAAAAAAAAATTGAGAAATAATATGTATCTCTACTAACGATGTATCGGTAGGCTCACAATCAGACTAAAATGTGCAGGATGATACAAACCTAACAGACTTCAAGTCAGGTGGGAACCACTCATTGGCATATGGTCTGAGTACCGAAATTTTGTTTGATAGATTGCCGAGGTTCTGAGATATTCGGTCTTTATGCTGTTTATCATCTGAGTATCATGGTTGTTTCTTTTACCGAAATATAACGGAGACGAAGTCTAGATCTTCCATGATACTATACATATGTGTACATATTGCATTCGACCTCAATAAGTGATCAACATTCACATGTCCAAACAAAATAAGTTCGTCTCTTTACTGTACATTGTACTGACCTGTTCACGGACTTGCTCCTGTGCCCTCATGCATCGAAAATCAAGGTCCTCATCAATAAGTGATTCTATCACATAGGGCTTGTTTTCAATAAAAAATAAGTGAGTATCTCACATTCTTTTATACAGTCAAACAGATGATAAACAGTATACTCACCGGTAAGATGAACTCTCGTGCATACCTTGATACGGGAATGTGTCGTGAGTGGATGAACATCGACTTGTAAGTATAACCCTTACCGTAAATCGTATCTCCTAATTATGATTACATCTAATCAGTTTGAGCTTATGTGGATAACAATACCGATATTCGAGGTAGTATACTAATCTAGAGCTTTAAACAGAACAAAAATCATGTTGACTAAGACCGTAAGCTGGTATGATTCCTTTTCCCTGAATCTCGCAAAAAGATTGCTTTTGTACAGTTGTTTATTGCTTTTTATATCTTTTCGATTAGTTTACCGCGCTTTAATTTATGTTTTAGTGTATATTGTAAAGTTCATTTTTGAATTAGCCAAAGTTTTAACTTGGTGTTTTCTGCCAGAAGCCTGAAACCTACTTCATAAAATGTCTTTGCATTTGATAAACTCAAGAAAAATGGAAATCTTTCAGATAAACAAAATCTGTTCAGTATGCATAATTTTCAAGACTTAGTGAATTTGGGAAAATGGTGTCGACGAAACTAATTGGAGGTCGACGAAACCCCTTTATGTCGACGAAACCCCATGGTCAAAGTCAATGGTTTTCAAACTTGGTCAACTTTGGTCAAAACTGATTTGGTTCACGGCGAAACCCCTAGTTTCGTCGAGGTCATGACGAAACCCCACTGGCCCTTTTAAGTTTCGTCATGGGCTAATTGTTTAAGCCCAAACCAAGCCCAACTTAGAGTTTCATCGAGCCCATAACAGGTTTCGTCGAAGACAATGTTTCGCCAGGGTTAGTTGGTATATAAAGGGGTTCCAGGTTGCAACAACATCACTTTTTCAAAACCCATACCTATTCATCTTCTCCAACACTCAAAACCCATTCCTTTCACCGACTCTCAAACCCGTCATTTTCTCTCTATTTTTCATCAAAACCGAAGGTATCACAATGACTGGTTAAATGTTTTGAACCATTGAAAACTTTGTGTTTCGTTTGAAACTTGCTAATAAACCCTCGGACTCTCTTAACTGTTTTGATATCCTCATATAAAACTTTGTTCGTTTTGTTTTGCTTTTCATCAGAATAGACAGATTTAGGGCTTATATGTTGATTTGGTTTGAGTTTTGGTTTACAAAAATAGGGGATGATGTTGGTTGATGATTTTAAACTGGTTCAGGTGGGTTTCGGTATAAACTCATGTTGGTTTTGATTCTTGGTTGTTTTCAGTTTGTTTGGGTAAAAACAGAGTGTCAGTGTGTTCAATTTTTAGAATCAATCATTTGTTAACCAACAATCGACGAAACCCCTTTGATTTGAAAGACCCCCAAATGGCGAAACCCTAACTGTTGTAAACCCCCAAATCGACGAAACCTAAGTTTCTTCATGCTGTACACGATGAAACTCAACTATGACGAAACCTTCGACGAAACTCCTCTGGTCAACGGTCAACGCTGACTTTGTTTGACCAAGAAGGTTTCGTCGTGAGGAAGGGAGTTTCATCAAGGTGTTGAGGTTTCGTCGTACAAGACTTAGAAATTTTTCTAAGTGTGGTGCCTTTCACAGTAGATGTACATTGGAATGTTAAATGTCCCTTTTATGTTATAACTTGTATTAACATATGTCCAATGCACATCTTATACCATAATTTGACATATTGACTTATTGTGGATGTTATACATGCAGATGGCACCGAAAGAAAGAAAGCGTAAGCCCCCGACTAAGAAGGAAAACAAATCAGAGGAGGAAGTGATGTCCGAGAAGCGTCACAACCAAATTGCCTTTCTGGATCCAGAAGAAAAGATATCCGAATTGAAAGAAATTACTAAATGGATCAGGGAGTCGCGGATCAATAAAGCTGTTACATTTTCAACGCCTGTTTACAAATCGCTCATTAAAGCTTTCTGGCATACTACAAGTGTTGTGCAAGTAGATTTTATTGAAGTCATACAAGGGCAGGTTAATGATATGAATGTGATTGTCTCTCCAGAAATATTAAACGTTGTTTTAGAGTTGCAAGACGATCCGAATGCACCGTTCTCAATTCCGATCATGTGTACGCGTGGCTGCTTATTACGGATGAAGTGTAATCTTTAAGGATAATCAAGAGTCTTGTAGCCAAGAGATACAAAGAAAGCGATCCTCCTAGGAAGTTGATAGGTGCTCTTGGAAAACCAGACTACGTTGCTCCTGCAGACGATAAATGGCATCACAATGACAACCAATCAGATGATGAAGAGCCGGAATTAAAGAAGAAGATGGCTGAAAAGTTTTGTCGACCGGATACTGATTCGTCAGACAGTGATAGTGATGATGATGAAGATGGTGATGGTGGTGATGTAGGTGCTGGTGCCGTTGGTGCATCGTCTGTTGGGCAGCTGGTGGCACTTCAGCTGGTAATGACGATAATGATTCTGAATCTGATGATAATCCACCGGAACCTGGATATGAAGTTTACTATGATGATCGAGGTGTTAAAAGGATCAGGAAGATTAGACGGGAGGATGATGACGATGATGATGATGATGAATACGTTCCTTCGGATATCGAAGCGGAACGATCAAAGAGAAAGGAAACTGCTGTCAAACGCAAGCAGAAAGCAAGAAAGCACTTTGGTACTTCTTCTGCACAGCAATCCGTTCCTCAAGAGCCTATACAAGAAGCGGAAATGGATCCTAATCTAGGATTCACGGCTACTGAAGTGTCTACAATGATTCCTTCACCTCTGAGGTCTACAGAACCAACTCATCCAGTGAGTTCAACACCTGAAACTCCTGTAGTGATTCCTCAAGCACCTACTCGCTCTATTGCATGAACCATACGTGCAACGACCTCGCAGCCTGCCGTAGAATGCAGACAAAGTGTATTCGAACAGATGCACCAGGATGAGAAGATAGATTTCCTATATTCTCAACTTCAAGCTGCTGCAGGTCAGATCACCAGGCATACGGACGTGATCAAAGCTACAAGAGCTGACTCGATCAAGCAACAATTGGAAATTAACACGTTGAATGCCACTGTTGGGCGACAAGCAGCAGAAATCACACGTCAACAAGCTGAAATTGATCAATTGAAAGCTGAAAATGCTAACTTGAAAGCTGCATACGAAGTGACAGAAAGGCAGTTACAACAGATGCGTGCGGCAGATAATACACGCGGTATTGAAATGAACCGCATGAAAGAAAGCAACTCTCTACTTCAAAAGTTAGCCGAAGGTTTAAAAGAAAGATATGACTTCATGAAGCAGTGGTACGATTCCAGAAACACCACGATAGTTGATGGGGTCAAGAAGATCAATGAAGGCTACGAGTTTCTTCGAAAGCGCGTCAATACTCTGTGGAACGAACGATGTAAACCGCAAGAAGTAATAAAGAAAAAGGATGATAATCCTGAAGATCAAGGGAACCCCGATCCCTCTGCTACATCAGAACAACCACCGGCAACTTCCTCTACACAATTAATAGTCTTCAAGCCTGCGCAACTTGGGTCTGCACAAGGAACCTCCAGTGGAACAGTTGAAGAAATACAACAGATTGAATCTTTGCCTGGTACTTCTTCTGTTCCTAGCACTGATGATCTTGCATTGCAGGTTGTACATCCGATTACTTGAGAATTACTTGAAGAAGGAGAGATTATCTCGGATCTTTCACATGAGCAGTTACTTGCTCTGAATGCCATGAAAGAGATTGATGATGCTGAGATTGAAAAATGCCGAGTGAGCCTGAAACTGCCAATGTTGAAAATATTGAAGAGATCGTGTTTGAAGGTAATGAGAAGAAATCAACTTATGTTCGTGCTGACGGAACAGAGTTTGATCCATTTGATGAAGAATGGATGCAAGAGAATCAGGAAGACATTGATAAACAATTGAAGAATCGTACGTCTTCTGATAATCCGGCTGATGCTTTCTAAGAATGGAGAAAACGGTTCTTGTCTAGGGTTGAAAAGCCTACACCTCCGGAAGCACAGGTTGATTTTCTACAATTTGAGAAAGTGAAGCCGCATGGAAGAATTCTCTGTTGGATGTTCATCAAGGAAATTCACTGCGTTGCCATCAAGCGTGAATTCGGTATTCAATACTTCCGATCGTTACTAAGCATATTGTCCTTACCATTCTACGACGTTGCAGCTTTGACGAAGCTTGAGCTTGTTAATCATTCAAACTTCGAAGGAGCTACATTGTTCGAGCGAAAGATAAAGTTTAACAAAAGGTCAGGATGGAAAGATGAGTCGTACAAGCCTCAGTTTCCTATCTATCAGCAGATCAAGTTCACGCTAGATCCAGCGACCAACACGGCGCGTTACAAGCTTATCTACCAACCGCCGAAGGTCATGAACAAGATACCGTTGATGCCTATGGAGCAGAACTTTCTTGAAGAAATGGCTTTGTGGTGCTATGACTCAGATACTCATGAAGCGGTGATTGTTTTTAAAGGTGATCGTGATAACTTTCGGATGTTGGATCCGACGTGGATTGTTAATATGTCCGCGAACGACATCAGCAAGTTATTTCGGCATGATATATTTTACGAAGACAAGGACGCTCATCAAGCGCTTCGATTTCAACGCGTCGCTTATTATTGCTTTTATCGAGGAATTCATGCGGGAAGCACCTGGACGCTGAAACACTGAAGACGAAAGATCGAAGAACAAAGACAGTAACAGACAAGGGGGAGTTTGTTGATGCATTATTTTGGTGTCTGTAACTTGTCTTTATTTACGATGTAATTTATACGGTCTTTTATATTATCGAGTCTGTAATTCGCTGTCGACCAAGTCGGATATCCTCCTATCCTACTTGTGTCCGACAAAGTTTGTCTCGTCCGTTATGTAAGTTAAATGACAATGCATGTTGCATAATGGTTTGTTATGTTATGTTTCTGTTTATAAGTTTGCTGCAAACTGTCAAACAGTTTGCAGCACATACAACAGTTGAAGCCTTCGACGAAACCCCTAGGTTTCGTCGAGCACTACATGACGAAACCATCCAAAGGTCTAAACTCAAGGTTTCGTCGTGATGTATGACGAAACTCCTAGAGTTTCATTGTCCAGGAGGTTTCATCAGGCCCATGTAAGGTTTCGTCGGGCCCAATCCTAGTTTCATCACTTGTTGGGCCTGGGCTGCTATATAAACACCACATAGTTTCATTCTGAAACCATGAGAGCATAACCATTCTGAAAGTCTACTGTCAAACTGTGTGTGTATCTGTTTGATCATTGTTCTTATCCCGTTAATCAATTGACTGTGATTCATTGGTTATTTCGTGTTATTACTCTCTATGTTTGGTTTGGCATAGTCACGTGGATTCCGCACTTGTGACCGTGTTTGTGATAAACAAGAGATTTGGTTTCGTTATCGATCCTCAGAAATCGGGACCTACAGGGTTCAATGGGCAGGTCAAGGATGGGGGGTCAAGTAGTCAGGTTCAACCAGTTCAGGGTCCAAGTTATGATTTAGGGGGTAGCCTTGAGAGAATGGAGGCAATCATGAGCCAATTAGTTGCTAAGGACCAAACCACCCAAAAGATACTTAACGAACATGACCTTATGCTTAAGAACCACCAAGCCTCTTTCCAAGACCTTCAAAGGGTCGTAGGTGACATGTCTAGGAAACTAGAAGAGAGATTACCCGGTCAGTTTGCAGGTAATACCCAACCGAACCCTAAGGCCCATGCCAAAGACATTACCACTCGTAGTGGTAAGATCGTAGGGAACCCGAGAGTTGAGGAGAGGGTAATAGAAGAGGATGAGGAGATTGTAGATGAAGAAATCGAGATGGAGGCTCCCGAAAAAGTGCAATCGGGGCTAAGCCCAGCAAGTACCGCACAGCCCGGTGAGCCTCAAGTTGAGAAGAAGGTAGAGAAACCACCCGTAGACATTAGACCTTCTCCACTAGTGGACCATTCACGTATCCCGTTTCCTACACGCCTTAGGAACCAAAAATACTCAACGGAATATGGACAATTCTTAGATATCTTCAAGCAATTGAAGATTAATCTACCTTTTATCGAGGCACTCCAATCTATGCCCAAATACGCGAAATTCTTAAAAGACCTTCTTAGGAACAAGGAGAAGTTGGGGGAGTTGTCGAATGTTCCATTGAATGGAGGGTGTTCGGCCGTCATTCTAAATAAGCTTCCCGAGAAGCTTACCAATCCCGGTATTTTTACTATTCTAGGTCTTTTCGGTAGTAACACTAATACTAGAGCCTTAGCCGACCTAGGTGCTAGCATCAATTTGATGCCCTTTTCTCTTTATGAGAAGCTAGACCTAGGCGAGCTTTCACCTACCCGTATGACATTATCCTTAACCGATCGGTCCGTAAAATACCCGAGGGGTATAGTTGAGAATTTGCTTGTTAAGGTCGGCAAGTTTTATTTTCCCGCCGATTTCGTCATTCTCGATATGGAAGCGGATGAGGAAGTCCCTATTATACTTGGTCGTCTGTTTTTGCATACCGCTAAAGCCCTTATAGATGTTTATGCTGGTAAGATAACACTTAGGGTCGGTGAGGAGAGAGTCACCTTTGAGATCGATCGTTCCATGAACCACCTGAGTGGTTCCGATGACTATAGTGGTGCTTGCCATTCCGTATATTTCTTAAACTCATTCATCTCATGCGTCGACCATTGTCTAGAGTACATTAGTGGGGCCGACTTAGTGGTAGGAGAGAGAGTAGAGGAGGAGTCGAAGTTGGGGGATGAAGTAGAAGTTGAGGGGATTCCTTTGATTCCCGAAGTATTAGCCGTTAGTGATGACAACACCCAACCCCCACCCGTAGAGCTTAAAGTCCTTCCATCTCATTTAGAATATGCTTTTCTAGGGGAGGGTTCCGAGCTACCCGTTATTATCTCATTAAATTTAGAGGAAGGATAGAAGTCGAGGTTGTTGGAGGTGTTGAAGGCCAACAAAGAGGCCATTGCATGGAGGTTGTCCGTCATTAAGGGCATAAGCCCTTGTTATTGCACCCCCCGGATACTCATGGAGGATGATTTCAAGCCGGTGGTGCAACCCCAAAGGCGCCTCAACCCCAATATGCAAGATGCTGTGAAGAAGGAGGTTCTAAAACTCCTAGATGCCGGGATGATATATCCCATCTCTGATTCGCCTTGGGTTAGTCCCACTCAGGTTGTCCCTAAGAAGGGAGGGATGACCGTTGTCATGAATTCCAAAAACGAGCTTATCCCTTCTCGCACGGTCACGGGATGGCGCGTGTGCATCGACTACCGAAAGTTGAATGATGCCACCTTAAAAGACCACTTCCCATTGCCCTTCATTAATCAAATGTTGGAGCATCTCGCGGGTCAACAATTCTATTGTTTTCTCGACGGTTTTTTCGGGTTCTTCCAGATCCCCGACGCCCCGGAGGATCAAGATAAGACCACCTTCACATGCCCATATGGCACCTATGCGTACCGACGTATGCCATTTGGGTTGTGTAATGTTCCAGCTACTTTTCAGTGGTGCATGGTTACCATATTTCAGGATATGATTAAAAGTTCCATGGTGGTTTTCATGGATGATTTTTCGGTATATGGTAACTCTTTCGATGAGTGTTTGAAGAATCTCGAGAAGATGCTAAAGAGGTGTGTCGAGACGAAGCTTATGTTAAATTCGGAGAAGTGTCACTTCATGGTGACGGAAGGTATTGTTTTAGGACACAAGATCTCGAGGTATGGTATAGAGGTAGATCGTGCGAAAATAGATACTATTAGTAGGTTACCTCCACCCACTAGCGTGAAGTCAATTCAGAGTTTTCTTGGTCATGCGGGCTTCTATAGACGTTTAATTAGGGATTTCTCAAAAAGTACTCGCCCCACGACCCGTCTTTTGGAGAAAGATGTTCCATTCGTTTTTGACGAGGAGTGTCTTAAAGCCTTCAAATTTTTGAATGAACAGCTTGTTAGTGCACCTATTCTTATCTCGCCCGACTGGAGCTTACCGCTTGAGCTCATGTGCGATGCGAGTGACTATGCCGTTGGAGTGGTATTAGGACAAAGAAAGGATAAGCACTTCTACCCCATATACTACACGACCAAAACGCTAAATGATGCTCAAGAGAACTACACCACCACGGAGAAAGAACTCTTAGCCGTAGTCTTTGCTTTCGACAAGTTTCGCTCGTACCTCGTTCTCTCCAAGACCATAGTTTTCACCGACCATTCAGCGTTACGTTTTCTTCTTCAAAAGAAAGACGCTAAACCCTGACTCATTCGGTGGATTCTATTGCTTTCCGAGTTTGATATTGAGATTAGAGATAAGAGAGGGGACGAAAACATGGCAGCCGATCATTTATCACGTTTAGAGGACCCAAAGAGAGAGGAGATTCGTGAGGAGGAGATAGGAGATACGTTCCCTCACGAGTCTATTGAGTTTGTAGAGGTCGAGAAGGAGGGATTGCCTTAGTTTTGTGATTTAGAGAACTATCTTTCAAGTGGCAATATTGTGAAGGGAATGACCATACAACAAAGGTGGAAGTTCCTTAGTGAGTCGAGAAAGTATGTGTGGGATGATCCGTTTCTCTTTACAATAGCAGGAGATAGGATACTTAGGCGGTGCGTGTCGAGAGAGGAGGGTTTGAATATTATAAAACATGTGCATGAAGGCCTAACGGGAGGACATCATGGTGCATATGCCACCGCACAAAAGGTGTTCGATTGTGGTTTTTATTGGCCTAACGTACTTCGTGATGCCTTTGAGTTCGTGAAAACATGTGATGCTTGTCAATGAACCGGCAACATTTCAACCAAAGATGAGATGCCTCGAAACCCAATCCAAGTGTTGGAGGTTTTTGATGTTTGGGGCATAGATTTCATGGGACCCTTTCCCGTCTCAAAAGGGAATCGTTACATACTTGTGGCAATTGACTACGTGTCAAAGTGGATAGAGGCTCAAGCTCTTCCTACGAATGAAGCCCGAGTAGTGTTGAGTTTCCTCAAGAAACTCTTTTCCCATTTCGGTACACCTAAAGCCTTAATTAGTGACCGTGATACTCACTTTTGCAATGCATTGATGGAAAAATTGCTTGCATGCTACGGAGTCACTCATCGTTTGTCTACCGCGTACCATCCACAAACAAGTGGTCAAGTGGAGAACGCGAATCGTGGTATCAAACGTATCTTAGAGAAAACCGTTGGTAAGAATACGAAGGATTGGTCCGACAAGCTTGACGATGCATTGTGGGCGTTTCGAATCGCTTACAAACGCCGTTAGGAACCACACCATTTATGATCGTCTATGGAAAAGATTTTCACCTCCCCGTAGAGCTAGAGCACCGAGCGCTTTGGGCGCTGAAAATCGTTAACCTTGACATGACCGAAGCCGCTAGAAAACGTTTCTTTCAAATACATGAGCTTGAGGAGCTTAGGGATGCGGCTTATGCTCGATTGTTGGGAATTAAGGAGACGACGAAAGCTTCACATGATCGGAAGTTAAGAAAGGTCATGGAATTTAGTAAAGGTGATAAAGTACTTCTCTACAATTCAAGATTGAAGTTGTTTGCGGGGAAGTTGAAGTCGAAGTGGTCTGGACCGTATATGGTTCATTACGTGTTTCCGTACGGAGCGGTGGAGATTATGGATGAGTCGGATAGCCGTTGTTGGAAGGTGAATGGCCACCGGTTGAAGTACTACATTGGAGGAGCAATAGACAAGAACGAGATGGAGGAAACTCCTCTCGAAATTCCATCAAAAGCCGCCACTTAGTGCTTTGGGATTTCGTCATTTTTCGTAGTTTTTCGTGTTTTGTTTTGTGTGTTTGAGTAATTTTGTAGGAATCGTACCATCGAGGAGCTGAATTTGCGAAGAAAACGAAATTCCAGGTAAGTCCCAACACTTAAAAAAAATTTGGGATGGTTTTGGGAAGGTTTGGTAAGACTTAGAAAATTTTCTAAGGCATAAAACATGTTTTTTCAAGCAACCAACTGTTGAAAATGAGCCCTCGCGTGCCACCACCACAAGACAAACTATCTGTGGCGCTACGCGACCCCTAGGGCCAAAAAGGCAATTTGAACCCTCCTGTGGCGGCACGCCACCACCTTTGAGCCTTCCAGTCGCGTCGCGACCCCCCCGAACTGAACCCTCTCTTTGACCCTATCTGTGGCATCATGCCACGGCTAAAACAGTCCTTCGTCGCGACACGCGACCGCATGCCAGGTCGATTAAAAAGCCCTTTTTCATCAGTCTTCCCCAAAACACACACCAAAACCCTACATCGTTCCCCCACCGCCGATTACCTCTCCTACCACCATAAGTCCGTCATTTCTCAACCAAATCTCACAATTTTTCAACCCCTGTGATCGGATTTTAACGCTGAACAAAACCAATCAACAAAAATCATCATTTAACCGCTAAATCCTTCGAATCGGGACACCCCCATTCACGAAAAATTTCAAGTTTTTCTTGCAAACTCTAAGCAATTCAAGGAATGTCTCCTGTAATTTATGTATTTTGAGTTTAGTAGTTTCGTTTTTTTCTTAGAATAGTGATAATTTTAGGGTTAATCTTTGTTGAGTCAAGTGTGTAGTCGTGTTAGTGATATAGGTGGTTGCGGATGGATTCGGTTTGGATATTTCAGCAGATTATAGGTTGTAGATGGTTCGGGTTGGGGCTTGATGTTAATGTTTTACATCATCCTAGTCTAGGGTTAGCCAACATTGAGTGTGGGGATTCAGTTTGGGTAATTTTTGACATAAAAATCAGATTTAGTCACTGTTTTAACCCGTTTCACTGATGCGTTACTACAGCATTCAACTTTAAGTCGGTTTACACTCAAGGTTGGTATGGTTTGCGGCTTGGTTTCGGGGTGTAAATGTTTGTCGGGCTGGACTTGGAACTTGAATTGCTAAATTTTGTTTGGTTTGTAACACATTGACGCCTAAAGTGCCAAACTTGCATTATTAAACCAAAATTTTTGCGAAGAATAAAAACCTCCTTTAATTAGGTGGAATTTTTCGATGCTAAAGTTTGTTTTAAACAAATAAATGGCTGATTTTAAGCAAGTTTGGACGTCAATGATGAATTGGTAGGCACTAAAGTTTAATTGAGGACAATTAAAGTGCCGGGATAGGTAGTGTACATTGAGTCCAAGTTAGGTTCTTTTTAGTCAGTTTTAGTCTAGTTCGAGTCGTATTTAGTAGGTCTTGGGTTTACTTGCACGTACAAGTAAATTAGGCTCGCTCGTACTCAATCTCCATTCGGGCGAGTTTAATTATTACTTAGCAATTGTAAAAAGGTAACCCGATGTTTTTAATTCAACTTTATTTTCAGAATTTAGCCGCGAATGAAATGCTATACGGCTATTCTAATTTTTTAGAAAAAAATTATAAAAAATCCAAAAAAATATAAAAATTTCAAAAATTCAAAAAAAAATTAAAAATACCAAAAATAGTTTGTGATTACTGATTGTTTCCTTGTTTTGTCTTGTTAAATATTTGTTTTGCAGACATGGCTAGCAGCTCACGTAGTGGTAGGGCCCGAAAAAGGGGTGCAGATCAGACAGCACCACAGCAGGATCCGATTCCATAGGAGATCCATATTCTACAAATAGGTGCTGATGATCCAAAGTTGAGAAAAATTAAGTACCAAAGGGCTCATGAGTTTATTCCAACACATAAAGTTAATCGACTCGACCACCCGTTACTGAAGTTCGAGCTGAGTACACCTGAGTGGGATAAGTATGACAAATTGAAGGATACGAATTTGCTTCAGCACAGGGTAATAGACTGGATGTGGTTGGAGGAAATAGGTTCAAGACAGGTAGTGATGGACCTCCTGGGTCCAAAGTTGACTGAGGCATTAGAGTGTACGCAGGATCAGTATGAGGAGTTGGTACTGGAGTTTCACAGCACATGGAGACACAAGGAGGGAAAGTTTGATGATGACAAAGTTGTGTCTTTCAGTTTGGGTAGGCAGGTGTTCGAGATGAACATGGCGAGGTTTGTCATTGTTTCGGGTTTTTATACTGAGCAGGAGGTGAGGCAGCCCGGGTTTATGACTAGTCTGCGAGGTGCATACTCTACTGTGAGGGAGCATAGTGTTGGTTCGGCTGAGCTGCGGAATTTCTGGAAGACGATTTCTGACCACCTATTTACGGTTACGAACCTGATTCCTTCGGTTCGTAATCCATTTTATCAGTATATTTTGAAGATTTTGTCGACTACATAGGTGGGGCGGAAATCAGGGGAAAATAAAGCAAACTGGATTGAGTTGTTCATTCTTATGTGCCGTATGGAGAAACGGGAGATCAACTTAGCTACGGTGTTAGCGGACTCATTCAGCAGGGGGCGTAGAGGTGGTCATTGTGCTAGGTTGGCTATGGGCCCTTATATCACTTATATTGCACAAAATTTGGGGGTGTTTAACAAGTATGTTCCCCAATTTCTACATGAGGGGCCGAAGACGATGACGTTTGGGATTAAAGAGTTGTAGCAGGCTGGGATAGTGTCGTGTACTGCGCCCTACGGCTGGAAGCCGATTAGGCAAGGCCCGCAGGTGCAGCCGCCAGAGGGATATCCAGCTGAGGATGTGATGATTCAGAAAGACCCTACACACCGACAGCGGCCACCACAGTGACACGAGCGGCCAGCACCTCAGTACCCGCGTAGGCATCCACCACCTGTGCCTCTTACTTCAGAGTCGTTCTCTGGCTATGTGGAGCAGAGATTCGACAGGTTGGAGCATCTTATTCTGATGGGTCAGGAGAGGTAGGAGGAGGCCCTCAGGTACATTATGAGCAGGCACATCACGGGGATTCCAGACTTCTTTCAGCCGAGACAGTAGGGTGGCTCGGCTGGTGCTGGACAGAGGTTTGATCTGACTCCCCCGTTTAGTGTATTTGCAGAGGGTAGCTCTGGTGCAGCTGGACGACAGGAGGGCAGTGAGGAAACTGCCAGTGAGCATGGCGAGGACTAGTGTGGGGATGATGAGGATGCAGCAGCCGACTATATCTTTGGTTTGATTTTTCTTTTATGCTATTTTTGATCCTCATTTGTTGGTTTGTACTTATATTGATATACGTTAAACAGGTTGGTTGGGCAGGATGGTTTGGTTGTGTTTGAAACTGATAATTTTTTATGATATATATTATGATATGTTGGTAGTTTGTGTATGACTGATAGGTTGATGTTTAGCCGCTTTCGTTCGCGTGTCCGAGACTGGGAGTTGTTTGCTGAGCGCGTTTCGAATTGGAGGGCTTATGTGGAAACGACTGGCACTTTGACAGTCTTACATATTCAGCTAAGTCGTTTCCCTTGTATTCTTGTATTCTTTTATTTCTTTATTTATTTATTTCGTTCTTAGTTTAGTGGTAATTTATGTAGTTTTGAGTCGTATTTCCGTTCTTGGATTAGGGACAATGCAATCTTTAAGTGTGGGGATGGGATACATGTAAATAATCGAGTCATAAATCAAAAAAAAAAAAAAATTCAAAAATTGAAAAAATCCAAAAAAATTAAAAAAAATCAGAAAAATGTCTTTTGAATAAAGAAGTTTGCAAATAAAAAGCGGAAAATGATAGAAAAGATGGATTTTTGCTCGGGTTCAAATAATAATAATATGAGATTAAATAAATCGAGCTTGTGTCTAGTTAGTGATGTGTGAATAGGCCGGGTTTGGTTTTAAGTCCCTTTGAGTTAATGTACCTTAATTGTCGGTTTACCTGTGGGTTTTCATCTGGGAAATATGGGAAATTGAAACCGCCGATAATAGTATAAGGAACACCGTTATAAGCTAAAACCGTTAGAATTTTTGATCATGAAAGATAAAATATAAAAAAAAAGAATGAGCTAGAAACTGAATGAAAGTAGCGTAGGCCAATGTAATCTTGGTTGGGGATAGTGACTCCGACCCGGAATGCCTCTAGGATACGTGAAATCGAACTTGCAAATAAAAATTGCCGACGCTTATGTAATCCGAGTTGGGGATAGCGACTCTACAGCCGGACTGCCTCTGGGTTAGGTAAAAGCAACGTCGACGCTCATTAAAAGAAAAAAAATATGAAAGGAAAGAAAAATGCTGAAAAAAAAAGAAAAAAAGTTGATTTTAAATTCTCTTGGTTTTGATATAAGACGGTTAGGAATTGGTCTAGTGATTGTTCCTTTTGTTCTATAAGCTTGAGGCAGGAGTAGGTGGACCGTAGATTCTAGCATGAGGCCCTAGGTAGATTGACCGCACTTAAACTAAATTCGCATGATAAGGGCTTACGACCGAATTTGGGTTTAAAGGGAAAAGTATATTGGCAATCGCGGCTAACGCAAGCTTTGATTTTAATAAAATATAAATAATTTTTGACCCGAGTAACTATTCATCTCTGATTCCGTTGCATAATTCTTTTTCGAGGACGAAAAAAGAGTAAGTGTGGGGATATTTGATGTATTGCAAAATACATCTCTTATTCGTTTACAGTTTGTATAATTTCTCGTTATATTTAGTTTTGTTTTCATTAGAATGTGCATCCTATTGATCAAATCGAGTTTTGTAGGTCTTGATGCTTAAATTTGCTGAAAATTGAGGAAAAACGAGCCACAATACTGAAACACTAAGTCCCGGAACGAGTTGAAAAGAGTTAGAATAAATTTTGGAGTTTTTGGGATGCTAGAGCTGGAAATAGAACGTGACAGTCTGTGGAAATCACGCCGTCGTGCTACGCCACCATGATCAAGCTATGCAGTCGCGCCTCGCCACGATTAAAAAAAATGAATTTTTGGAATTTACAGTGTCGCGCCACGCGACGACGAAGGAACATGCCCGTCGCGCGACGCGACGGGGTTGCTTGACGGAAATCATTCGTTAGTCATTTAGGGTTTCGTATAAAAACCAAGAAAATCATTACTAAACCCTAATTACGAATTGAGGACATAGGAGGCGATTTGGAGAGCAATCTTGGAGCAATTTTGAAGGTTTTGAAGCATAGGAATTATCGGTACGAGTTCAGGACGAAGGATTGAAGACTTACACGGGTTTTCCAATTCCTTGTTTGTTGATTTTTCTTTAGAAACTCGTTGTCATGAATTCTTACTTGAACATCTTTACTTTGTTTCCATTATTTGATATGGTTGGCTAAACATTTAAGCCACCTAGACAAAGATGAATGGATTGAAATAAATTTTTAACTTTTTTTGTTAATTGCATGTTTTTCTGGATTGATTGTGTATTGTAAACAGTTTGATTTATTGATTTGGTGTATATGCGTACTTTAATCCGGTTCATTACTATCAATTGCTTCATGTGAATCTTGGTGGTTGTCTGCTACAGAATATGTTCATGCTAGTGTCTTTGACCTTTAGGGAGAATTGGCCAATAAACCCTAGAAGTGATAATTAGTAATTTGCTAGGTTTTAGTGTTCTACTAGTCCTAATAGCTAGAAGGTGAGGGGCTATTGGTAGGTCTTACCCGGAGAATTGCTTTAGACAGTCTTTGGAAAAAGTCGTGCCTTAGTTGCCCCGTCAGTTTATTAGTCTATCAAGTCAAGTTAATAAATCCACACTACCCTAGATCTATAATCGGTAGGATTAACGGCCTAGGTAGTGCCATAAGTTTCACCTCGAGAAGGGTTGAGGGGCTTAGTTGGTGTCTTAATAGGTTTACTATCATAAGATCCCGGTTCCATAAATCATGCAGTTAATTTAATTGGTAATCTCTTAAAAAATCAATCCAGGATTCTAGTCTAGGTGGTTCTTGTCATCATATAAGAAAAGTCTTTGCCTTATTTCGTATTAATTTAGTTCTAGTTTAATAATTAGTAGTAATTTAGTTTTATAGGTTTCCTAGAATTTTCAGTAACCCCCCCCCCCCCCAAACAATTAAGCAGTTTAAGTCGTGTCTGTCAACGTCTGTTAGAGTCGAGTTAACGTGATAAATAGAGTCTCGTGGTTCGTTATCCGGACTTTCTTAGGTCATACTACAGTGATCGGTACACTTTCCGATTGTGTGGTTTAGGTCGAGTATAGATTTAAAGCTTTTTAGTGTCTAGTAGAGAGTCTAATTTAGTTAATTTTAATAGTTTGTTTAGCACACATCAAACTGCAAGGAGCTTGATTCTTTTCCAAGATCGATTTACGCTCAGGCTATCATCAACTTAAAGTACTGGAAGAGGACATTCCTAAAACTGCCTTCAGAACAAGGTATGGTCATTATGAATTTACCGTTATGCCATTTGGTTTAACCAACGCCCCAGCCGCATTTATGGACATGATGAACAGCATAAGTAAACCATATCTGGATAAATTCATAATTGTCTTTATAGATGATATTCTTATTTACTCTAAGAGTAAAGAGGAACATGCAGAGCATCTGCATGCATATCTTACATTATTGAGAAAGGAAAAGCTTTATGCTAAATTTTCAAATGTGAATTTTGGTTACAAGAAATACAATTCCGTGAACATTTAGTTGATCGTGAAGGAATTCATGGGATCCCACAAAGATCGAGACGATTACTAAATGGAAAGACCCTGAATCACCAACGGAGGTGAGAAGTTTTCTTGGATTAGCAGGTTATTATAGACGGTTTATTCGGGATTTCTCTAGAATAGTCATTCCTTTAACAAAACTGACCTGTGAATCCATTAAGTTTGAATGGGGATCAAAACAGGAAAAAGCCTTTAAAATCCTTAAGCAAAAATTAATCAACGCACCCATACTAGCGTTACCAGAAGGAACCGAAGACTTTATAGTCTATTGTGACGCTTCTAAGTTAGGTTATGGATGTGTGTTGATGCAACGTCAAAAGGTTATAGCCTATGCCTCTAGACAACTTAAGAATCATGAGGAGAATTATACAACCCATGATCTAGAGTTAGGAGCCATAATTTTTGCCCTTAAAATTTGGAGACGTTACCTTTACGGTAGTAAGTTTACCATTTTCACCGATCATGAGAGTTTAAGATATGTTTTCGGGCAAAAAGAGTTAAATATGAGACAGAGACGCTGGATGGAAATACTTAGTGACTCTGATTGTAATATCCCGTATCATGCAGGAAAAGCTAATGCAGTAGCTGATGCTTTAAGTCGAAAATATCATGATAAGCCAAGAAAAGTACGTTCTCTCAAATTAAATCTACAAGTAGATTTAAATAATCAAATTAGAGAAGTACAAGAATCAGTAATCAAGGACGATTCTGAGAAATTAAAAGGAATGATTAAGGAATTAGAAGTAGAAACATATGAAATTTGGAGATTCCATAAGAAAAAAATTTGGATACCTAAACAAGGAAACCTACGCCACCGAATTTTAGAAGAAGCCCATAAGTCAAAGTATACGATACATCCCGGTAGTGATAAAATGTATCAAGACTTAAGAAAGAATTTCCGGTGGATGGGAATGAAAAAGGATATAGCAGCCTAGGGGTGAGCAAATTAACCACCATAACCGATAACCGAACCATAACCGACATAACCGAACCACTAATAACCGATAACCAATATAACCAATGGTTATGGTTATGAAACTTTGTATAACCGCTCAACCGGTTATGGTTATGGTTATGAAGCTTTGGTTAACCGATATAACCGAACCGAACTTGTGATGTTCTGGATTTGTGTTATACAAAAGCATATAGAGGGTTTTTACTAAGATAAAAGTATGTTAGTAACAAAATGATCTTGATGTAGATGCCATTTATTTTGATAAAGAACTAAGGTGTTATGGCCATAATTGTTTTGTTTGAGAATTAGCTTATTAAAAAGAACCCTAAATCGGTAATTTAACAAAAAAATTTAGTCTCCATTATCTTATAAAATAGGCTCAAGCTAAGTTCAAATCGTGCACAACCCTATTTATTTGAAACCTTACTTGGTTACTTAACCGAAATTAACCAAAACCGAACCATAACCGACTTCATAACCGATTAACCATAACCGAAGTTTGGTTATGGTTATGGTTACCAAAACTCCATAACCGAACTAGCGGTTATGGTTATGGTTAATAGCAAAAACCAAACCAAACCGACCCATGCACACCCCTATAGCAGCCTATATGGCCAAGTGTCTAACCTGTTCACAAGTTAAAGCTGAACATCAGAAACCCTCAGGTTTATTGCAGTAATTAGAAATGCCAATATGGAAATGAGAATTGATAACAATGGATTTTGTTACCAAATTACCCAAGACACGAAAAAGTAATGATATAATCTAGGTGATTGTAGACAGATTAACCAAGTCTGCTTATTTCTTACTAATGAAGGAAACTTTCAGTATGGAACAATTAGACAAGTTATATGTAAATGAAATAGTTTCATTAAATGGAATTCCTTTATCTATTGTGTCTGATAGAGATAGCCGTTTTACTTCACATTTTTGGACTAGTTTCCAAAAAGCAATGGGAACTAAGTTAAATCTAAGCACAGCTTATCATCCTCAAACGGATGGACAAAGTGAAAGGAGAATTCAGACAATGGAAGAAATGCTTAGAGCTTGTGTAATTGATTTCAGAGGAAATTGGGACGATGATTTACCATTAATAGAATTTTCCTACAATAACAGCTATCATACCAGTATCAGTGCTGCACCATTTGAAGCACTTTATGGGCGAAAGTGCCGAAACCCCAGTCTGTTGGGCAGAAATTGGAGAAATGCAACTATCTGGACCAGAGATAGTGCAAGAAACAACGGACAAGATCATTCAAGTCAAGGAAAGACTAAAAGCAGCACACGATTGACAAAAGAGTTATGCTGATAACAAGCGAAAACTGTTGGAATTTCAAGTAGGAGACAGTATTATTAAAAGTTTCTCCATGGAAAGGAGTAGTTAGATTCATCAAAAGGTGAAAGCTAAGCCCCAGGTATGTTGGACCCTTTGAGATTATTAGAAGGATAGGACCCGTAGCTTATCAGCTTCAACTGCCAGAAGAAATGGCAGGAATGCATGATGTATTCCATGTATGTAATCTCAAGAAATGCTTAGCAGATGAATCTTTAGTGGTACCTCTAAAAGACATAGAGGTAAATGAGAAGCTTAAGTTTGTAGAGAAACCCCTACAGATTGAAGAGAGAAAGATCAAGAATCTCAAACACAAGAGATTAGTTCTAGTCAAAGTGAAATGGGATTCCAAGAGAGGACCAGAATACACTTGGGAGCTTGAATCCGAGAAGCAGAGGAAATATCCACACTTGTTCCAGTAGACCTCGAGGACGAGTTCTAAAACAAGGTGGGAGGATATAACAACTCTCCTAAAATCTTAAAACACCCCTATACGTCCTAAAATACACCCCGTGTATGAAAAACGGCCTTGAAATACCTTTATTTTTATAAAAATCAAGAAAAACAAGATTTATGGGGCGCTCGCGGGGCGCGACCCCCTTGGTTACCTCAGTCGCGGGCCGCGACCTCCTTGACACCAGGCGCAACCCTAGGCCGCCACGTGTCCCAGTTATGTCAAGCCTAGTCGTTGATTCGACAAGGCTAGGCCCTAGCCAGCCTAGCTCACGGGCCGCGAAGGCCCTCACTATAACTCTCGTTGGCCGCGAGGGAGTGGCGGATCAGACCTATAAATAGAGGGCTTCGGCTCTCATTTCAAACCGTTCATTTTCTCGATCTCTCTCTCAAATCTGGATAGCAATTATAATTCTCGGGCTTAATACCCACTAAAATAGCGAAGCTCTGCCTCGATGTAAGTATTATAACCCCCGGTTACGCATTAGTTACGCTGCCCGATCGATCTAGTGCTCCGTAATGTATGTCAAGGCTCTGTCTGACTCAGTCGTTGGAGTTCTGTCTCGGGAATATAACTAATGTAAATTGGGTTATTATACTAACGCGTGTGCATTGTTTAATTTAATAGATTATAACCAGGAAGTCACAACGAAATACCGAAATTAGCAATGTGAGTAATTCTTCTTTTTGTAAATTGTTTTTACAAAACCTCAATTATTTTAATTACAATTCACAGTGATTGAGTATTTGTAGATCTACAATTATTGTCGGTATGTTGGGGTTTTGGTATACATAACTTGTTACTACACTGTGAGTAGTAGCATGACCACAAGTCAGGATTGACAGTACCGTGAGTGGTAATTAAAGTAGATGTAAACAAATGTAATTGCGGGTTGCCCTCAATGCTGTAAAATGATAAAACTTGGTTTGATTAAACCGGGATTCTCTCACCAGTATTTTCCACTGACAAAAATGTTTTAAACGCGTTTCAGGTAACAAAATGTGAAAGCCAAAACAGAAGCCAGCTGGAGAGCACTGAAGGCTTGGAAAAGTGGCTATAAAAAGTTACCTAAATAAATAAATTAGGGTTTATCCCTATAAACAGATTGTAATAGAAACTTGGGATTTTCTCATGTATTTAGGGCTGTAAACAAACCGAACAAACACGAACAAGGCCATGTTCGTGTTCGTTCGTTGAGGAAATTAACATGTTCATGAACTGTTCACGAACACATACCGAACATAAGTTTATGTTCATGTTCGTTCGTTAAGGAAATTCAATTGTTCACTAACAGTTCGTGAACACTAGTCTTGAACACAAACGAATGCAAGCAAAAATAAATGAACGCAAACGAACATTTAACTTGAAAATAAAAAAAAAATGAAAACATTGTTATCCTTAAACATTGGATATAAGTAGTTAAATGCAACTATAAAATAATAAATGAAAACACAAGAAGTCTACCACATCACCAAACGATGAATAAAGTTTAACTTAGACATAGTTATCTCCAAAAATGTCTTAGAATGTCCAAATTTTAGCTAACTTAGAAAAAATAGGGTTTCAAGTTTTTAATATGTTTAGATAAAAGGTTTATTATTCATTATTTTTTAATATAATCAAACGAACATATTACCGAACGTTCTAGAAGTCGAACGAACGAGACCTGTGTTCGTGTTCGTTCGCTAAGCTAACCGAACGGAATTTTATGTTCGTGTTCGTTCGTTAAGCTAATTGAACGAACATAAACGAACTTCCCGCGAACGGTTCACGAATTGTTCGCTGAACGTTCGGTTCGTTTACAGCCCTACATGTATTTATTATTATAAAAATGTGGTGTTTTACTTTGATAAACTATTTCCTAACTACGGTCCTGATGTAAATTCCGCTGCCAAATTAAATAAACACCGATACCACCAGCTCTGAGTAGCTCGCGGCTGCCCGCCTCCCAGGGCCGGGGTCGGGGGTTGCGACATGTGTAAATGTATAAATAACCCTTAAATGAAAACAACTGAAAGTTTACTAGAATAGTAGAGTTTTAAAAGTTAATCTGGATTCTAAGTTTAAAAACAAAATGAAATTTTGTAATACGTGCGTATCTAATGGCTTTTACATTAACCAACAATCACTACCTCAAAATACATTTTGGAAGTAGAGGTGGAAAAGATCCAATTTAAATAAGTGGAAAGATTGGAGCTAGAAAATTAGAAAGTTGTTTGAATCTTTTACAGAATGTCTCTTTATCTCAACACCCAACTGGATAGATTGGTTTGGCCCAAAGACCCTGACGGTTCCATCTAAGTGGCATCGATGAAATATGTTTTGCTGAAGTCATCGCTTGTTCCTCTCGATATTTTTGTGTTGAAGGCGGAAAAGGATAGTATTCCCTCATCGGTGGTGCTTAGAAGAAAAAAATCAATGTGGGATATAAGTTTTGTAGGCTTTGCAGTGATTACTAAGAAACAAGTGAGAGCTTATTATCCTCTTGCTATGTTGCTTTGATGGTATGACAATTTGTTTCTAGATGGTGTGGCGTCCCCACCATTTTCGCTCAGGGGCGGATCTATGTAAAGGTTAGGGGTATCCCGGGCTACCCCTCAACTGAACCACCACAAGTGGCCTAGTGGTGGAGTGACTTGGGTTCTCCAATGGAGACCCAAGTTCAATTCCCATTAGTGCCACTTTGGTGGCCACCGACACCCGCTTTAAGCCGGACCGAGGACACTCGAGGTCTCGGGTTCGAAACATGTTTCTTACCCCTCTTTGATGGCTATGGGTATTTGCCGCCAGGGATCCTTGTCGGGTGGTGAACTGGGAAGGGAGATCCCTTCCGCGGTCAGGGGTACCGTGCAATTACCCTTTTTTTTTTTTTTTTTTTAGTCGGCGGAGTGTAAATTTAATGTGTTTTTCTTTCCTCTCTGCTTTATAAATGCTTTTATATATATCACATAACTTATTTCAGCAACGAAAATGAAGTTGGTGCAGTGGTTGATACATGCGCAGGTTCATTTACAATTGCTGAACAACGTTGTCCGGGTTCGATCCTAACCAAAAAAAATTTGTTTCTTCCTTATTTTTGTGGTGGGTTATTTGCCTTGTATTTGTCTACCTCTTTAAAGTGCATTTAATCTCTTTTACTTTGTTTTTGTCTACATCTCCAAACAGCAATTACTAATTTCCTCACTTTTTATTTTTCTCTACAGCCACTTATCTATTAATAAAAAAAATAATAATAATAAAATTGGGCTACCCCTAAACTGTTCTTCTAGACCCGCCACTGTTTTCGCTTCCTCAGTTCGAACTTACTTGTATTAGCGTATTATATATCTTTGAAATTAGGCAACCGGAAAAGATAAAGATTTTCAAGGTATTGTTTTTACTACTTGTTGTTGTATTTGGAAGGCGAGAAACATTAATATCTTCTCCAACAAAGAGGCATGCATCACTATAATTTGGAAGATGTGAGGCCGCTCAAGTCTCTTTGGATTAAGAATATTAGATACATCTTTGTTATGGAAAGTTTGGTGTAAGTTCGTTTTGTAGCTTGTTTGTTTTTGGTCTTAGTGCCTTGCTAGGTCGTTTTTATGAAAGTTGCCGTTGAAAAAAAAGTAATTTTATAAATGTATCATCATTAATATAGGTCCTGAAATCGATCTCGAACACAAGGATTTCTTGTTTCTAATGTTGCAACAAGTGCGGAATCCAAGTTACACCACAACAGGGCAATACAAGAATCAATACACACAAGATATTCACATTAAATTTTCATATATTGATTCGGACAGAGTTTGGTTACAAGATTTACAATGAAATGCTCACAAACTATGTTCCTCACACACTCTCTATTTCGGCTCCCTTGTTCCAAAAGACAATTGTACTTATATAGCCAAACGACATTGACAATATCCAAATGATCACAGGATATGTCGTTTGGATTTATATCTAAATGATAAGGGCTATGAACAAGCGACAATACATGTCGTTTGTATTCTCATATGATAAACACTATCAAACCACATTTTATATTCCAAACTATGCCCTATATCATTTCGTTGTTCCAAACAATAAGGCATTATCTTCAAACGATAAGTATATTCATCATGTCCATGTCGTTTATATTGTGATGTTTGAGTCAAATGACGGAGAACGTTGTTTGACTTCGGTCACTCGAACAATCACTAGCTGCTGGCATTTCCTGCATCAAAAACTAAAATCATCTAAGACAATTTTTTTTTTTTTAATTTTATGAGAAAGGGATAATATGCATGAGAGAGGTTACAATACAAGAGCCATTTCGCATACAGTGTATGCAAAAAGCACAACCATGCATCTCTCATGATCAACGATTCTCAATGATCCAGTGGAAATTTTGTAAATAAGGGGCTGTTTGGCTAAGCTTATTTTTTTGGCTTATTTACTTATTTGCTTATTTGAAAAGCAAATAAGTCATAATGGAATGACTTATTTACTTATTCCTCTCACATAATAAGCTAACCCAAACACCTTTTAACTTTTTAAAAAGTAAATAAGTAAATAAGTCACTAAAATAAGCTTAGCCAAACAGCCCCTAAGAGGCTTCTACAATTGAAGAAACAAATATAGAAGGCTGAAACTATCTGCACACTTTGGTTGGCTATCTACACACTTAGGGTTTACCTACGTTGCGTATAGGTCTATACGCAGTGTATAGGGTTACCCTTCTACGCTGCGTATAGGTCTATACACATCGTAGGTAAGGGGTAGGTACACGACCAGACAGTCAAACCTAGTACCATGTCAAATCAGTCTGACATACGCTGCGTATAGATCTATACGAAGCATATGTACAAAAAGTTAGACGCTGCGTATAGACCTATACGCAACGTATGCAGGTAATAATTAGATTTTATAAAGTTGGAGGTAAAAAGAAAACTATGATAAAGTTGGGGGGTATAAAGGACACTACTACAAAATTGAAGAGTAAAAAAGCAAAGTAATTGTATGTCGGTGACCAATGCCACCAAATGTTATAGAACTAGTGTTTAACCCCTGCGTTGCGGATGCGGGGGTCGTAAAACCATGCTAAGTAGTAGGAAAACGACGATCAAAACCAAGAAAAACCGTAAAACAAAAACCTGAATTTATACCGTCATGTGACGTAAAACGTAGGCAAAGACAAACGCGAACTTATACCATGAACTGGCATAAAATATAGACAAACTCGAATTTATAAAGAAAGCGTTAACTTAAAAACCCAAAAGTAAAAAAAAAAAAAAAAAAAAAAAAAAAAAAAAAAAAAAAAAAAGCTTTCTATGTCCAAAAAATAATATATTTATACCTAATGGACTGAAAATGTATAGAACAAAAACCATACTGTAACACAAAAAAAAAAAAAAAAAACATCCAATCTTCAACTGTTTTTTTTTTTTTTTTTTTGAATGGCTGACATAAATATTTTTATTAAAACAACTAGCAAGATGCTAGAAACCAAATATACAAATTACATGATTACACCAATTAGGCCGAAGCCATATCACACTTATTCACACACCGAAAACCTATTCCAATCCTCCCGGCCATGTGATACTTAGCTTCCTGGACCTATTCTTAACCCATAGGAAACCTGTCGACTTAACTTCCTCCAGTACTTTGATCACATTTGGTTGAACGCTCTTGAAAATTACCTTATTATTGTAATGCAATCTTCCACTGTTATTGCATGATGAAAAATATGATGGAAATAGAAGAAATGGCAATACAGTAAATATGTTCAAAATAAAGGTTTTTTTACAAGGCCTACTATAATTGTTAAAGCCATACGATGATCTGTGTGATGAAAAAAATATGATGGAAACTAAGAAATGGCAATATTGTAAATATGTTTAAATCAAAGGCACTTTTGTCTACTGTAGACTCAATATGTAAATATGTTATTATACAATAAGTCTTAATATTAAAAAGTATTGTCTCGATTTCATCGAATACATATGCGATTGGATCTAACGTATAATAAAGCAGCCATGTACGTTCCTCGTGGGCTTGCCGTTGACCAACAATCTGGATCAATGTCAACTGTTTTCAGTTTTCATTTGGAACTTATATCGAAGTATCTTTTTTACTTCTTTTCTCCTTTTCGACCAACGCGTATTCTTTTATGTAACAAAAAATACAGCTAGCTACCAAGTTTTAGTTAAAATATCATTGTCCAAATAAGTTCAACCTAACTACGAAGCATATTAGAAATCTTTAAATTTTCAGATTACAATACAATAATAAGATAATATACGCAGATCGAGAATTTTTTAAGTTAAAGAATGCTATACCACACTACTTTCCGGAATAAACGTGCTCGTGTTTGTGTCGGACCACTCGCCGAATATGTAATTAAGGTTGAACCAAGACATGGTATTAGCGAATATGAAGAAAAAACGAAGACAAATTGACAGAATATGAATCGTCTTCGTCTTCCTTCATCGTTTATAAAGGCTAAGCAGAATGCAAATTCACAGTCTAATACGGGTCGTATAGGAGTATACGATCCATATAGGGATGACGCAATGTTCTTTCAATCACTTTATGTCATTGTTGAGTGACAGAAAGCAAACTGGTACACTATAATACGGATCGTAGAGGCCTATACGATCCGTATAGGGTTTGCATGTGAACCTTATCTGTCGGCTTTGAAAGATAACCTAGGACTAATACGCATCGTATGATGCCTATTAGTCCGCATGAGGAGACAACATCAGCCTTTGACTGACTTTGGAAATTGAATTTAACCTAATACGTGTCGTATAGGCCTATACGATGCGTATTAGTGGTGTCGATTTAATTTTTCAAAGTGTCTCAATAATACGAACCTTAAGAAACATGCATGATTTGTTTTTCTTTTTTCTAACAACTTTAAATAGTCAAATTGATATTTAATTGGTCATTATTATTGATACCATTCTCTTTTATATTTGGTTGACTGTGTTCCTGATAGTTATGGTCCTTTGCCAGCCAAAATCATGGTGTTAGGCAATGTGATATTGTTACAAAATTTAATTAGATTCCTCAGATCTCATTATGTAAAAACTGTTTTAAATTAATGTTATATTCAGTGAACCTAACTATGAATAGTTGAATACTATCAAATCACATGTGGCTTATTGCCCGTATCTAGGTGTGTATGGAAGACATGTTTTGGTTGAGGTTTATGAATTTTTTTTAGAAACGGTGTATTTTGAAGATATTTTTAGGATAACGGGGAAGTCAAAAAAAAAAAAAAAGGTTTTTGGTGTATCCGCTATTAGGAATAGCGGATTAGGAAGAAAATTAAAATGTGTTGCAGCAATGCTCAGGTAGGTGTCAGTGGGTGTCAGATGCTTTTCTAATCCTCTATTCTCAATAGAGGATTAGGAGGAAACACTTAACCATGGTTCAAGCCTCACCCGAGACCAAACATAACCCACTTAAAAACCTAAACCCAGTTACAAAACTTAACCTAGTTAACTTTTTAAGTTATACTTCCAGCTATACCTTGGATTCCTCCTCTATTATTAAAGAGATTCTGGCACATCACATGCAACCTGAGAACTCTGTCTTCTTTTGACCATGAACATGCACCATTCACATCCATTGCAGAACATCACATGCATATGTTGAATGGGTTTTAAATGAGTGCTTTAACTTTACAGCTTTTGCAGGTTGTTTGATGGTTGCTAGATGATGTTGGTGGGTTTGATGTTGAACATGGTTATGGAGGGTTGAATATGATACAGGGGGTTCTCATGTTGAACATGGTTATGGAGGGTTTAACATAGGAGGGGGTTCTGATCTTGAACATGGTCATGGAGGGTTTAACAGAGGAGGATGAAGATGACGATGTTTTAATTTATAAAAAAAAAAAATACATATGGCCTAAGCCGTTATTCAGAACAGCGGATTAGGAAATAACACAATATCTCCTAATCCTCTATTACAAATAGCGGATCACCTTATACCCAATTAAAACCCAATTTAAATATTGTTAAAAATATATATGGCCTAAGCCGTTAATCAGAATAGCGGATTAGGTAAAAACACAATATCTCCTAATCCTCTATTACAAATAGAGGATCACCTTATAAAAAATTAAAACCCATTTAATAATATTTTGTTAAATAATATTGTTCGAAACCCTAACTCTAATTAATTTATTTTAATGTTTCAACCCCTAACTAATAAGATTAGAATATTATCATTATCATTAACAATAATAAAATAAAATGATAAATAATAATAAGATGAAAAACGTGAAACATGGAACAAGATACAACGAAAATCACTACTAATATTAAAAACATGAAATGAAACAAACAGAAACTCAAATACTGAATTAAAAACCAACAACAATTAATGTTGTCGGTTTGGACAAGCGTTGATCCTGTGACCCGTTCTTTTACAACCAGAACACCTAATCTAACTAATAAGATTAGAATAATAATTTTTATTTATTATTATCATAATAAATACACCTAAAAATAAATGTCATCTTCCTTATCATTATAAATACTACCACTTTCATCTTCTGCCACTTTCTCATTCAACATAAAATGTCCACGACTTTCCAATTCAATCCCTTTGTGGTTCAGTTATACTATGGGGGTGAAGTGTCATACGCACAGGGGGTTATTGTAGGTGCTCCGGGAACTCATAAACTACCTTTTTACTTTCACGCCAGCTATGCTGAGGAAAGGACGGGTCGTAGGTGTTCTGGTTGTAAAAGAACGGGTCACAGGATCAACGCTTGTCCAAACCGACAACATTAATTGTTGTTGGTTTTTAATTCAGTATTTGAGTTTCTGTTTGTTTCATTTCATGTTTTTAATATTAGTAGTGATTTTCGTTGTATCTTGTTCCATGTTTCACGTTTTTCATCTTATTATTATTTATCATTTTATTTTATTATTGTTAATGATAATGATAATATTCTAATCTTATTAGTTAGGGGTTGAAACATTAAAATAAATTAATTAGAGTTAGGGTTTCGAACAATATTATTTAACAAAATATTATTAAATGGGTTTTAATTTTTTATAAGGTGATCCTCTATTTGTAATAGAGGATTAGGAGATATTGTGTTTTTACCTAATCCGCTATTCTGATTAACGGCTTAGGCCATATATATTTTTAACAATATTTAAATTGGGTTTTAATTGGGTATAAGGTGATCCGCTATTTGTAATAGAGGATTAGGAGATATTGTGTTATTTCCTAATCCGCTGTTCTGAATAACGGCTTAGGCCATATGTATTTTTTTTATATAAATTAAAACATCGTCATCTTCATCCTCCTCTGTTAAACCCTCCATGACCATGTTCAAGATCAGAACCCCCTCCTATGTTAAACCCTCCATAACCATGTTCAACATGAGAACCCCCTGTATCATATTCAACCCTCCATAACCATGTTCAACATCAAACCCACCAACATCATCTAGCAACCATCAAACAACCTGCAAAAGCTGTAAAGTTAAAGCACTCATTTAAAACCCATTCAACATATGCATGTGATGTTCTGCAATGGATGTGAATGGTGCATGTTCATGGTCAAAAGAAGACAGACTTCTCAGGTTGCATGTGATGTGCCAGAATCTCTTTAATAATAGAGGAGGAATCCAAGGTATAGCTGGAAGTATAACTTAAAAAGTTAACTAGGTTAAGTTTTGTAACTGGGTTTAGGTTTTTAAGTGGGTTATGTTTGGTCTCGGGTGAGGCTTGAACCATGGTTAAGTGTTTCCTCCTAATCCTCTATTGAGAATAGAGGATTAGAAAAGCATCTGACACCCACTGACACCTACCTGAGCATTGCTGCAACACATTTTAATTTTCTTCCTAATCCGCTATTCCTAATAGCGGATACACCAAAAACTTTTTTTTTTTTTTTTGACTTCCCCGTTATCCTAAAAATATCTTCAAAATACACCGTTTCTAAAAAAAATTCTGAGGTTTATGGATCATTCTGACAGTTGGGAATGGGTTAAAGAGGAGGATGGGCGGTCTATCGAACCAGTTAATTTCATTATGGAATAGAATGGTTGGGTCCCAAAAAAGTTAATATCTTTATATTAATAATAAGTATTGTCTCGAATTCATCGAATATATATGCGATTGGATCTAACTTATAATAAAGCAGCCATGTGCGTTCCTCGTGAGCTTCCCGTTGACCAACAATCTGGATCAATGTCAACTGTTTTCATTGGGAACTTCTATCGTCGTATCTTTTTTTACTTCTTTTCTCCTTCTCGACCAACGCGTGTTCTTTTATGTAACAAAAAATACAGCTAGCTACCAAGTTTTAGTCAACATGCTTCAAGGTGCTTCATTAATGGATCATTCTGACAGTTGGGAATGGGTTAAAGAGGAGGATGGGCGGTCTATCGATACCATTCTCTTTTATATTTGGTTGACTGTGCTCCTGATAGTTATGGTCCTTTGCCAGCCAAAGTCATGGGGTTAAGCAATGTGATATTGTTACAAAAATTTTAGATTCCTCATATCTCATTATGTAAAAACCGTTTTAAATTGTGGCTTAATGCCCGTATCTAGGTGTGTATGGAAGATATGTTTTGGTTGAGATTTCAAATTTCATAGTACACACATATGTACATGTAGAAGTAGAAGTAGGATCAGAAGGTGGTCCATAAATGAAGCAAAAAGAAAAAAAGAAAAAAAGAAGAGTTGTATGGGCATTATGCCTAGTGGAGATGGATATGATCGGGCGGTTCCTCCTGAATTGGTGTATGGGCATTATGCCTAGTGGAGATGGATATGATCGGGTGGTTCTGCTGGTGGCACGAAGATACTCCAGTAGTCCGTCAGTGATCCTAATTTTCCGTTCAAAAAAAAAAAAAAAAAAAAAAAGAAGAGTTGCTTAATCAATTAATGTGATATTAATTTAGAGAATATTACTGTAAAGGGTATTGTTGCTTATAGAGTTAGGGAGCGTTCGATGTTATCTTGAATCATCTTGAATTTTAATATCTTGGACGAAACTCAACAGGAATTGTATGACATTTTAACATCACTTGACAGATTTGGCAATAATCTTTATGACATCAAGCAGGATTTGATAATTGCTTATCTTTCATGGTTTCAAGAAACCATAGCTTTTTTGTTTCGTAGAATAGTTGGAAAAAAAAAAAAGAAATCCTATGAATTTTGCCTCAAATTTGAGTTTTCTTATTATAACCGTGGTATGTGTAGGACTAATCTTGATATTCACGAATGCAAGGAGTTCTCTGGTTATGAGTGTTTGAGTCGGTTTAGAGTTTAAACGTGATTAATTGTTTAGTTTGAGTTTCAAATATTAAGGATAAGAATAGGTTTATATATTTGGTTTATTTAACGGGTTAAACAACACCAGTGAACTTAAACAACAATTGAAAAGACACAATTGCTAGATTGTGAGAACTGCTGGTTGATAAGCCTTCCAGCAGTCTCACTATCTAAAGCTCTTTTGAGCAACTCTTTCCTCTGTCTTGGCAACGGTTCATGAGATCAACAATTTACTAGCAGAAGTTCTATCTTAGGTATAGATAATAGTTTGTAATTAGTAAAGTCAACTCTTTATTCTTCTACAAAATCTCGGTCAAACCTAGAGTTTTAGCTTTTCAGTATTAGCAATTCTTTCTAGGACCTAACAGTTGTGTCTGAAAGACAACATGTTATTGTAGTGTTAAAACCCGCATTTTGATAGTTGTTTGTTGTAAATATTGTGTGGAACGGATAAAGGTGCTGTTTGTTTTTTAAGAGATAAAATGTCTGCAGTCTGCGGACCACATCTGCAGACATCTATAGCAGAAGAGGTGGACCAAATGTCTGCAGTCTGCAAGAAGAAAACTGTTTGTTTTTTAACTTCTGCAGGCTTCTAAAATAAACTGGTGGCGGTGTACAGACGGTGGTGGTGGGTGGTGGTGGTGGACGGTGATGGTGGTAGACGGTGGTGGTGGGTGGTGGACGGTGGTGGTGGTGGAGATGGACGGTGGTGGGTGGTGGACGGTGGTGGACGATGGTGGGTGGTGGACGGTGGTGGTGGAGATGGACGGTGGTGGACGGTTGTGGTGGAGATGGACGGTGGTGGGTGGTGGACGGTGGTGGTGATGAACGGTGGTGGTAGATGGTGGTGGGTGTTGGAGGACAGTGGTGGTGGTGGTGTTGGTGATGGACGGTGGTGGGTGGTGGATGGTGGATGGTGGTAGTGATGATGGACGGTGGTGGGTGGTGGACGGTGGTGATGGTGATGGACGGTGGTGGGTGGTGGGTGGTGGTGGTGGTAATGGACGGTGGTGGTCGACGGTGGTGGTGGTGGTGGTGATGGACGGTGGTGGGTGGTGGATGGTGGTGGTGATGGATGGTGGTGGGTGGTGGTGGTGAAGGACGGTGGTGGTGGGTGGTGGTGATTAACCCTCTGCAGACCTTAGAAGATCTTAGAAGTGGTTGGACCAAATCTGCACCAAGAAGACCTCGCACAGACCTTTTTTAATGAACCGTCTTCGGAAAAACAAACAGTCTACGCCTGACAATGTCTGAGCGTGATCTACGCCGCGCAGACAGAAGAGCCTGAGCAGAGATTTTATGAAAAAACAAACAGCACCTAAATGTTTGTTTCTGAGTGTTTTACAAGTTCCTAAGTGAAATGAAGGATTTCTAGGCCAAAATTAAAGATTACTGAACTTGCGTAGAAGGCAGACGCAATCTGCTTGTTTACGAGTCGTAAGTAGAGGAGTGGACTACGAGTCATGAGCTCCAAGCTATTGCACCGACCTACCGATTGGAAACCGTAGAGTGATAAGGTGACACGTGGCTTGTTTATGGGTCGTAACTCCAAATTCAACTTACGGGTCGCAACCCACCCAAACTACGGACGGGTAGTATAAATTGAATGAGATGTCACTTAAACCCTAAGAAGTAACGAAATCAGAAGAGGATAGCGAAAAATGGGTTATTGAAGAAAGGATTCAAGATCGGATTATTTAGTTGAAGAAAGGATTCAAGAGATTGAAGAATAGCATACAGGTTGTTGAAGAAAGGATTCAAGAGGGATTATTCGATCATAGGGAATTAGTAAATGACTCAGTTATCTAGAACTAGATAGTTTGGTGTATCTGTAGCCTGGTTGTCTGAGTACATGTGGTTAACCTGATAGGGCTCTAGCATTTTAACACTACACCCTCGTTACTAGTGTCAACTATTACGAGCTTTTCATAAGAACCATAATCAACTATTTTGCAAAAGTAATAAGATGATTTTGAACCTAATTGGTTATTTTTTGAGAAATGCTGGTTGATAAGCCTTCCAGCAGTTTCACTATCTAAAGCTCTTTTGAGCAACTCTTTCCTCTGTCATGGCAACAGTTCATGAGATCAACAATTTACTAGCAGAAGTTCTATCTTAGGTATAGATAATAGTTTGTAATTAGTAAAGTCAACTCTTTATTCTTCTACAAAATGTCGGTCAAACCTAGAGTTTTAGCTTTTCAGTATTAGCAATTCTTTCTAGAACCCAACGGATGTGTCTGAAAGACAACATGTTATTGTAGTGTTAAAACCCGCATTTTGATAGTTTTTTGTTGTAAATATTGCTTGGAATGGATTAAATGTTTGTTTCTGAGTGTTTTAAAGGTTCCTAAGTGAAATGAAGTATTTCTGGGCCAGAATTAAAGACTACTGAAGTTGCGTAGAAGACAGACCTAATATATAACTATAATTTGTAACATTTCTAAGCATTAGGTGTTGTACCTTATGCTTTAGTTATTTACCTTGCATCATATTTATATATATTCAATTAGCAAACTTTCTATGCATTAGAACTTGTGCTATTAAATTGACATTTCTAAGCATTAGGTGTTGTACTCGATACTTTAGTTATTTATCTTTCATCATATTTATATACATTTAATTAGCAAACTTTCTATGCATTAGAACTTGTACTATTTTATAACAACCCTCCTAAAACACCCTAAACGTCTTAAAATATACCCCGTATATGAAAAAAGGCTCTAAATAACTTTAATATTTATAAAAATCAAATAAAACAAACAAAACTAGTAGCTCGCGGGCCGCGACCCGGGCCCCCAGGTCTCTCGCGGGGCTCGACTGAGTGACACCATGCGACATCCCCTTTAGCCACGTGTCTAGGTGCGTGTGAAGCCTACCCGGTTGACTCGCCAAGCCTAGGCCCTAGCCTAGGGGCTCGCGGGCCACGAAGGAACAAGGGGAGGGCTCTCGCGGGGCGCGAGAGTCCCTGTCTCCAGCTTATAAAAGGAGCCCCCTTGCTCCGTTCATTCTCGTTCAAAATTTCTTTTCTCTCTCAACATATAGTGCAATTAGAATCGGGTATAATACCCCTAAAAAGCGAAGCTCTGCCTCGTTGTAGGTATTATAACCCCCGTCACGTATTTGTTACCCTACCCGATTGATCTAGAGCTCCGTAACGCATGTCAAGGCTCTGCCTGACTCAGTTTGTTGGAGTTCTGTCTCGGTAATACGGCTAATGTGATTTGGGTTATCTTACTAACACATGTGCATTGTTTAATTTAATAGATAATAACCTGGAAAAGCACCAGGAAGCTATAGTAACACTTAAGTCAACAAAGTGAGTACATTCTCTTTTTGTAAAAACTTTTTGTGAGACATTCTCCTTTTCTCACCGTTTGTGAGCCATTGTTTCAAATATTTTACAAAACCCTAAATTTTTATCAAGATGCTTACAGTTATTAAGTTTTTGTGATTCTACAATTATCATCAATATGTGGGGTTTTATATACATTACTTGACACTCATTACTATTGCGAATAGTAGCATGACCGCAAGCACGGGGGACAAAGGTTGCCCGGTAGCAATGTTGTATTGAATAATTGGATAGATATAAACATTGTAAACCTTAATACTGTAAAGTTGTAGACACTTGTTTGATTAAACTGGGATGTACTCGCCAGTATTTCTTGCTGACAAAATCTTTTTAAAACACGTTTCAGGTAACTTAATGTGAAGCTAATAGAAGCCAGCTGGATAGCACTGAAGGCTTAAAGAAGTGGCTATAAAAGTTACCTAAATAAAAAGGAGATTTTATTTTCAATAGTTAGGGTTTATCCCTATAAATGTATTATAATAGAAACTTGGGTTTTATCCCATTTATTTATTATAAAAGTTTGGTGTTTTGAAACTCTGAACCTATTTCCTAACTACGGTGCTGATGTTTTAAATTCCGCAGCTAAATTAATAAACACTGATACCACCCGTTCTATGCGTGCTCGCGGCCACCCGCGCCCGAGGCAAGGGTCGGGGGCTGCGACAGAAGGTGGTATCAGAGCCACAACCACTGGTTTAAGCCACTGAGGTGTTCTGCTAATACCTAAATTTTAAACAATTATGTTAGAAAATAACTCATGTGATTTTGTGTAAATATGTATACTATTATTTTGTGTTATTTGACAATTTGTTAGTTTACTGTATGAGTGAGCAAGGTACATCCGACGCTTACCGTCAATTAAGTAGTTCCCCAAAAAATGAAGGAACCTCATCTCAGCCAAACCCCTCTGGATATTCTGCTGATACTAAGGAAGGAATATTTATCTTTAAGGCACAGTCTGAGGAACCATTCCATCCAAAAAAGAGAGGATGGTATAGTAGGGGAGCGCATGAGAGGAGGAAAAGAATGAAGAAATTACAACAACAGAGAGCACTAGCAAAAGCAAATAGAGAAGTGAATGCACAAACCCAGGAAGCAGTTAATAGGCCATTGTGGGAAGAGGAAGTTGATAGACAGTTAGCAGATTTCCATATGTTAGCAACCACCGCTATAGACCCTAATCTGAATCAAATAGCTGAACCACAACAATTACCATTATTCCCCACCCAACCAATGGAGCTAGAACCAAACCAGGAAAACCAATTCCCAATCCCAGCATTTGACCCCAACGAAATGCCTAGAATCCCAGCACCACCCCCTGTAGAATATGATCCATGGTGGGATGACAATAGGTCATATCAGGAATTATATCTTCGTGAAGAACCAGTACCCGTACCAAATCCCATAGCACAATATACCGACCTGAATCCTTTAGACCCGTTTTGGAACGACGACAGGTATTTTCAGAGTGTGTTAAACAACCCATACCCATACGGAGAACCCATAGCACGATACCCTGACCCAGTACCAGCAACACTACCACACATGAGCGAAGAAAATGTGCAGGAACTTCGCTCATATGGCGAAGAATTAGTCGAAGAAGGAAATATGATTCGTCAGATAGGAGAGAAGCTCGTTTAGAAGTGCCATCGAACATATAGTCGCCCAAGGAATTATAGATGCTATGCCATATATTATCAAGACTGTTAGAGAAGCAGAAAAATAATAAATTTGTAACTGGAAGTAAACGTCAACCCACTGAACCATGTCACAGTGTGAACGAAAATCACAGACCATTGATCCAAGCTCCGATTCCAAAAAGAAGAAGAACCATTTCATATGGTTGTTCTTATAAAGAATTCTTGGCCTGCTAACCAATAGAATTCTCAGGCAATAAAGGAGCCATTTCAGCTTTACGTTGGATAGAAAAGACAGAAGCAGTCATAAAAATAAGTAAATGTGCAGATGAAGATAAGACTATGTTTGCTTTTAATCTTTTTAAGAATGCAGCCCTAGAGTAGTGGAATACCATTCTCCAGTCTAGAGGAAGTGACATAGTTTATAATATGGACTGGACTGACATTAAGGAGATAGTCGAAAGAAAAATTCTGTCCTCCTCATGAAAAAGAACAGATTGCCAATAAGTTCTTAAATCTTAAAATGATTGGAATAGACTGCAAAGGTTACACTACCATTTGAATATGCCAGGATAGTACCAACCTTAGCCTCACCAGAACCATTATTAATCTCCCGTTACATTTGGGGATTAATTAGTGAGATCAGACATGTAGTCAAGGCAGCTAGGCCACAAACCATAGAAGAAGCAGTAGAACTGGCCAACACCCTGACTGATGAACTAGTACGCACACAAGAGGAAAATCAGAAAAAGAATCTATTTCAGAAAATTTCCCAGGAATTTCGTGGAAAAGGAACAGGTTCATCTCTTTCACTTTTCTGTAAGACATGTAAGAAAAAAGCATTACGAAAAATGTGCAAGGTATTGTAATTTCTACAAGAAACCCAGTCATAAGGAAGAGGAATGTCGAACAAAAGCTGGTAATAGGTTATGCTTCAATTGTGGAGAAGCTGGTCATATTAAACCGAACTGTCCGAAACTAGCTCTAGCGATAACCAGCAAAGCTAAGGCAACTAAAGGACCTAAGAAGAATGCCAGAGCATTCGTTCTGACAGCCGAAGAAGCCAAGATGATCCCGGATGTGATTGTCGGTACGTTTTTAGTTAATGATATTTTTGCCAAAGTATTATTTGACTCTGGTGCAAACCAAAGTTTTATTAATACTTCTTTCTACGAACTTCTCGACCAACCATTAACTAAACTTCAACAAGACTGCCTGGTAGAGACGGCAAACAGAGATTCCAGTAAGATAAGCGAAATCCTGCAGGGAGCAAGGATAAAAATTCTAAACCATAATTTTTCTACTAACCTTTACCCAATGAATCTGGGTGGATTTGATGTTGTATTAGGAATGGATTGGCTGGTAGCCAATCATGCCAGTATTTTATGTGATCAAAAGTCTGTGCAAGTAAGTACACCAAGTGGTGAAAGGATCATAATTAAAGGAGACAGCCAACTAGGTCAACAAAATTCATCTCTATGATGAAAGCTGTAAGCTATGCAAGGAAAGGAGCAATGGTGTACATGATTTCCATAATCATTAACACTAAATGAAAAGAATTAAAAGATATTCCTGTGGTATCTAAATTCTCAGACGTTTTTCCAGAAGAGTGACCTGGATTACCGCCAGATCGAGAGGTTGAATTTAGGATTCACCTAATACCAGGAACGGCACCGATTGCCAAGACACCCTATCGTTTAGCACCGACAGAGATGCAGGAACTGAAGAAACAGTTACACGAACTACTCGGAAAAGGTTTTATACAACCTAGTTCATCTCCATGGGGAGCATCGGTCTTGTTTGTCAAGAAGAAGGACGGATCGATGCGTATGTGCATTGATTACCGTGAATTGAACAAGGTTACGATCAAAAATCGGTACCCACTACCGAGAATCGATGATCTGTTCGATCAATTTCAAGGAGCTCGATTCTTTTCTAAGATCGACTTACGCTCAGGATATCATCAATTGAAAGTACAGGAAGAGGACATTCCTAAAACTTCTTTCAGAACAAGGTACAGTCATTATGAATTTACAGTCATGCCATTTGGTTTAACCAATGGCCCAGCTGCATTTATGGTCATGATGGACTGGATATGTAAGCCATACCTGGATAAATTCATAATTGTCTTCATAGATGATATTCTAATTTACTCTAAGAGTAAAGAGGATCATGCAAAGCATTTGCATATACTTCTGACATTATTGAGAAAGGAAAAGCTTTATGCTAAATTCTGAAAATGCGAATTCTGGTTGCAAGAAGTGCAATTCCTTGGACATTTGGTTAATCATGAAGGAATTCATGTGGATCCCACAAAGATCTAAGCGATTACCAAATGGAAAGTCCCTGAGTTACCAACGGAAGTAAGGAGTTTTCTTGGACTGGCTGGATATTATAGACGTTCTATTCAAGATTTCTCTAGAATAGCCATTCCATTAACCAAACTGACTTGCAAATCAGTTAAGTTTGAATGGGACCAAAACAGGAGGAAGCATTTAGAATTTTAAAGCAAAAATTAACCAAATGCACCGATACTCGTGTTGCCAGAAGGAACTGAAGACTTGATAGTCTATTGTGACACGCCTAAGTTAGGATACGGATGTGTGCTGTGCAACGTCAAAAGGTTAGAGCTTATGCCTCTAGACAACTTATGAAACATGAGGAGAATTACACAACCCATGATCTAGAATTAGGAGCCACAGTTTTTGCTCTTAAGATTTGGAGACAACATCTCTATGGTAGTAAGTTTGTTATCTTCACAGATCCTAAGAGTTTAAGATATGTTTTTGGGCAAAAGGAATTAAAATGAGACAGAGACGCTAGATGGAAATTCTTAGTGATTATGATTGTGATATCCAGTATCATACGGGAAAAGCTAATGTAGTAGCTGATGCTTTAAGTCGAAAGTATCATGAAAAGCCAAAACGAGTACGCTCTCTCAAATTAAATCTGCAGATAGATTTAAATGAGCAAATTAGAGAGGTACAGGAAATAGCAATCAAGGATGATGCTGAAGGTTTAAAATGAATAATTAAGGAATTAGAAAAAGGAACAGATGGAATTTGGAGATTCCATAAGAACAGGATCTGGATACCTACTCAAGGAAACCTACGCCATAGAATTCTAGAAGAAGCCCATAAGTCTAAATATACAATACATCCCGGTTGTGATAAAATGTATCAAGACTTAAGGAAGAATTTCTGGTGGATAGGAATGAAAAAGGATATAGCAAATTATGTTGCTAAATGTCTAACCTGTTCACAAGTTAAAGTTGAACATCAGAAACTCTCAGGGTTATTGCAACAATTAGAAATGCCAATATGAAAATGTGAATTGATAACAATGGACTTTGTTACCAAATTACCCAAGATACGAAAAGGTAATGACACAATCTGGGTTATTGTAACAGATTAACCAAATTTGCTCATTTCTTACCTATGAAGGAAACTTTCAGTATAGAACAATTAGCCATGTTATATGTAAATGAAATAGTTTCATTACATGAAATTCCTTTATCTATTGTATCTGATAGATATAGCAGTTTTACATCTCATTTTTGGACAAGTTTCCAAAAAGCAATGGGAACCAGGTTAAATCTAAGCACCGCTTATCATCCTCAAATGGACGGACAAAGCGAAAGGACAATTCAGACAATGGAAGATATACTTAGAGCCTGTGTAATTGATTTTGGAGGAAATTGGGACGATCATTTACCATTGATAGAATTTTCCTACAATAACAGCTATCATACTAGCATCAATGCTGCACCATTAGAAGCACTTTGTGGACGAAAGTGTCGAACTCCAGTCTGTTGGGCAGAAATTGGAGAAAAGCAACTATCTGGACCAGTGATAGTACAAGAAACAACGGACAAGATTATTCAAGTCAAGGAAAGACTAAAAGCAGCACGAGATCGTCAAAAGAGTTATGCAGATAACAGACGAAAACCCATGGAATTTCAAGTTAAGGTATTGTTAAAAGTTTCTCCATGGAAATTAGTCAGATTTGTTAAAAGAGGAAAGCTAAGCCCAAGGTATGTTAGACCCTTTGAGATTATCAAAAGAATAGGACCAGTAGCTTATCAGCCAGCTACAACTGCCAGAGGAAATGGCAGGATTACATGATGTATTTCATGTATGTAACCTCAAGAAATGCGTAACAGACGAATCATTAATGGTACCTCTTCAGGACATAGAGATAAATGAGAAACTTAAGTTTGTAGAGAAACCCATTCAGATTGAAGATAGAAAGATCGAGAATCTTAAACACAAGAGATTAGTCAAAGTAAAATGGGATTCCAAGAGAGGACCAGAATACACTTGGGAGCTCGAGTTAGAAATTCAACAGAAATATCCACACCTGTTCAAGTAGATCTCGAGGACGAGATTTAAAACAAGGTGGGAAGGATATAACAACCCTTCTAAAACACACTAAACGTATTAAAATATACCCCGTATATGAAAAATGGTCCTAAATAACTTTAATATTTATAAAAATCAAATTAAACAAACAACACTAGTCGCTCGCGGGCCGCGACCCGTCCCCCAGGTCTGTCGTGAGTCACGACTGAGTGACACCAGGCGACATCCCCTTTAGCCACGTGTCTAGGTGCGTGTGAAGCCTACCCGGTTGACTCGCCAAGCCTAGGCCCTAGCCTAGGGGCTTGCGGGCCGCGAAGGAACAAGAGTAAGGCTCTCGCGGGGCGAGAGACCCTGTCTCCAGCCTATAAAAGGAGCCCCCCTGCTCCGTTCATTCTCGTTCAAAATTTATTTTCTCTCTTAACATATAGTGCAATTATAATCGGGTATAATACCCCTAAAAAGCGAAGCTCTGCCTCGTTGTAAGTATTATAACCCCCGATCACATATTTGTTACCCTACCCGATTGATCTAGGGCTCCGTAACGCATGTCAAGGCTCTGCGTGACTCAGTTCGTTGGAGTTCTGTCTCGGTAGTATGGCTAATGTGATTTGAGTTATCTTACTAACACATGTGCATTGTTTAATTTTAATAGATAATAATCAGGAAAAGCACCAGGAAGCTATAGTAATACCTAAGTCAACAAAATGAGTACATTCTCTTTTTGTAAAATCTTTTTGTGAGTCATTCTCCTTTTCTCATTGTTTGTGAGCCATTTTTTCAAATATTTTACAAAACCCAAAATTTTTATCAAGATACTTACAGTGATTAAGTTTTTGTGATTCTACAATTTTCATCAGTGTGTGGGGTTTTGTATACATTACTTGACACTCGTTACTATTGCGAATAGTAGCATGACCGCAAGCACAGGGACAATGGTTACCCAGTAGCAATGTTGTATTGAATAATTGGATAGATATAAACATTGTAAACCTTAATACTGTAAAGTTGTAAACACTTGTTTGATTAAACTGGGATGCACTCTCCAGTATTTCTTGCTGACAAAACCTTTTTAAAACGCGTTTCAGGTAACTTAATGTGAAGCTAATAGAAGCCAGCTGGAGAGCACTGAAGGCTTAAAGAAGTGGCTATAAAAGTTACCTAAATAAAAAGGAGATTTTATTTTCAATAATTAGGGTTTATCCCTATAAATGTATTGTAATAGAAACTTGGGTTTTATCCTATTTATTTATTATAAAAGTTTGGTGTTTTGAAACTCTGAACATATTTCCTAACTACGTTCCTGATGTTTTAAATTCCGCTGCCAAATTAATAAACACTGATAGCACCCGCTCTATGCGTGCTCGCGGTCGCCCGCTCCTGGGGCAGGGGTCGGGGGCTACGACATATTTGCACACGGTTTTCTTTAAACCATGGAGATTGGTTTGTTTTTGTAAAATGGTATAATCCACTTTGTTGACACGTTGTTGTCTATTCTTTCTAAAAGAGTTATTGGTTGCCAGATGTTGAAATCCCTCTTCAACCTCTCTCTCGCTTTCTCTATCAATACCTTTTTTCGGTTTCTTTTTCTCTCTCGATCCAACCTGAGATTGGGTCTGCTTTCTTGTAACCTTGACGTTCTATGTTTTAAGACGTTTTTGGATGTTGAGTCGTCGATGTTCAGCGGCTCCAGTTATCTGCGGCGGCGGTGGAACTATGATTTACGGGTGTTGACCCGTTGTAGCCCGGCGGCTCCGACCGTGTTTGGCCGGTGGCAGATTTACCCCATCGTTACTCGTGGCTACGTCGTCTATGGTGGCGGCGGAAGGTGGTGATGATGAGTTGGGGGGCGGCAGATTTGCCCCGTAGTTGCCGGAGGTTACGGCTGTTTATGGTGGTGGCGGAAGGTGATGTGATGAGTTGGGTCTCATCTGAGCCCCCATGGCTGCACAGCCCTAGGGGCGGCGACTACGGTTCCTCAATATTTGGTTCAAGGCCAACAGACATACCTAAGTATTTCTGATAATCGATGACGATGATCCAAATTTCATCTGAGATTATTAAAATAGGGTGGTGATGATGATAGGGTAAACCATATCCAAACCCTAATTGCACACATTTTTTTTTTACTTTTTTTGTACCAAAATCGGTTTTTAGGGCTGCTGGAGATTGAAAGTTGTAGAGTTTAGTAGAGGGAAGAAAGGGGTGATGAGTGAAATCGAGATGGTCTATTTAGATGTTTTGAGTTTGTTATGGTGTTGGTGATTATTTTGATAAGTTTTATTGTTTGATGGAGGTATCTCACAAAATTTATCCTTTACAATACAACATTCTGACTTTGAATAGGGACATGGCATGGGTTAGGATGGGTTAGATAAGATAGATTTTTTTAAAACAACTCTGTTAAATACTAATTTGTTTTCAACAATAATTAAATGAGTTAGGTGATTGAATAGATAAGACTATATAAAAAGAAGGGACTAGACTTTTGGTTTGGTGTTGAATGAAAGTAACTTTTCTAAAAAAAAAGGACTATATAAGTTATTTTTTAGAGGTTAGGTTTAAATGCTTAATTTCAATCTTTTACAAACTTTGTATCCATGTCATTTACATCATCATTTTTTTTTTCATGATTCTTGTTCTTGGATAATAATTAATGTCGATGATTGGGCGTGTGATTAACTGAACATTTAATGATCTACGCTTTTTAAATCTAAAATTAACTGGATTTACATGATCATCCGTTTGACAAACTGAGCCCACTGGGTTTATGATTCAATTCGTGTTTGGTCAACACAAGAGTTTATTGACTACATTCCTTTAGTTTCACCAGCATGCGCATCACTTAGGCTCTTGGTGCCAATCAGTTTTGTTCACGCCTGGAAAATGTGGTGATTATTCCTGATTAAATGTTCAGGCATGCGAGTTATGCATCCTAAACACGTTCCAGTCTCCTAACTATTTTAATATATGCAGATGTGAGTGTGCAACATACCTGGTACCTAATCAAGTAAATGAATATAGTTTATAATTTATCATAATCTAATCTAACTTGATGCAAAAAAAGTATCAGTTAATATACAACAACTTCAATGGTGAGAATCTGTTCTTTAATCCGATGTGTGATTTCGTTATACTGACTATAACTTAAAACATTCTAATGGGTCTTTGATAACCGATAACAGGATTTAAACAACCGATCTTTATAATCCGTGAATTTCCTTTGACTGATATAAACAAACTTAATTGGCTTCGGTTTTTTTTTTTGGTTTTTTACGATCGACTCATTTGACGGATAATATATGTGGCCCCGGCTGCAACGCGACGGGTGCTATTTCTAGTTGCCTATACAAAGTAATATACTTTGGGGCTTGAAAGTGTTTTTTTTTTTTTTTTTTTTTTTTTTTTTTTTTTTTTTTTTTTTTTTTTTTTTTTTTTGTTGTTGTTCATATTGTTTTTGGTGTGTTTAATCATTTGACTACTTGTTTACTAAGATTTGTTTTCGAATCTCTTAGTACATCATAGGAACTTTGTAGTTCTTGTGGGAAAATTGATCAAGACCTAAACTGGACAACTCGAATAAATGCACGACATAAAACAAACTTAATACACAACATTAAACATGTAAAGAAAAATAACAAGCATTCTAGCTGCTTAGGTAAACCTGGATCAATCAGTTGACCAATGATACCCTTATTTTGAATAACTTCAAACAACTCTTAACACCATCTATTGACAACTTTACCCCATAACCTTTCGTTACTTTTAGCTTTTCTTGTTATCTTGTTTCTCCACGCCATCCAACTTTCCACCTTTGTTGTCTTGTTCGTTCAATTGAGGTAAATCATGTTCTCTTATGTCTGGAACAAATACACTCCCAGTGGATATATGTGAATCGGCGGTTTCATCTACTTTTACCATGGCATCCAACCTTCCGCCTTCGTGGTCTTTTTCGGTGGATTGAGGTGAATGTGGCTCTTTGTCGTCTGGAACAAATGCTCTCCTCCCGCATAGGACTTCAAATAACACAACTCCAAAGGAGTAAACATCTGACTTATGGCTTACAAATCCAGTCTTTTCATATGTTGGATCAACATACCCTATCGTGCCACTTCTTTCAGCAAGGGAAAGACGATGCTTTCGAGCTTTTGTAGTTGTTTTGGAAAGTTCAAAACCAGATAACTTAGGTTTCCACTTTTCATCCAACAGAATTTTTGAACTTTTGATATTACGATGGATCACACTAGATTCACGTCCATCATCACAATGGATGTAACTTAACGCACGTGCCACATCAACGCATATCTTCAATCTTTGCAACCATGTGAGGTCCAGGTTACTTAGATGTTTGTCAAGACTTTGGTTGACCTCGTGCGCGTTTATGATAATTTTCTCGCCTTTGTCATCACAAAACCCAATAAAAGTAACTAGAGAGTCATGCTTGAGACTTACAAGCATAGAAATCTCGTTCCAAAACTGAAAGTCGTCTTGGCCATAGTCATAGTGCAACCTCCTTGCAACGATTTCAGTTGTTTTTTCGGGCAGGACTAAGTTTCCTTTATAAATCTTGCCAAATCCCCCTTCGCGGATGAGATTTTCTTCAGAAAAGTTGTTAGTGGCCTTGACAATCTCTTCAAGCGGGCGTTTGTATTCAGCAAACAACTCTTCGTTTGTTGAAATTTTGTCTCTGTTGATCATATAAAAACAGTAGCTAATTAAAAGGGTGTTGGGCTTCAAGTGAATATTAATTTTAACGAGTTTTATATGTTCAAAAGGCAACCTTGTAACTTTTCATAAGTACATTTTTTTCTTTATATGAACTGAATGAAGGAATAAAAGTAAATGAAAAAAATATATTCTCTGTTATAAAAATATTTACTCCATGAATCTGTGAAGTAGACGAATGACATAGGTATTTCTTGTTTCTGATAAAATTCAATAAACCTTAAAGCAATAGATCGAGATAATCCGAAGCCCACCTGTTGGAAACAGCAACGGCTGTAGCAAGGCCGCTGTGTTGACTCATTTGAGATCAAGATTCTTTGAGTCTCCTGAAAGAAATTAATAAGCAGCAGTTGATGTGAAGACGGATGGCTGTATTGAAAGTTGAAAACAGAAATATGAATGATGAAACACATACACTGATCAGCTTATATAATATGACAAGACTACAATATATTACAAATTTAGACCTTGAGATTATATTAACATTATAGTGTTTTGTCCTCAAACAACAGTACACACTAATTATTATTCCTATTTAGTAAAGGTTTTCTTACGGATTCCCTTCTATCTCTCTGCATAAAGTGAAAAATACTATACATATTGGTAATTGTAGTGTATTATGCATAGTAGGAGGTAATTGTAGTGTATTATGGATAGTAGTAGGTAATGGTAGTGTATTATGGGTGGTATGATAGATGAAAAGGAAAGTGTATTCAAAGTAGTTTACCAAAAACACATTATATCATGTTAATACATATAGATGCACATGTGCATTTCTAATATTGGTAATGTAAAAAATACTGTATTACGGATGGTAGTGTAAATAAAAGTGCAATTGTCTAATACTGTTAATGTATTACGGAATTTGTCAAAGAAATGATACATATACACATGTTCATTCATAATTGTTACTCGAAAAAAAAATTTAGAAACTAAAAGTAGCGATTTTTATATAAAAAAATGTTAAAAAAACAAAAATTATGTGTGTTTTATAGGTATTTTTGGCCGTGTTCACATTCGCCCTCGTGATTCTCGCAATAAAGGGTGGTTCCTAACCGATCCTTATCCTATATATATAGGGTCAGGATTTAGGAAAAACGGTGAAGAGTGTGAGAACGGTGACAGCGCTTATGGATCGTCAGATCAAAACAATCTTTCGCAAATAACATCAATTTTATTACTTGGAACGTGCTTCATTAAGGGTAAGAGGGTAAGCATCGTTTCTTATATAAAACCCCTTAAATATAAAACGCCAACTAAATACAAAACGCTAAATAATAAAAAATAATTTTCCTATGTAGTTTTTTCTGTGTTTTAGGTAGTGTATTTTATAAAATTGGCCTACAAAAACGCCATAAAATATAAAACTCCAAACTTGAAAGATGGGACGTGTTACAGACTTAACAGATAAAGCTGAGCAAAACAGTAAATACAAACAGTAACTGAAATGGTGGATACTTTATTAATTGCATTTATTATAATAATATCCCGCCTAAACTATGTGCCAAAGACATCCTATAAAGAGAAACGTCTCAGCACCTTCCATTGATCACACCAAAAAACAAACGTCATGGTTCCTAAATACCACTCACTGTAAAACGCCAAAAAAGATAAAAAAAAATCAAAGATGGCAACCATTGTTTCTTGGATATTCAGTATTGTTTTGCGTGAAGTTTCACCGAATGGATTGTTAGGTAACGGGAATAACTCAATAAGATTTTGCTGCATAAGATTGACAACTCTTCAAGAAAAAGAGATTGAAGACAGTTATATGTCATTTTGTCTTTTTTGTTCTTGAAGAAGGCTTAGATGAGAAGAAGAGACTAATCCGAGTGTAAAGGACTCCATTATGATAAGGATGATTATGAGCAAATAACATCCACCTACACGACGTCGATCTATGTCTCCAACATCCACAAAAGCCACTTCAACAACGAACAACAATAAAATCAAGCCAAACAAAAACGCCATATATTTGTGTTAGTTCTTGTAGTTACAAAAGAAGAAAGAGACCGATGACAATGAAGATTTGGGAGATAAATTGGATTCGGATTTTTAACTTATTTTTTTTTCGCTTCTATTGTTTTTTCTTCTTCTGCGGTTTGTAAAACGCCAAACTCCTAAACTATAATAAAATTACTTTTGACAAGTATTATTAAAAACTCCAAAAAAAATGTATAAAACACTATGCAAGAGAATAGAACAAAGTGTCATCGTTATCTAAACGCCATTAAAAATACAAAACGCCAAAATCTAAAAGATGGGACGTGTTACAGCCATAAACAGATGAAACTGAACAAACGGTAACTACAAACAGTAAACTGAAACGACGAAAACTTTATTGCTAACATTTATTATATTAAAGCCACTCCATAGGTACTTGAATTTATTTATTTTTTTAAAACGCCATAATTACCTGTCACTTTATAGGACTGCATTCTACTTGGCGGCAAAAAAAAGGCATTATATAAGTAGAACAGGTAAACAAAACAAAACTTAACACTCCCCACATTCTCTAACATGCCACACATTGTCTAAAACGCCATACAACTTAAAGACATGGCTCAGGTTATTGCATGGAGGTTTGAGAGGTCGAAGAGACGTTCGTCCTAAAGTTCTCTGATAGGAGAAGGGTGAAGGTCAAGACAATCAATGCCATACTTAGTATGGATGAAGTCGTTCAGAGGGATATTCTGGCCCATGGGATTCCAAGGGCCGACGATTGTGAAAGGACTCGAAAGATAATAAGAAGATTGAAGAGAAAATTTCCAGCAGATGGTGATGATGTTGATGATGATGATTATTTTGACGATATTGGTCTACCAACAGTTAGCAGTTGGGGTTTGGATGAACAAGCAAGAACGGTTAAAGTGACTTATCGACACGGGGTGGAATATTCACTGCCGATGGACGAAATGCTGAAGACAGAGAGACTACATCTTCTTGAACAACTCTGTGATTTAGCACCTTCGAACGATGCAAGATCCAGGGTTGTCATAATATTTAAGTATATGCTGTAGCAAAGACGAGATGAGATAATTGCGTTATACGCCAATGCACAATATGATTATGATGAATCTGAAGAAAGTGATGACCAAAGCGATGTGTACATATTTGATATAATCCCATACACAAAAGACTAATAGTTTGTTTTGATTTCATTTTATTGTAATGTTTTGAATTATTAATTAATTATAATGAATTATTAAAAACGCCATGACGCCAAAAAATTTACCTTTATAACATATATGGGATTAATTCAACTGGTAAAATCTACAAAACGTCAAAAAAATTGTAAAGTTTGAATTATTAAAGGTATATAATGAATTTGGTAACACCATGGATGCCAAGATGTTAGAATTATTAATTAATTTTAATGAATTTGGGAATGCAATAAACGCCAAAATATTATCTATGTGACACAAAAACGATTAATTCAACGAGACAGATCTAAAAAAGACCAGTAAAACACCAAATAGTTATTGAATCTAACTAAACGTCAAAAAAATCTTAGACGCAAAAAATGAAACAGTATTATGACACATGCATTGGAAAAAAGAAGATTGAAAAGACAAAAAAAGCCCCTCCGCCCTGATTATATCCCGCCCCACATGTTCGACCAGGATCCGTTCTCACCATTTTTACACTTTTAGACGTTTTCTCCTGATTCCGTTTCGAAAAGGAGGGAGAGAGAGATTTTACATGTATAATTTCTTTTTGATAATTTTTCTTTTGAGAAATTTGTTTATAAGTAATCCACATTATTCAACATATACAAAGAGAATGGCAGGGAATAGTGTTTCCCTGCCATTGGTCGAAATGGACGGCCGCCCCTCCTCTATTGGATCAACCATTTTATTATTTTATATCCAGTTTAAAATTACGGTTTTCTCCCAACAAAAAAAATACAATAACCCTTTTGCCAGCAGCTCAAAATTACGATTTTGCCATAGGTTTAAAAATTACGATTTTACCCTCAGCTTTTTATTTTATACGCGCTTTAAAATTACGGTTTTGCCCTCAGTTTAAAATTACGTCTTCGCCCCCAGTGCAAAATAAAATTATGCTTTTGCCCCCAGCTCAAAATTACGATTTTTCCCTCGGTTCAAAATTACGATTTCACCCTCAGTTTAAAATTACTTTTTTGCCGCCAGCTAAAAATAAAATTATCGTTTTCCCTTACCTCAAAATTAAGATTTTACATTCGGTTCAAAATTATGATTTCCCCCAGTTCAAAATAAAAATATGACTTTACACCAAGCTAAACCGAAAATACGATTTCGCCTTCGGTAAAAAAATTACGATTTTACCCTCAGCCAAAATTACGTTTTCGCCCTAGTTCAAAATAAAATTTTCTTTTTCCCCCGGCTCAGATTTACGATTTTACTCCAGTTTATTATTTTATACCCACTTTAAAATTACGGTTTTTCCCCAGTTTAAAATTACTTCTTTGCCCCCAGTTCGAAATAAAATTATGTTTTTTCCCCAGCTAAAATTTACGATTTTTCTCTCAATTCAAAAAATTACGATATCACCTTCAATTCAAAATTATGTTTTTTGCCCCCAGTGCAAAATAAAAATACGGTTTTCCCCTAGCTAAAAATTAGGATTTTACCCTGGGGAAAAAATTTTGATTTTCCCCCAAAGTAAAAATAAAAATATGACTTTGTCTCCAGCTAAAAATCGTGTTAAGGAGCTGCTTAACACTCTTTTTACTTTTTCTTTCTAGCAAAACTATAGTACTGTTTTTTTAATTGGTTAAAAATTATTTGGCCATCGCCCCGCAACGCGGGCGGGGCAACACACGGTTTTTTTGGCCACAGTTTGGAGGGTTTGGAAAGCTAGAAACGAGATGGTTTTTGAGGATCGTTTCATCCCGATTGTCAAAACGGTGGAGTTGATTAAAGAGGACACCTTCCTCTGGATAAGCTCTCGATCCAAGCTTTCATTGCCTAGTTGGGATAAGTGGCTTGATTTTGATATTGTTTCTATGTTGTAGTTTTGTTCCTGTTTTGTGCGGTTTCTTTTTGTTTATTGTATCTTTTTTCAGCTTCATGCTGGCTCTTTATATATATATATATAAAGTGTGTTTGCCGTTCAAAAAAAAAAAAGTTGGCTTACATCCCGATGTAAATTTTATTTGTATATTAAATCGGTACTAGTGGACTTTGTTTAATGAATATAATCAATTATAATATACCAATAGCTCAGAAGCCTTGGTTTTATATTCGAAAATAGCTCGGAAGTCTTGGTTTAATATTCGAAAATAGCTCAGAAGTCTTGGTTTTATATTCGAAGATATGCAAGTTGTATGCAAGTTGTATATAATATAACTAGGTTATAACCCCGTGTATTACACGGGTTAAGTAAATAAAAAATCAAATAGTTAATAATGAAGGTTTAACAATTATAAAACGATATTTTTAAGACGCTTTTCTGATATCCAAACAAAATTTTGTGTCATGTATGATCAAATCTTATGATGTTTGTCAAGTTTATAAATATGAAAGCATTTGAACCATCGATTAGAAGACATACTGTATCGTCGACTTTCTCACGAGTTTTAACAGTCATGTGAACATACATTTAACAACCCAAGTTTTATTTAAATGATAGTTGTCTTAATTTATTAGTTCGAAAAAATGTACTCATCCACTTAACTGAGAAAACTAACCCCCATATTGAAGATCCTCAAAATTATATTTATCTTATATTAACTAAATAAATAAATATAATAAATTAATATTAAATCTTATAATACTTTAATAAAATATTATCCTCAAATTTAAATTGTTAATTTAAATTTTTTTTAAAACAAATACCTCTCTTTCCTACTTATCTTATATTAAAGATATAAATAATAAATTAACATTAAATGTTTTCCTAATTTATAAAAACTATAACTTTTTTCATTATTTTGTGTACAAAATTATATTTATTTAACTCGTGTAAAGCCTAGGGTTTTTAAAAATATAACTTTTTTATTATTTACTATACAAAATTACATTTATTCAACACGTGTAATACACGAGATTTTTAAGGATACATTTTTTTTTATTATTTGATAGATTTTTAAGGATACACGAGTTTTTTTAAAAGATATGACGTTTTTAGTATTTAATATACAAAATTACATTTACTTAATATGTGCAATACACATGGTTTTTAAAGATATAACTCTTTTTAGATCTATTTAACATGTGTAACATACGCGTTTTTAAGGATGTAATTTTTTTTTATTATTTGGTAGGTTTATTCAACCTGAATACACACGAGTTTTTTTTAAAGATACGACATTTTTAGTATTTAGTATACAAAATTACATTTATTTAATCTGTGTAATACACATGGTTTTTAAAGTTATAATATTTTTATTTGATATAATATTGCATTTATTTAACCCGTACAATATACAGGGTTCATAAATATATAACTTTCTATTATTTAATATATAAATTACATTTATTCAACCCGTGTAATACACGGGGTTCTAACCTAGTATATTTCTAAATAAATTATGTAGTAGTATATATATCTTAAATAATAATCTAATATAACGTGAGTCTTTTTATTATCAGAATTTTCATAATTATATTTATCCACCATTACTAAAAGGATTTTCTTTGTTTCTTTCATAATATATAATTTCCATAAACAATTATTTAATTTTAATGGATTAATACTTAAATCAAGATAAATGAATATAAAAAACAAAAGAATAAAAGATAAAAAGATATAATTTATGTCATTAAAAGAATATATAGAAGTCATTCCTTATCTCTATTTTTTTTTTAATGGATTAACACTTAAATCAAGATAAATGAATATAAAAAACAAAAGAATAAAAGATAAAAAGATATAATTTATGTGATTAAAAGGATATATAGGAGTCATTCTTTATCTCTAATTTTTTGTTTATCCATTTATTTAAGCGGGAAAAAATAATTGAGAGCACTCCAGAAAGCGCCATGTGTCCTTCAAATGGTTTACTTTATTATATGTATAGAAGATTGAGGGTAAATTACACTTTTCGTCCTTTATGTTTCTATCAAATTGCAACCGATATCTTTTAACTTCAATAATTACAGTTACAGTCCTTTTTTTGTTAAAAACATTACACTCTACGTCCTTTGGTTCTAACTCGGTTAAAACTTTCAGTTAAATATGGCATGTGCAAATATGGCATGTGCCCTGCACATGAGGGTATTAGTGTCTTTTCACATTCTAATTCAATAAAAAAGAGATTAAAAACTACTCCTTATTCTTCAGCTCTCTCCCTCTCTCACTCTAACACCCACCATCATCATCACCACCCAGCACCACTCTCTCTACCCCTCCTCTCTTTCTATCTATCTATCTCTCTCACAACCAAACCCACACCACTGTGGGTTCAATCGAAATCTGATAAAGGGGCGTCGACGAATAAATCTGATAAAGGGGCGTAAATCTGATAGTTTGAAGGTAAATCTGATGTTCAATTGAGATCTGTTACTCGTTCATGGGTTGTTGCTCCGGTGGGACCGAGCAATCGATTTCCGGTACGATCGATTAACAAAAAATGAATTAAATCAAACCAAAAAAGCACTCCTCATGAAGAGCTCTGCTTCACAAGCTCCAAGGCCTATGCAGTCCATGAATTCCCAAGCTACAATATTTGAAATAAAATTCCCCAAATCCTTTAAAATTGCTCAAAAGCGACAATGTGCTGCACAACTATACATTTTGGAAACAAATTTTGTGGTACAATTATATTTATATAACCCCAACTCCAAACCGTTTTCTCCCAATTCTTATTTACACCCTTATGTAACATTCCATAGCTCATATTTGTCCAAGCGCTTAACATCTATCATAAACAAAGCATCTCAGTTATAAGATGATGCAAAATTACCATGTTTTAATCCATTTACCTTATTCATGCTTGTTTTTACTGTACTGTAGAATATCCACCCACCTTTTCATCGCTGCTTCATTTAGGGCTTTTTTCTGGTTAAAAATCTATTTCTTTTGATCAATTAACGAACCAGTTTTTGTAATTTGGTGATTATGATCTGGGTTTGAGATTTGGGTTCAGATTAGAGAGAGATGGGTTTTTTTTAGTTGGGTTATTGGATTTTATCACCCGCAACTATCGGCCTTTGGCCGATGACACCCGCAACTAACACTTTGACACCCGGCACCCCCAACTTGTCTTTTTGTTTGCACTGGCACCACTCAGTTAAATATTCTCTAACTTGGTTAGTTATTTGTCCGACGTGGCACCATTTTGCTGATTGTACATGCTGATGTGGATGATGAGGTGTAATGTCTCCTTCTCCTTTATAACACAGACATCCCAAATGAACCCTAATTCTCCATTCATCCCACATAATCACTGCAAAAGCTCCGATTCCCCCACAATTCATCGATTCATCCCACAGAAACCCTAATCGAGATGAGTTCATCTTCCAATTCATCATGGAGTGTGAACCGAACCCCTAAATTGTTCAAGGTTGATTTGGATGGAAACTTGTATTGTCATCATGAAGTTGTTGCTGTTCTTCGCATCGCTGGTCCTAAAAGTGTTCGACATGGTGATCAATTTTATGGTTGCCCTCAATGGCCTGTAAGTTGTTTACTTATGGATTGAACTTAAATTCTTGTTGAAACTGAGGTTGGTATATTGTTTTGTAGTTATCCGATTGCAAGTTCTTTATGTGGAAACAAGATTTCGACAAATTTTTCGAAGCACATTCAAATTGTAGTTCAAGTCCAGTCAGTTATCAAGAACTGGAAAATGAGAACTTGGAATTGCAGAACAAGTTGCTACTCGAATAGAACACGTTGTTGAAAAGACAAATTCTTGGCAAAAAGTCCATGTGGAAGCAACCATTTGTGTTTACTATGTGTTTTGTCATTGCCATATGGATGTACATTTTGAACAAGTGATTTAATTAGGTTGTACAATATTGAACTTATTAATGAAAACAAGTTGACAGTTGTTTAGTATGTTTATTGGCCAATTAATAGTTGATTTTGCATTGTACAGTCTTGACTTTTGCATCAGTTGGTCTGTTTTGACCCATTTGGATGATTTGCTAATGACCAAACCAAAGTGCAGCCAACAATGGTCTGTTTTGATCCATTTTGGATTATTTGGTAATGACCAAACATAAGTCAGCAGCCAACGGTGGTCTGTTTTGACCCATTTGGATGATTTGGTAATGACCAAACATAGATAAATGACCAATACTGGTCTGTTTTGACCCACTTGTCATGATTTGGTAATGATCAAACCAAAGTGCAGCCAACAGTGGTCTGTTTTGACCCATATTAGTGGGCATGACAGCACCTTGTGGTCATATGCATACTTGTGCATCACCTTGTGATCATTTGCATACTTGTGCAGCACACAGCTGTTTTGACCCATTTATTAAACAACTGTCATATACACACAGTTGACATATATATACCACAGCTGGCAAATAACCAATATACCCCTGCAAGATTTAAAGGTTATATAACCCACTATTATATACACACAACAGCTGTCAAATGACCAAATTACCCCTGCATACTTTAAAGCTCATATAACCCACTGCATATATATACCACACCTGTAAAATGACCAAATTACCCCTGCATGCTTTAAAGCTCATATAACCCACTGCATATATATACCACACCTGTAAAATGACCAAATTACCCCTGCATGCTTTAAAGCTCATATAACCCACTGCATATATATACCACACCTGTAAAATGACCAAATTACCCCTGCATGCTTTAAAGCTCATATAACCCACTGCATATATATACCACACCTGTAAAATGACCAAATTACCCCTGCATGCTTTAAAGCTCATATAACCCACTGCATATATATACCACACCTGTAAAATGACCAAATTACCCCTGCATCATTAATATTAACTAACCAAAACATTACATACCACATTAAGTCATTACATTACATAGTTTCATTACTTAACATTAAGCCTACATGATTCTTGTCCAAAAGAGGCATTACAAAACACTAAATTGTCCAAACATAACTTAAACATTCATCAACTAAGCACATCCTTCTCTGTTGCCCTTCCCTCTAGGTCTTCCTCTTTTAGCTGACAGTTTGCCCCCTCTTTGACTGGAGGGTTGGCTGTTGAGTTGACTTTCCTGCTGAGTTGACTGCTGTTGAGTTGACTGTTGTGTTGACTTTCTCTTCCTTATGTTCCCCTTCTTTCTCTTTGATCCAGGTTCAGCTATGAGCAATAAAATGACATTAGTTAGCATAATTAGAGATCTACAACATTAGTTAGCATAATTAGATATCTACACTAAATACCACCTGTATTGATGTTCCCTTTTTCAGCACATCTTCTCTTGTTATGACCTTTTGCTCCACAAATACCACATGTCATTATAACCCCATGCTTAGTTAGTTTTCCTGGCTTTTTAGGGTCCTCATGAGGGTCTCTCTTTCTGTTCTTCTTAGGCCTACCAGGAGCAACTTTTATTGGAGGTGGATCCAGTGGATAATCAACCTTTGGCCAATATTTTTCACTTGGCAATGGAGGGATTGTGAAGTCATAGATCTTCATGTATGTATCTTTGTGGTAACACTGGTCCACATAATCTTCTGCATTCTTATGTAAAAACCCAGCCACAGCACACACATGCTTACATGGATATCCCCTAAGTTCCCACTTTCTACATGTGCAGGTTCTCTTATCCAAGTCAACAGATACATCATCAAAGTCTCTTACTTGGAAAACTTGATGAGATGAGGGGTACACTTCACACCTAAAAGCTTTACTCTTGGAAAACTCAAGTTTTTCCTGTATGTTAGGGCAGATGACAACATCTTTGGCAGCCATTTCTGTTTTTTTGTCACTAACCTACTCATGATCTGAATTCTGATATCCTCTAACATGTGAATAATATGCTTTGACCTTGCATTGATGATGTAACCATTGAATGTTTCTGCCATGTTGTTCACTATTACATCACATTTAGTGTGAGTTTTCAAGTAGCACCTATTGAAACAAGTTTTATCCTGTTTCAATAATGCTTCTACTGCATCAGGGTTGATTGATCTCATCTCATCAAGTGCTTGAATGTACTCAGGTTCACAATAAGCCCTTGTAGCTTTCCAAAACAGTTCCTTCAACTCCTCATCCTTGAATGTCTTGTGCCAGTTAGCATAGATGTGCCTTGCACAGTTTCTATGCTCTGCCCTTGGCCATATTAGTGCAACAGCATTCAATAGACCCTGCATATGAATATCATAAGTGTTAATACTCTGCAAAATATAACAAAGGTATTTCTAGTGATCATCATAGAAAAGTGGTACCTTCTGCTGATCTGATATGAATGTCCATGCTTCCCCACCATCATTTATTCCCAAACACTTCCTGAGCTCTTCCATGAACCATTCCCAACTATCATTGGTCTCCCCTTCAACCACTGCCCATGCCAAAGGACACATCTGATCGTTAGCATCCCTACCAACAGCAGTTAATAACATTCCCCCCAAGAATGTCTTCAGAAAACAACCATCTAAACATAACACCTTCCTGCATCCGGCTAAAAATCCTTTTTTGACACCATCAAAACATACAAATAACCTAAAGAATGTTTCACATGTGGCTGTTGGATCTAGATTGATAAAACCTGGTGGTGCAGTTACAAGAACAAACGTTGATGTTGGATTTGTTTTCTTCAAAATATCCATGTATGCACCAATTTTACTATAATGATCCCTCATTGATCCATGCAACTTCTTATGAGCACAAGATTTAGCCTTGTAAGCTAACCACTTAGTAATCATGACCTTATACTTCTGTTTTACAGCCAATACAATCTCCTTAGCTGACCAATTGGGCTTGGATCTAAACAATGGTAGGAACTCATTAGCTACAAACCCTGCTGTTAATTGTCTGTTCTTTATCATGTTCCTTTGGCAAGAATGTTTATTCTTCACTCTTTTAACCATATAAGACTCCTTACCCTTATGCAGTGAGCACAATAAGAAAAATGGACACCCTTCTATACACTTGACAACTATACGACCACAGTTGCCCTTCTCACTCTTAGCAAGGATCAAATTCCTACCATTAGTCACTGAATACCTTCTCACTGCCTCTTTGAAGGCATCCCTTGATGCAAACCTTGTTCCTACCTTCCAAATGAATTTCTTCCAGTTAGTTTCTTCAGTTACAGATGGAGCAGCTTCCTTATACTTCTTACCCCTGCTATCATCGTCCTCACTTTCACCGGGTGTAAGAATGTCACCATCTGATTCCTCGTAGCTACTGTACCCCTCTATATGTGCACCCACTGCATCATTAGTTTCATGCAACTCTCCCTCTGTTTCTTTCTCCTTTAAGCATTCGTCAAACAACTTTTTTTTGGCTTGACAATCAAGATGAGTAGCCTTTCTAACTGCATCTTGTGACTGTCTCCATTCCAAGTCCTCTCTATTAGACTCAGAACCATTTACCTCTTCTACAACCTCCTCCTCATCATGATCACTGCTTGGAACTAGGTCATCAATATCAGTATAATCATCCGACTCTCCTGATCCAGCTGATTGTTTATACTCACTGTCATCACTATCACTTCCATATTCATTGTCTATATCCACTGAAACCCTATCAGTTGACCTAGGAGGCTTTGTGGATTGGGCTTTTTGCTCATTGGGCCGGGGAGATGGTTTAGTGGGCCTGGAACAGGAGTGGGCTTCATCTGCCAATATAGGACCTGGTTGGATCAGGACTTCCATAAATGGTTCCTTCCATTTCATAACCTTACCGGCCAAGTGCAACACATCTTTATCACTCTCAAAGTGATTAAGTCCCCCATCATCAGCATCCAACCCATACATATGAAATTTTCTAGAACTGTAAAAACCGGTTTCCATGGCATAATCTACAAGTTCAAAGTAAGAAATGTGGTCTACATCTACTTTAACAAGCTTTGAATCACCTCCTACATACTGTGCTTGACCAAATCCTACCTCAATGTGACCGCCAATCCATAGCATAACATTTATGGTTGAAGACATCTCAAATAAATGAGTAATTTCAAGAAATGTTACCTTACAATAGGCAGATTAGGGCTCCATTTGGCTTCATGTGATGATCGCAGTGATGAGTGAAGGTGATGACTGAGATTATGATGTAAGGTAGGGTATATAAGTGAGACATTACACCTCATCATCCACATCAGCATGTACAATCAGCAAAATGGTGCCACGTCGGACAAATAACTAACCAAGTTAGAGAATATTTAACTGAGTGGTGCCAGTGCAAACAAAAAGACAAGTTGGGGGTGCCGGGTGTCAAAGTGTTAGTTGCGGGTGTCATCGGCCAAAGGCCGATAGTTGCGGGTGATAAAATCCAATAACCCTTTTTAGTTTGATTTGTTTTATTTATAAATTTATTTTAGATAAATGAGTAAAATTACAAAAGTACCCTCATGTGCCTTGCACATGCCATATTTAACTGAAAATTTTTACCAGGTTATGGGCAAATGACGTATAGTGTAATGGTTTTTCTAAAAAAAGGACTGCGACTGTAATTATTGAAGCTAAAGGTTATCCATTGCTATCTGATAAAAACATAAAGGACGAAAAGTGTAATTTACCCTATAATTGAATTAGTCATAATGGACCTTGTTACTGATTAGATTGTCTAGCTAGAAGTACTTGGTCATTCACATGATGATAACATTTTTAATCAACTAAATTATGATCTTTGACCATTTTCTAAAATTGGATTACAATTAAGTAATTATAATATAGTAAAAATGAAATACAAATGGGCTTAACATACTAAACGTGAAAAGTGAAGATTTATTTAAAAAAAAATTATTTCCATCTACTTAAAATGTTGTTTAGTTGTAAAATGCAAAAAAAAAATATATATATATAAAATAAAATAAATTCATGTAGAGCGATTACATAATTACTCTACTAGATTAAATAAACGTTTCTTTTTTTTTTTTGAATTCTGAAACTAAAATACATGATTGATAAGATCAAAAAAAAATTAAAAGAAAAAAATTTAAAAAAATATTTCCTTCACTTTTCACGTTTAGTGTATTAAGGCCACTGTTTAACGACCTGTGTGTTACACGGGTTGAAAACATATGCAATGTCAACTAAAAAAAGATCTTCATAAGTAATCTAGTAAGCATGATCCAAGTATCACATAATAACTCCATTTTTGGCACAATCAATCTAGATATAGCTAGCAATCAATCTACATATAGCAATCAAGCGGAATAGTTTAAAGATTCATAAATTGCAATTTTTATAAAATATATATAAAATGATCAAACACAATCGTTAGTTTTTTCATTGTGATAAAATGAAAAATTGAAAACTGACGTGGGCTGAATATTGAAAATTGAAAATGATATAATTCATAAATATGCAAGTACTTGTAACTGAGATTGCCATGACCAACGTACGTACTACCCATTTATCCCCCTAACTTCGTTTAGATAACTGGGTAGAGTTCATCATTTCGACACCATCAGGTAATCTAATCGGTTCGTGTTCATATTGGGTTATACGAACCCACCGATCCGAACTTGACACGAATTGCCACCCTATTGAGCAAGTTAATACAATGGTGCCTGAACTCTAACAAAGTGAATAGGTAAAATAGAAAATTAACTTAGAAGGAAACGGGCCGAAATTCACCAGAATTGCCACCCTATTGAGCAAGGAATGTTTTGCATGTTTAGGTGGTTTGAGATTAAAAAGAGTGTATCTAGGTGGCCTGAAATTTTGTATTCAACATTAGGTACCTCGCCATCTCAAACAGTGACCTTCCTTCAACTTTCTGCACTGCAAAATGTCAGGAGAATCTGGAAAAGCTGATTATGTTGTTGAACGTCGCTGTTTCATACTACCATCTTCATTAAGATCGCTGTTTCATGCCACAATCTTCATTAAGATCGCTGTTTCATACTACCATCTTCTTAAAATCGCTGTTTCATACTACCATCTTCCTGAAGATCGCTGTTTTAAACAGCTTTCTTCCTGAAGATCGCTGTTTTGAACAAAGACCTTAATAAAGTCGTTGTTTCGTACTGCCATGTTCCTAAAGATCGCTGAATGGTACAACAATCTTAAATAAGGTTGTTGTTTGATACTGCAATTTTATTAAAGGTCGCTGAATGGTTCTGAATTGTAATTGAAGATTGCTGTTTGATAAAGCAAGTTAAAAACATTACCAACGTATGCATGTTGCCTTATAACCCAAATATACAAATTGATTGATGCACAAGAATTCTTCTGTAACACAATGAGTCTGTTAAAATAATATAATGTTGAAAAAAATATAATGTTGATCTTGCAGTTGTGTCGGTATAATGTTCTTTATAAAAGATGTTCGGGGCTTGATATTTCTGGCGATACGAGGATCATTCGGGACCTCATTCATCATGATGTTTTTCTCAGTTTTAATTTTCGTATACCAAGTGGGAAGATCTTGTGTGGAGGAAAACGATCATTCTCATCTACCATCTCCTCCCGTAAGGTGTACGAGGATAATGACTCAACTGCTGCTGTGGATACTTCTACGGCTGCTATTGAGTCTTCTGGAAGATTCAGCCGCTGAGGTTGTTGGACGGTTTATTCTCATCTACCACCTCCTCCTGTAAATTATTCTGCAACTTTTGGTGGGGGCATGAGCTTGTCGAACAGTCATCATCACCCCCGTTTTCGGTAGGAGATTTAGATCCTATTGTAATGTTGTTCGCCGAACATCACCGAAGCTGCAGAATTCTCAGCATCCTTAACCTTCGACCTCTCATTTCCTTTCGCAAAAAAAGTTGCATCAGGAAGCTCGATATATGAAGAAATGGAACGGGTTTAAATTCACTGTATTTCTGTTCTAATTGGAAGCCCGACAAATAGTCTTGCAATTAGAAATGATTTGTTAAAATAGTACGAAGTGAAGTAACATTGTATTTCTGCCTGTATGTAATTAAACAGTACTGCATTTATATAATTTGCGAGTTTGATAGATCCTATTGTAATGTTGTAATGTTGTTGAATTACCTAATAAATAACCTTGTTAAATTTTGTGTTGTAACATGCTGTGTTGTTGCGAACCCGGTGTAAACTTAATTTCAATGATGGTTCAAACGAAATAATTAGAACTACTTCAAACGAATAATAAAATCCGAATAACAGACTAGTTGAAACGAACAGCGCCATATATGTATTTAAAGTTGTTTTAAGACAACTTACATTTTTACTTTTTAGAATATTAAAAAATAATTATTATATGTATACTAACCCACAAGATGGTGGGCTCCACCAACTATCTGGTTCCTCAACACTATAAATACCAATTGGATTAGGTTCTCAACCCACACTAACTTTCTTTAAAACAGATAGATACTAAACGAAATCCAGCTTACACAACCCACCCATCCTTAACATTTCACTTTCTTAGATCATGGATTCTTTTCGGCCATACCTTGAAGGGTTTTTTAAAAGTTTAGACTGTCGTAGCCGCATTAGCCTTAACATCCATGCTTGAACATGCTGCCATAAAAATAATATATCTAATCAGTGATTTGTATAATAAAAATTAATAATTGTAGGATTGGAATTACAATGTCATTTATGCATCCATTAGATTCGTAGCCTAGTAGGCTACCCCAAAAGCTTCTAGGTAGCTGTATTTCCCCTAAAAAGCGAGAATAACAAAAATGGGAATCCCCGTTTAGGTAAAAATCAACAGCATCCCTTGACCAATTTTTGGACTTGTCGGTTGGAAATGCAAATTTTTTTCTTTCTGGAGGGTTGCCACCAGGTTTACTCGACTGAGCGGACGACCCGGAGTTATTTAGGATAACGTTTAGGGTCGGCTTGGGAAAAGAAGAAGTGTTAGAATGATCGCTTGGACGTCTTAATTTGTTTAGAATCGAAAATGAGTTTCTCTGGACCACATGTGAATTGTCTTGTTCATCAGCTACTTGATTGTCACCTTGGTTTGCCATAATTGATAAAGGTGGTAGTGGTTTTTGTGGAGTTGTCATACTTGGTGGGGGTATTTATAGTGGGTGGAAATTCAATTAAACATCATTTTTCTTTTTGAGAAAAATGCATATTGGTTAAAAATTGTGAAATGTCCTTTATACCCTTAATGATAAACAGATATAAATCCCTCATTCCCTAAATCGATCCAACTGATTTACTTCTCTTCTTTTGTGGCTCCCTGATTTCATATGAACCCTAATTCCCAAATCGATCCAACCTGAAGATGTCTCAAAAATCCGCAGCAAGCTCCAACAAGAAATCATCTCAGGGCGGGGAAGCTTCTCAATTCCTCTGTTCATGTGGTGCAGCGACTTGGTACAAGGTTTCAAAAACTGAAGCTAATCCAAATTGCCGCTTCTTATGCTGTGTAAGTTGAAATTATAGTTGATTGAAGTTAATTATATGGCTATTTCCTGATTGTTGTGTTTTTACAGAAGAAAGATTGTGGTTTTATACGGTGGGCTGATACACCTTCATCTCCACCTTCATCTCCAACTTCATATTCATGCCCTGCTTGTGAGAAGGTAATACCAGCACTGTTAATGAGCATGGAAAACAAAGATGATTTGGCAATTAAGAAAGCTAAGGAAGTGATGTTTTTGAAGATGTGTTTATTGTTTACTTGGTTCATGATTGTGGTGGTTTATGTGTATTTTTAGTTTAAGTTTTAGAAGTTCAGTATCAGTTTAGTTTGAACCAGTTATTGATGTCTTTTTTTGGTTAATGTAATGAACTTTTTAATGCTATGAAATTTGTTCAGTATCAATTTCCTTTGAACAATAAAATAATAGTAAAATATATTGCACAAATAACAACAACAAAAAACACAACATATTAATTCGAAAATGTATTACATTCTTAAACCAGTTAACTATGGGTCATTCGCTGGAAACAGGTTCAAGTCGACACCCCAGTTTAAGGGGTTTGGTTCAGGATTTTGATAAAGGGTCCGGTGATCTTCGTTACTTTGGTTATGGGCCCAGTACTGATAGTCTGTTTGGCTGTTCGGCATAAAGGTGATCATCTGTGACGAGGGGGTAACAAACCCTGGCTGACTTATGTTGGGGTCCATGATCTGTGACGAGGGGGTAACAAACCCTGCCTGACTTATGTTTGGGTCCACAAACTGATTGTTGTTACCCACATACTTTTGCTGGAAGTCCAATAAGTCGGTCATGTCATACCCGCCGGAGTTGCATGCTGTAGCCAAAATTGACTGCCATGGCTCAGTATTATCATTGTTTGCGGCTAGATTAGCGTCCGCAAACATAGTGCCATCGTTTTATGGCCCACCAAAGTTTCCCGCAAAATTTTCATTTTCGTTAACACCGGATCCTGATCCCCCCATGTTTCGAAGTTTGTGCCCCAATTTGATGTCCCGAGCTCTAAAACATTTCTACCACCACGTCCACGATACGCCGCACCCTGAATAAAGTCCAGATCTTGAGATCGGTGTATTAGACACATCGTCTCCGACTGCAAAAAAAAATTAATAATTAATTTTTATACTAACAATAATAAAGGTAACGTTGAATAATTTTAAACTTAAATATACCCATCGTCTGGACCCTTGCTCCTTCATCTTGGAAGCCACTCATAGGGCCAGGTGGCAACCGTGGGTTCGTCAGATATAACACGGTATGCTGCATGTACCACGCCATGTAATCATTGGCAATGGAAACAGATGTGATGTATTCCCCGGTGACCAAGTTTTGATGACGTGTGTCCCACCCACGAACATACGGATCGTGACGAGATCTCCAGTTCCACCCGGTTTTCCCGATCAGGTTTATGGAATGAAGCCTGGCATGCTCAGTATTATTTATGGCAATTGGGTGAGGTATATACTGGACCATGCCAAACTGTCTCATCACTCGTTGAGGATAGTGATGCTCCACAACCGAGTAGTATATCAGAGGGCAACAACTCAGTCAAATTCCCATACCACTCTGACATATATCCGGGAGACTACCCACAATGTCGTCGTAGGGTCTCCAATTAAACTGAAACAAAAAAAAAATTCAAACTTTAGAAACGTCTTCAAAAAAAACTTTTATATGTCAACAACTAACAACCATACCGTTGCCTTGGTCATAAATTGTAGCTGAGATCTATATGTTTTCAGGCAATGTGTGGGAACCTCTGTACAGCTTAAGCTTCCCTTCCAGCTACAAAGATAGATAATAAATTAACATAGTGTTATATACATACCGAAAAAATAAATTAAATTTTTTCCAATTTAGCCTACCGAGCAGCTAACGGGGCGTTATAGTGGAACTCGGCAATAGCAGGAGCAAAACAACGAAACCTCTCCCAAACCCACACTTGTAGTAGCGACACTGGGCCAGTAACGGCTATAGCATTAGGTGCTGCAGTGTTACAAAGGTTTCTGTAAAGGTGGGATAACACAGCAGTGCCCCAACTATAACCCGAACATGCGGGCAAGTCTTCAAGAAACTCCAAAAAGTTTTGAAAAAATCAGGTTGTTTGCATTATCAGGTAAGACTGTGCACCCTATCAAATAAAATATTATTAAGCGTGCACGAAAAAAGCAGTCTTGATCTGATGCTTGGTTTTCAAAAAAATCCGACATTATTTCTTGTAAAACTCGCATCGAATTAACCCTTTTGCCCTTCACTTGAGTTTCCTCAGGGGTAAACCCCAACAGATCTCGACACTTGGATCTTGCAGTATACACTGTTATACCAGTGTTAGCCCCAGATACAGGCTCCCCATCAATTGGTAGCCCCCACAGCACGTTAACATCCTGTAATGTCACAGTGGTTTCGCCGAAAGGAAGGTGAAATGTAACGCCCAGCGTCCCTAAACTTTAGACACTTGGCAAGATCAGTCCCTGAACTTTTATCAATTGTCAGTTTTAGTCCCTGTAGTTATGTGATGTTGATACTTTGATTCTTTTGGTATGAATCTTATTGATATTGATGGTTAATACTATGATACTTGACTCTTTATTCTAGATGCTTGATTCTTGATACTTAATGCTATGAGACTTGACACTTAAATCTAGATACTTGACTCTTGATACTTGATTCTTTATATGAAGGCTAGATTCTTTATGTGGATTCTTGATACTTGATACTTGGACTCTTGATTCTTGATACATGAGAAACTATGATTCTAGACTCTTGAAACTTATTTGGTGCCTGACTCCTTAGACTCGTGAGACTTGATTCTTGGTTAAACGAGAGACCGGAGCCTTGTCACTGGGGGAATCTATGAAACTTGGAAACTTTTGGTTTGTGATGTAATCTAGATACTTTACCTAAACTATACGCAACGTAACGCAACGCTTAATCTAACTCGCAAAACGAATCCAAGACGGGAACGCAGAAAGGTGGGGTTGACCAGAGTGGCAGTCCGATCGGATTGCCACCCGATCGGATGACCACCCGAACGGGCCACCACCCTATCCACCTTGCACCGCCTCCACTTCACCCCACACTATAAATAGACCTGTCACATCACCATTTTCAGTGATGTGACAGCTCTGCCCGACCAGACACGCTAACTCCTCATTTCTTCATTTTCTTGTTGATTTCGGTACGTTTTGCATTAGATCTTTGTACTTTCTCGCTCTACACATCATCCTCTACATGATTCTCGCTTGAAATCACACTTTTAACCATGAAATCTGTTAGGATTGAACCCTACAGAGGAACAGATGATGTAAAGCCAAAACTGGTTCAAAACAGTGGATTCATCATAAGCAGCAGTTTACATTAAGCTTTCCCCTTGACAGTGGATCCAACATCTGATATGCTCCAAGTACTGCCCTTATCAACAACTGCTGATCCTATAAACCACCGCTAAGCCAAAGCACTGATGAAGTTTAAAGGCTGAAGCTCAATCTACTGACGGAATCCAAGTACTGCCGAAGAGTTAAAGCACTGCCGATTCAAGGCCTGATCACCCTTTGAAGAAAGCACTGTTGCTCAAACAACAGTGGTTGACTACATCAGTGGAATGAAGAGTCAGTGTTTATATATCAGTGTTTAGAATGTAATCAGTGTCTGTATGGTCAGTAGTTGAAGAACAGTAGATAGAGTTTGTTAGTTTGTTAGATGTCACTATCATTGTGACGTCAGCTGAGATGTCTCACTGGTTTGGTTTGTCTATAAATGGAACAGTACCCTGTACTGTTACATTTGATCGTTTTGAGTGAGTTCTTCTCCTCAATTCAATCCTTTCACCTTGTGCAATCCAACCATGGGGTATCAGGCTGAGGGGGAGCTTAGTTTGTAAGCATGTTTGCAATCTTTTGATTTACTTTGTAATCTTTCGATTGATGCAATTCATGTGCTTATCAAATCCATTTCTCTTTATGATTGTGTTTACTAAGTTTGTTGTTCATTTCCGCTGCACTTTACTTGTTTTCATATTCATTGATTATTCAATTTACACAAACAAACACAATCATGAGAGCCTCCGATCCTAACAATTGGTATCAGAGCTTGGACAGTCAAATTCGATCTAACAATCAATTTGACATAACAGTTCGGCTCAAAATTCATTGATACTAAGGTTGGTTGTATTTAGTTGAAAAACAGAGTAACGAGTGATAACGCTTAAAGTTGCTATTCAAATACTCTGTATAACAACCAAGATGTCATAAGACATACAAATCTCACACAACAAGTGATATCATGCACAAGATACTCATGGTTTTAGATCTGAAAACATATCTGTTAAACTATAGGATTAGTTCTTATTTTCAAAAATTGATTTCAACTGTTGTTATGAAACTTGTGATGTCATTATATTATATGCTAAAGTATGAACCTCTGTCTAACGAAAGCCTATGTTCATAAAAACATTAGTGCTTTTGCTAACATAAAAAGAGGAAAATGAAAACTTTAGTTATAAGGTCTTATGTATTGAAAAACAGGTTGAGAATCCTCTAAAAGGACCAAAATCAATTATGTTAAGAATACATTAAGAAAATCAGTAGTCTTAAAAAAAAATCAGATATAACCATGGATCTACTCAAAACCATGATAGTAAAATATCAGTGTTGTAAAGAGTTTTAAATTAGCCCAGATCTCTTGTGAGAAAAAGGTTGAAATCCTACAAAGGTTATATGCTGATGTTGAGAAAACCAAATCATGAGTAATGTGAAATTTGGCATAAGCAGTAGCAAAAATGTCCAAATTTCTCAAAACATTGGTGAAAATGATTTTGGGTTGAGTATTATTTCCTTGAAAACTTTCCAGTAAAAGTTTCAATACTCTTCTATGGAAAGGGTAAAAAGGGAAAGAAGAAAAATTACAAAAACTCAAAAGTGTGTTTATCTCAAAACTTTTGAAATCAAAAGAAAAGAGTATAAACATAAAACACTTAAGAGTCCAAAATTGGGTGAAAAATGGTCATCAAGCAACTGGTTGCACTCATTGATTCAGGAAAATTAAGGTAACAAAAGTATCACCAGTGATTAAACTTACAAAGAGGACTAGACAAATTTTTTCAGTGTCATCACATGGTAACAAAGTCTATAACAGGACTTTCAAAACTTATGTGTACATGTCTCCTCATTTTAGCAATCAATTGACAAGGAAATGGTCTCAAACAGTGGTTATTCAAATCATAGACCATTTTCATAAGACTTGAGAATGATATGACTATGAGTTTTATTAAAAAATGTACCAGATTCTTTTTGATGTCATTTTCAGAATAACCCTTAATTTTTTTTAAAGGTTTTTCTCAATAAAACAGGATATATTATTCTCTTTTTTATGAGAATGATATATTTTGAACTACTACTTGTTTTTTTTTTATATAGTAAAAGTTTCAATTCCTGTCAGGATGTAGATCCCTTATATTTTTGCTTAGGGTGATATTGTCCTTGAAAATAGATCAAAAGGAGATGGTGAAATAAGTTAAAGTCATTTCAAACTCAAGTTTTCATCACAGATCAAAGATTGATTGCTAACAGACCTTAAAATTCTTGACTACTCATGTTTTACTCTAAGGATTAGAACACAAAATGTGTAGTCAAAGTGAAAAGGTTGCCATCATCTGGGATACTCAACTACTGTCAAAATTTATCAAATGTTTAAAACAGGAAATAGATAAGTAGTAAAACCTTGAATACAAATCACTGTAAAAGTCTGCTAATGTGTTAATCTTGATAATATGCATCTAAAATGTGTTTTGTCAAGGATGTTACTTTGCAGATATCTCATTATCACCATCAAAAGATGTTGGACATGATACTGTGTTATCACATGACAAAATCATTTCCTTCATCTGAGCAGCAGATGTACAAAACAGCTGGTAAAGCTCACCCACTGATCCACCAACAGTTGCTGATAGAAGTCTATCAAAAATGGATAGAAATCACTTGACTGCTACCTCAACAATTGCTTGACCAAAGTAGCCCTTCACCTCTATTTCCATGTCCACAACCACTGTTGATAAAAATCTACTAACAGTGGATAACAATCAACATTGGTTATCACCAATTCCTTTTATTCCTCCACTTTCACCTTCAAACAGCTGTTGGATCGTTAAAGTCACCAACAGTTGTTAGCTCAGATGACTCACATCTGCAGCCTCACCTTTTAAACCTCAATCCTTTTTAATCACATCCATTTTACCATACACTTGACAACATCAATGAAAAGGGATTCCTTTAAAAAGGTCAATCCTAAAACATATGTTCTCTTATTGCCAGTTCTACCATTCCATCAACATGTCAGGTACCTTAGGGGAACTAAAAGACAGAAAGTTGGGTAGTGTCATTTAAGAGGAGCTTCAGCAGTTCAGTGACAACAAGTTTGAAAATCTTGTGCCACAGCCAAAGGATGAGAATCTATTTGGCAAAAAGTGGGTCCTAAAAGAACATTGCATATGTTGAAGCATGGTTGTCAAGTTTTATCAAACTCAAAACAAGTGCAAACATCAAGGTGTTATTGACTGTGCACATGCAGCAGATATTTCCAACCACTGATTGAAGAATATTATGATGCTGATGTTGTTGCCGAAAAGTCCAACTGTTTTGTAACTTCAAAATATGTTATTAAATTTTGGTATAGTTGCTCAAAAGATTGTTTTTATGCAGGACAGTCAAGTAGCTGAAATATATCATCAAAAGTTCAATATCTCATTGATTCACCATCATTCATTATCAGACATCACCTTGTGAGGGATTGCTATAAAAAGGTTTGATTTCATCTTTAACATGTCCATCCTAAAGATCAGTTGGTAGATGTACAAACCTAAGAATTGGATTCATCTACTGTTAAAAACTTGATCCCTATGATTGGAGTGCTATACATGGATTAAAGCAAGCTTTCTTGTGTTCCATGTGTAAATAGCATAAAAATGTTTTTAGAAAAATAAAAAATAACCTTAAAAATAGTTTAAAATTGAATTTTTCAATAAATCCTCAAAGTCTGTTCAAAGCACTGATGGCATTAAAACTCTGTTGAATAGTAAAATCTATCCACTGCCAAAGTGTATCCTCTGCTTGTGCAAAACACTGATTTATAACAGAGGTTACACGTGGACAGATGTTATTCAACAGTTGTGTGCATCAGTTGCCATGATCACTTTTTCAAATAAATGGCCTTACACATGAAACATTTACAAGGCTATCAAAAAATTTCCAAAACAAAAGCAGAGGTGCCTGAGCAGATTTTAGCAGCTACCACTGCTCCTCAGGTATCTGCTGCTAAGCCCACTGCTCAAGGTGATCACAGCAGTAACACAACTGCTGTGAAACCCACACCTAAAACCACCAAAAAGACCAAAAAGAAATCAACCAAAAAGCCCACTAAACCTACAATAAAGGCAACTCTGGAAGATGAGATCCCAGAGCAACTGCCTGTGACAACACAAAAGTCACTAGAAATCACTGCTGCTACTTCCTCACAGCAGATGGTAGAAAGGTCTCAACCCATGCCTAAAACTCCTCCTGCTTCTTCACAAAAAGAACAGGTTGTAAGCCCAGGGACACCATTTTATGAAGTAATGGATTCACTTGAATCTAACTTCCACAGCCCTCCTCCTGGGGCAAATTCTCTTTCATCCCATATCCTCATTTCACAAATACCACCATCAATAATGACCTTGTTTCATGCTTTGGATATAACTCAGACATAAATCAGTTCCTCTCAACCACCTATCACTGAGAGTACACTCCAACAAGTGACTGAGTCTGATGCTTATACCACTGCTATCCCAGCAACAACTGAGGAGGTTACACCCCTTGAGTTACAAGTAACTCTTGGTGGTAGTTCAAGTGAAGCAGCTACTACAAGTGCTGAACCCACTGGTTTGCACTTGGATAGTAGTTTCATCAATAAGACTTCCTTGAAGGCAATTTCTTCACTGGGAACTCTTGTGTATCCAGTCTTCACTGGTTCACTAAAAAGTGTTTCTCATTATGAAGAAAGAAGTCCCCAGTACCAAGACAAAGGGGCAACAGTGGATGATTTTTGGGATACATTTCCTCAATCAACCACTGTTACAACCACTGCTAGTGGGAAATCAGATGACCCCATTAAGTTGGGTGATGATTTAATGTACCAAGAATGGACGGCTAGAATTGATAAACTGGATACATCTGTTGCAGAAATCAAAGACATGTTGCAACAGTTGTTGAAAGCACAAACGGTACGATCCACTACTACACCACCTCCACCAGCTACTCCATAATCTGCTCCTACTCCAGATGAGCTGTGAAATTTATTTCAACCCCTGCACCTATCTTCAAAAGAGTTGATGATGCCAAAAAAGGGGGAGAAAAGTGACTCTGAGGAAAATCTTTCAGTAACTTCTGCTGAAACATCTGTCAAAGAAAAGGAAAAGGGAGGTGATGAAACCCTGAAATTCAAGCAGATGATGAAGATGTACAAATGAGGATCGTTCAAAGTCAAGTCAATTCAGCTGGTCTCAAAACCACTGCTGATATTAAAAGGGTAAGGGATGAGAGCAGAGCTTTGGTTGAGAAAAAGATAGTTCTGCAAAAAGAAAAAGAAGAGGTTGGTACTTCACTAAAGAAGAGTCCTGTTAGAAAAACAAGGCAATCAACCACCACAGCTTCTAAAACTAAGCCAGTTACTACTTCAACCAAAACTTCTGTCCCACAAAATCACTTGCACATCCACCATTAACAACATATGTCACCCAAACAAATACCACATCAACACACACTACAACCACTGATCCTACTCCAACCATTGCTTCATCAAAAATCACCTCACTACCAAAATCTTCATTATTACCACCCTCACCACCTGCCAAAAGGCAAACGACAACAGATGTCACAACATCTGCTGTAATGGCAACAGTGGTTGAAACACCAGTTGTTTCAACAACTGTTAGTCAGCCACATCTAAAACATCACCACCACCACAAATACCACCTGCTTCCATCCTTCATCAAAGAAGGAAACAAAGCAGAATGGATGCAGAAATACCCAAAAGAAGACCAAGCTTCAGAAGAATATATCATAAAGATGGTTCTTCAGACACTTAGAGCAGAACTACAAGAAACATCAAAATCTCAAGACACTGCTCAAAGTTGTCATCACCAGGCCTCAATCTCCAAACTCATTATTCAAATAAATCTCTCCCAAGAAACCCATTGGATTCAAAAATACTAAAGTGGATGTCTAATCAAAAGACCCACGTATTGACTTTGCTCAGATCCAATGGTGAAGTGAAGCATATATCAAGGGAAATAGCACTTGGCCTAGGTGTTGAAGATTTGCAAGATCTCCTTGAGCTTACACTGTGCAGGGATGAGGATGACACAGATTCCATGAACTTTGAATTACAACTCAAAGGGCAAGTTAGGGAATTATTGATGAGTCAATAAAGATCCTGAATAATGAAGTGTTTTGGCATCATCTGTTCCAGGGGGAGATTGTTAGGATTGAACCCTACAGAGGAACAGATGATGTAAAGCCAAAACTGGTTCAAAATAGTGGATTCATCATAAGCAGCAGTTTACATTAAGCTTTCCCCTTGACAGTGGATCCAACATCTGATATGCTCCAAGAACTGCCCTTATCAACAACTGCTGATCCTATAAACCACTGCTAAGCCAAAGCACTGATGAAGTTTAAAGGCTGAAGCTCAATCTACTGACGGAATCCAAGTACTGCCGAAGAGTTAAAGCACTACCGATTCAAGGCCTGATCACCCTTCGAAGAAAACACTGTTGCTCAAACAACAGTGGTTGACTACATCAGTGGAATGAAGAGTCAGTGTTTATATATCAGTGTTTATAATGTAATCAGTGTCTGTATAGTCAGTAGTTGAAGAACAGTAGATAGAGTTTGTTAGTTTGTTAGATGTCACTATCATGGTGACGTCAGCTGAGATGTCTCACTAGTTTGGTTTGTCTATAAATGGAACAGTACCCTGTACTGTTACATTTGATCGTTTTGAGTGAGTTCTTCTCCTCAATTAAATCCTTTCACCTTGTGCAATCCAACCATGGGGTATCAGGCTGAGGGGGAGCTTAGTTTGTAAGCATGTTTGCAATCTTTTGATTTACTTTGTACTCTTTCGATTGATGCAATTCATGTGCTTATCAAATCCATTTCTCTTTATGATTGTGTTTACTAAGTTTGTTGTTCATTTCCGCTGCACTTTACTTGTTTTCATATTCATTGATTATTCAATTTACACAAACAAACACAATCATGAGAGTCTCCGATCCTAACAAAATCTCTCAGATCTGAGATCTTAAGGATGATGTCATCATGGTGGTTGGTATAAACTGACATATGAGGTCATTCTTGGTGAGATCTAGCTAAGATCTAAGGAATTCCATGTATATATCACTAAATCTAACCTAAATCTAAGCATCTTCATGGTAAAACTTAAGTTTTCTTCATCTCTTCCTCAACTTTTACTTGATTCGGTGGGAACCGGGTCTGAGTGGACTGTAGACTTGATAAGTAGTCTAAAGTCGGCTTGGATCTGAGTTATTACCGGTGAAGATGAGCATGGCAATGGATACTGACATAAACTTATTACGGACAGACGACTGATCGGACAGGGGTGATTCCCACCCGATCAGAACAGCTATGTGCTAATGAGGTTGCTGTTGTCACAGTACGCGTCATAACTATAGGGAATTAGGATAAGCAGGAATATTTGCCCTAGTCCATAGTTCTAGGAATCTTGACTCTTATTTGTTGTTTAAGACTTATGTATTCTATCGTATTTGCTTCCTAGCAGCACTTGTTTCTGTTAAACTTACATGCCTTTTTTAAGGCTAACATAATATACACCTGATACTTTAAAAACACTGTTCACCGGTATCTATGTTTTGCACGAGATTTGCCCTCAAGTCAGGAGTGTCATCCGAATCTTGATGGAAAATCTCCATATTATTCTAAGTGAGTCTTGTCTGCGGATAAGTACCAATGCTACTAGGGTATGATGTTGTCAAGTTAGAGGTGAAACTCAGATCTTGATAACTAGTCCCACTCATTGATGATTTTATGTCTCGCCAAGGTCTCGTAACTCCCAATCAATTAGGGATGTGGAATGACTAAAAGGACGAATATCGTAGGCCTAACATCGATGACGTATTTGTCTAAGTAAGTCAAGACACATTACCTCAATTCGAAAGGGGTTCGAATCACTTTGGTTAGTCACCGTTCCTCTACCCGGAACACTCTATGTTTTACGAGCCTATCTTTTACGCTACCTCGATTTTATGTGTGGTTTTAAACTCTATTCTCTGTTGACCCTTTGTTTGTTTTGAGACTTTTACACGAATCGCACGTGTGTCCGCAATCTAAAACGATTAACTCTAATCTCGGGATCAAACTAAATTTATGAAGCTTTACACAATCTATATGGGAATCTTGATGCTATGAGAAGCTATTTGATGAATCCATGTGTTATTGTGGTTGTAAAATGCTAAACGTAACATGGCATAGAAATACGAGGGAAAAGTGGCATGTCCGAAGCGTGGTGGATACGCCGTTGGTACTTCCTATATATAAGCGTTTCTGGCATGTTACCAAATTTCGCACCACATGACGTGTGAAACTTAGTGTTTTACAGACCGGTGATGGGAAACTACTTGTGTAATCTATGTGTAATCTATGTGCACTCTAGCCTAAACTATGTGTAATCTGCATATGTGTGGCTTTGAGTAACAAAATATGAAACGTAGCCTAGCGCCGAAGACGAGGTGGAAGTGGCATGTCCGAAGCGTGGTGGATACACCGCTGGTACTTCCTATATATAAGCATTTTTGGCATGCTACCAAACCTTCGTACCACGCGCTAAGTGAAATTCGTAGTTTTGTAGACTCGGGTTTGAGTGATTGAATCTACCTTGCTAATCTACGTGGTTGGATCTATCTGGTTAATCTATGTTTTGAGAAGTGGTGAAATCTTAGGCTGTGGTTAACGAGGCGTGACACCGATGACGAGACGAACGTGGCATAATTGAAGCATGGTGGATACGCCGCTGGTACTTCCTATATATAAGTGCTTCCGTCATGTTGCGGAACTTTCGTAGCACGCGCCATGCGGGATTTCGTTGTTTGTGGATTGTTAAACACGAATCTACGTGAAACTATGTGAATATATTTGAGTCTATTGGGTCTATTAAATCTATTTGAGTCTATTGAATCTATTGGAATCTATTAGAATCTACGTGAATCTATTTAAATCTATTGTAAACAATGAGAATCTATGATGATGATGAGCGTGTTTTGCGACAAGTAACATGACACCGAGTACGAGGTGGAAGCGATGTGCCCGAAGCGTGGTGGATACGCCGCTGGTACTTCCTATAGATAAGCGCTTCTAACATGTTGCCAAAATTCGTACAACATGCCATGCGAAGGTCGTGGGTTTTGTGGTATTGGAATCTATGTGAAACTTGAATCTTGATCTTGTGAATCTTGTTGAGTTTTAGTCTATTCCGTGTGAATCTATATTGTGAGGCTTCGTGAATTTAGACTTATACGATCCTCTTATTGGATCTTTAGGATGTCTTCTCGAAAGCTATCCGACACTCTCAGGAAATCCAGGGAGAAGTCTCAGAAAAAGATGATGTCATTCATGGCCGACCAGACTGCCCGAGTCGTGCCAAAGATCGTCTCTGAGCTCCAAGGATCAAACACTCCTCCATTCTCTGTGGACTCAAAGTCCAAGAAGCAAAAGCCTGCTAACTTCAACTATAAGCATTTCATCTCTTGCAACCCTAAGTCTTTCACGGGCAGTGATGGGGTGACTGCTATGCTCGAGTGGTTCGACAGCATCGAGGTTACCTTCATTAACAGCGAGTGCCCAGATCATTTAAAGACTAGGAGTGCAACTGGGATGTTTCAAGGCAGAGCGTTGGAGTGGTGGTCGAATGAGAGAAACATCCGTTCAAACGAAGAGGCCTATGCTCTTCCATGGGCTGAGGTGCGAGAACTCATGATGCTCGAGTTCTGTCCTCCTCATGAACAACTGAAGCTTGAAGAAGAGTTTTGGCATTTGAAGCAGGTTGGTGACGATAACCTGGCTTATACTACCCGGTTTAAGCAGCTAAGTCTTATCGTTCCTCACTTGGTTTCGACTCCTAAGCGGATGATAACCAAGTACATCTATGGTCTACCTCCGGCTATGCGTGATTCTATTGAAGCAGCTCAACCGGAAACTATTGAAGAAGTCTATCGTTTGGCAGCAAGTTTGAACAACAACCGTGTGTGTGATAAGCAGTTTGCTACTTCTGCTCCCTCCAAGTCTGCGAATCAAGTTACCCAACAGCCAAGTGGCAGCAAGAACAAGAAGCAGAAATCTCAGGGTTCCGGATGTAATGCTATTACTCCTGCTGCAAACCCTGCTGCTAAACCTGCTCCGGCTACTGCTGCTGCTAACCCTGCTGTCCCAGAAGCTAAGAAGCAATACACTGGGTCTCATCCCAAGTGTGCAACTTGCAACTATCTTCACCCTACTGCTTCTGCATGTCGTTTGTGTACCAACTGTAACCGCTATGGTCACACGACTCCCTACTGTCGTCAAGCTAACCCTACACAGCAAGCTCAGCAAGCCCCAGCTCAGCAGCCCTACCTGCACCTCCAGCTCCTTTACAAAACCCAAGGCCAGTCAATGTTGTTCGTGCATGCTACAAGTGTGGAGATACTACCCACCTCCGTAACCAGTGTCCTCGGCTGAACCAGGACGAGCGTTCAACCTTAACGCTAATCAGGCTTGTAATGACAATGACGTCGTCAATGGTATGTTCCTAGTTAATAACCTTTATGCTTCAATTCTATTTGATACTGGTGCCGATAAAAGCTTTGTGTCCATGGAATTTGAGTCTTTGATAAACTGTACACGCTCCAAGTTACCTGAGTCATTCTCTGTTGAGGTCACCAATGGTAAGTCAATTCTTGTTAATTCTATCATTCGTGATTGTTCCCTGACTCTTAACGATCACGTGTTCTCTATTGATCTCATACCCATGCGTTTGGGTAGCTTTGATGTTATTATTGGTATGGACTGGTTGCCTAAGAACCATGCCAAGATTGTTTGTCACGAGAAACTTGTTCGTCTTCCTCTTCCCTCTGGTGATACTTTGATCGTCTATGGAGACCGACCTTCAAAAGGACTGAGGTTGATGTCATGCACACAAGTGAGCAGAAGCTTACGTAAACAGAACCCTGCCTTCTTGGCCCACGTGGTGGAACAAAAAGGCAAGGGAAGAACACAAGCGAAGTTCCAGTGGTGTGTGATTTCAATGACGTCTTTCCCGAAGATCTACCTGGTCTTCCTCCTCCAAGATCCATCGATTTTTGTATTGATCTCGTACTTGGTGTGACTCCTATCGCCAGGGCTCCCTACCGTCTTGCACCTTCCGAGATGCAAGAGTTATCTAGTCAGCTGCAGGAATTACTCGATAAAGGTTTTATTCGTCCAAGTACCTCTCCGTGGGGTGCTCCCGTATTATTTGTCAAGAAGAAGGATGGTTCGTTTCGTATGTGTATCGACTACCATGAACTTAATAAGCTTATAGTGAAGAACCGTTACCCTCTACCTCGCATCGATGATTTGTTTGACCAACTACAAGGCGCGTCCTGCTTCTCTAAGATTGATCTACGTTCCAGATATCATCAACTACGTGTCCTCGAAGATGATATTCCTAAAACCGCTTTTCGTACTCGTTATGGACACTACGAGTTCGTAGTCATGCCTTTTGGACTGACCAACGCACCCGCCGTGTTCATGGACCTTATGAATCGCATTTGTAAACCCTATTTGGATCGTTTTGTGATAGTCTTTATTGACGATATTCTTATTTATTCTAAGTCTAAAGCTGATCATGCTCGCCATCTACGTCTTATGCTTGAACTTCTACGTGGTGAACGTCTGTATGCTAAATTTACGAAGTGTGAGTTTTGGATTGATGAAGTGCAATTTCTTGGTCATATTTTTAGTATTCGGGGTATTCATGTTGACCCTTCTAAGATTGAGGCAGTGAAGAATTGGTGTACGCCTAAATCCGTGTCCGATATTCGTTCTTTTCTAGGATTGGCGGGTTATTACCGTCGGTTCATCGCGGATTTCTCTAAAATCGCTGTTCCTCTTACTATGCCAACCCAAAAGGAGAAACCTTTTGTTTGGGGTCCCGAACAAGAGGAATCATTTCTGACTCTTAAGAACCTTTTGTGTAATGCTCCTGTGTTAACTCTACCTGATGGCAATGAAGATTTTGTGGTATATTGTGATGCCTCGAAGCGTGGATTGGGCTGTGTGCTCATGCAGCGAGACAAGGTTATTGCTTATGCATCTCGTCAGCTCAAGGTACATGAGAAAAACTATACTACTCACGATCTGGAGCTTGGCGCAGTTATTTTTGCGTTAAAGATCTGGCGACACTAGCTTTATGGTACTAAGTGTGTGGTCTTCACCGACCATAGGAGCCTTCAACATATCTTTGACCAAAAACAGTTGAACATGCGACAGAGACGTTGGGTGGAATTGCTTAACGACTACGACTGCGAAATTCGCTATCATCCTGGCAAGGCGAATGTAGTAGCCGATGCCCTTAGTCGTAAAACCCATTTTAAGGCTATTCGTATCTCTAGTGACCTGCATGCTTGTATTCGTGAAGCTCAGTTTTCGTCGGCTAATGAAGGAAGTCTAACTGTTGATGTTCATGGCACTAATGTGAATCAGCTCGAGACTAAATCTGATGGTCTTCAGTATTATCTAAATCGCATCTGGGTTCCAGATCGCGATAATCTCCGTGAGCTCATTATGACTGAGGCTCACAAATCCCGTTACTCTATCCATCCAGGTGCCGATAAGATGTACCAGGATCTGCGTATGACTTATTGGTGGCCTGGTATGAAGAGGGACATTGCTGTATATGTGTCTAAATGCCTTACTTGCTCGAAGGTAAAGGCTGAACACCAGTGTCCTTCTGGACTCTTAGAATAACCTAAAATCCCAGTTTGGAAATGGGATAGCATTGCTATGGACTTTATTACTAAACTACCCCGTACCTCTAAAGGTCACGATAGTATCTGGGTGATTATCGATCGTTTGACCAAATCAGCCCACTTTCTTCCTATTCGTGAAGATTACATAGTGGAGAAACTTGCTCGAATCTATACTGATGAGATTATATGCCGTCATGGCATACCTCTTCACATAATCTCGGACCGTGATGGTCGTTTACGTCACGTCTTTGGCAAACGTTTCAGTCCACTATGGGTTCGCACTTGAATCTTAGCACGACCTTTCATCCTCAAACGGATGGACAGACCGAGCGTACTATTCAAACCCTAGAGGACATGCTCCATTCTTGTGTCATCGACTTTGGTGGTAATTGGGATGTACATTTACCATTCCAGTATTCAGATGGCTCATTTCGAAGCTTTGTATGGACGAAAATGTCGATCTCCTCACAGCTGGCATGAGGTCGGGGAAAAGCAGTTCACTGGCCCTGAGATTATTCAAGAGACAACGGATAAGATTCTTCAGATCCGTGATAACTTGATCAAGGCTAGGAGCAGACAAAAAAGCTATGCTGATAATAGGCGGAAGCCTCTGGAATTTGCTGTTGGTGACCGAGTTCTACTCAAGGTATCTCCCTGGAAGGGAGTAGTTCGTTTTGGAAAGAAGGGAAAGCTCGCTCCTCGCTACGTGGGTCCTTTCGTGATACTTGAAAGGATTGGCAAGGTAGCGTACAAACTCGACTTGCCACAAGAACTAAACAACGTGCATCCAGTGTTCCACGTGTCTAACCTACGTAAATGTCTAGCCGATGAGGAACTGCAGGTTCCTCTTGTAGAAAAGCAAATAAATGAAGCTGTTCAATTTGTGGAGAAACCGGTCGAAATCATGGATCAAACTGTCAAGCGTCTGAGGCGCAGCAAAATTCCCATTGTTAAGGTTCGATAGGAAGGAAAGCATGGCGCCGAATTCACTTGGGAATTGAAAAGTGATATGAAGGCCAAGTATCCGCAGCTCCATGAGCAGTATTCTTCCAAGATTTCAGGGATGAAATCTCCTAAAGGAGGGGAGACTGTAACGCCCAGCGTCCCTAAACTTTAGACACTTGGCAAGATCAGTCCCTGAACTTTTATCAATTGTCAATTTTAGTCCCTATAGTTATGTGATGTTGATACTTTGATACTTTTGGTATGAATCCTATTGATATTGATGTTTAATACTATGATACTTGACTCTTTATTCTAGATGCTTGATTCTTGATACTTAATGCTATAAGACTTGACACTTAAATCTAGATACTTGACTCTGTACTTGATTCTTTATATGAAGGCTAGATTCTTTATGTGGATTCTTGATACTTGATTCTGGGACTCTTGATTCTTGATACTTGAGAAATTATGATTCTTGACTCTTGAAACTTAGTCGGTTAAACGAGAGACCAGAGCCTTGTCACTGGCAGAATCTATGAAAATTGGAAACTTTTGGTTTGTGATGTAATCTAGATACTTTACCTAAACTATATGCAACGCAACGCTTAATCTAACTCGCAAAACGAATCCAAGACGGGAACGCAGAAAGGTGGGGTTGACCAGAGTGGCAATCCGATCGGATTGCCACACAAACGGGCCACCACCCTATCCACCTTGCACCACCTCCACTTCACCCTACACTATAAATAGACCTGTCACATCACCATTTTCAATGATGTGACAGCTCTGCCCGACCAGACACGCTAACTCCTCATTTATTCATTTTTCTTGCTGATTTCGGTATGTTTTGCACTAGATCTTTGTACTTTCTCGCTCTACACATCATCCTCTACGTGATTCTCCCTTGAAATCACACTTTTCACCATGAAATCTCTCAGATGTGAGATCTTAAGGATGACATCATCATGGTGGTTGGTATAACCTGACATATGAGGTCATTCTTGGTGAGATCTAGCTAAGATCTAAGGAATTCCATGTATATATCACTAAATCTAACCTAAATCTAAGCATCTTCAAGGTAAAACTTAAGTTTTCTTCATCTCTTCCTCAACTTTTACTTGATTCAGCGGGAATTGGGTCTGAGTGGACTGTAGACTTGATAAGTAGTCTAAAGTCAGCTTGGATCTGAGTTATTACCGGTGAAGACGAGCATGGCAACGGATACTGACATAAACTTATTACAGACAGACGACTGATCGGACAGGGGTGATTCCCACCCGATCAGAACGGCTGTGTGCTAATGAGGTTGCTGTTGTCACAGTACGCGCCGTGCAGTCACCATTGAACTAGAAACTTGGAAATTTTACAAAAATGTTAAACAAGAACAAGGGTCGCCCGATCGAGCGGCAACCCGATTGGACAGCTGTCCGATCGGACAGCCACCCTATCAGGTGACACTTGCTTTGAAATCTTTTCAAACGCTAACTTATCAAAATTTGGAAGTCTTGATCGAGTGGCAACCTAATCGGACAGCCGTCCGATCGAGCAGCCATCCGATTGAGATGACTAAGGTACTCAGCATGCGGATCGAGTGATAACCCGATCGGACAGCCATCCGATCGGGCAGCCACCCTATTCCCCATCACCTTGTGAATTTTTAAACCAGAGGCAATCCGATCGGATGGCCATCCGATCGGACAGCCTTCTTCCTCCTCACACTCATATGTCACCCGACCGACTGGCAATCCGATCGGACAGCCATCCGATCCAGTGACTGAATGGACACTTTGAGCAATCTCGTTATTATGTCCGACTCTTATCCTATTGTAATCTAACCAAGCTAATTATAAAAGAGCTCCCTTTGATCCAATAACAGTTACGACTGTTAAGCAATCACTGTGAGTATACTCGATCCCCTTTTACTTTAAACTTTTGGGGTGTAACATGTATTCTATGAAACTTAAACGTGAATCTTTGAAACTTAAACTCTATCCTATGTGAACATGAAACTTGTGATTCTTGATTCTTGATTCTTTGTGCTATGTGACTTTTAATCCAGAGTGTGTAGTTACGCCTTAACAATAGTAGTGCTATAGGAGATGCACCTCTCCCATTATTCTCGGGGGGTATTATTAGGAGGATTCTAGTTTACCTTGAGTCTTGGGTAAACACTAAAGCATCGGGATACTTGGGCTATCACTGCGTGGACTACAACACTAGCACAGCTGAAATTATTTTTATTGCTTACATTGTGGATATGAGTTGTTTTAATCTATTATTCTATTATCAAACTTGTATGTATACTCTCCAATACTTTTGTATTGATATTTTAATACATGTTGCAGGCTGATAGGTTGCTATGGAACATGGAATCAAGCTAGGAGATGCTTAGAAACATTGCCTAGTTAATTTAGTCTTTTCAACAATTTGAACAATTTATGATTTGGTTTGTAATGTGATACTTGTTAAGACGTCTGTTAGACGCTTACATGAAATCAATTAAACTTTATTGAACAATAGTGTTGTGGAAATCTCATGAGCAATCTGAACGCCTAGTGCTCGCACCCCGATATTTCCGCCATCGGTTGGGGTGTGACATGAAACGTGTGAGTTTCTGGCCTCCACCGCTCAACCAACGCAGTTATTAACGCGTGGTCTATATACCGGTACCCAATGTCCAGTATCCCACTGAATCCTGCTGCACGTATTAAAGGTTCTACCTTTGGACCAACCGGATGTTGTTTCATATACTTCCAGAACGATCGATCTGATCGTTTAATATTTATCGGGTTACTGTAATTTTCTGGATTTTTGAAAACCTCAAACGCCCGGTGATCCTTTTTCAAAAACAACACCGATGCATTAAGAGGACCAGTATGACATTCGAAACTCATCTTCTGTAGATCAAAGTTTACAGAAAATTTATTGGTAAAGCAAGGTTTAAAGGATGATTTATTAGGTGTTTGAAATGAAATGTGCTTTTGCTTTGGTTTATGTTCATCTTTAAAGACCCGTTTCTCTGCATATATGACAACTTCAGATATTTGACTACACACCCCTTTCTCTGTATTAATTTTAGAATCCATAGTGAAAAACATTGGAATTCTTACACAACCCGATTTAAAAATTACAATGAAATTAAACTTTGGATGGTGTAGTCATATAATGTGAGATAAGAATGCATGCATTTGCAGAGGTGAGAGGTCTGATTTTGCATGTCATAGTACTGCATATGGCAGTCTTTAATGGCCACAATTTCAAATTAAAACTCACATGTGACTCCTACAAACGACACAGTCAATTAATCAACATTGCTGCACCATTTAGCGATTTTAGATAAGATATCTGGATCAAACAGCGATCTTTTTAAGTTAGCTGTATGAAACAGCGACCTTTTATAAGATTGTTGTATGAAATGGAGATCTTATATAACATTTCTTTATCAAATAGCGATCTTCAGGAAGATGGTAGTATGAAACAACGATTTTAAGAAGATGGTAGTATGAAACAGCGATCTTAATGAAGATTGTCGCATGAAACAATGATCTTAATGAAGATGGTGGCATGAAACAGTGATGTTCAACAATATAATCAGCTTTTCCAGATTCTCCTGACATTTTGTAGAAAGTTGAAGGAAGGTCGCTGTTTGAGATGGCGAGGTACCTAATGTTGAACACAAAATTTCAGGCCACCTATAAACACTCTTTCTAATCTCAAACCACCTAAACATGCAAAAAATTGATTGAGCAAGTTAATACAATGGTGTATGAATTCTAACAAATTGAATAGGTAAAATAGAAAAATAACTTAGAAGGAAACGAGCCGAAAGTCACCAACAACGCATATTTTCATTCATAAAACCTTCTACATTACTAAAATCCATGCAATAATTTATAATCATCATAATAAATAAAGTAAACACATGCCAAAGCTCTTCCTTTTTCTGCCGAACCCTTTTGACCCATGACCAACCCGAAAATGACTCATTTGAAATTAGAGATGTGTGAAATTACAATCTTGAAGACGAATTCAATAAAATTAGACAAATTGTTGGTAATTTTGTTGGTTCAGTTCTGTTTATACATGAGGGAAAACATTAAAGCATACCTTTGATTGCATCAGCACAGGCTAGCAGAGAATCCAGATGGAGACGCAGCAATAAGGTTTGACATGATTGTCATCTTGGTCTGGTTCCTCCTTAGGGTGCTGACTGATGATGGTGATGATAAGAAACCGACAAGGGAATTGGTTATGGAGATGGAGGTCGATTGATGTTATGTGTTATTAGGGTTTGTCTAATTGTGTAACTGAGTAACCCCTTAACCTCCACATAATTCTCCTTATATAAGCACCCAGGAGGAAACCTAATTAGTTAATAAGGGTAATATGGTCCATCAACAATTACCAACTAATTATTTAATAGGTTATAATATATTTTGATCTATATAATGTAAATGATTATAATGGCTATAGATTAAATATTAAATACATAATATATTTAATCTTACATTCTCCCACTTAGCCGAGTAATCATTTACTATGAGTATTAGATAAGCCTGATCAGGAGTTAACACTCATTTTAGCCTTAAACAAGTACTATAGCAGAGAAATACAGCCGTTGAATCATTATGCGACTCAGGACCCCCATTAATCATACTATAGCCTTAATTTAAAACCTAATCGTTATGATCAAAATACGCATAAGCCCTTTGTTTGATTTGTAACTATATTTGTCTATATGCCGTTATGCTAGCTTGACATATTCTTAGAGACATACAAAAATCAAACTGATGAGGAAAAATTAACTAATACTTAGTCATTCATAGTACGATATGCAGTTGCGCATGGCCATCAATTAATACCCATCTCTGAGCTCTCTTAATAAGACTTATGGGTAATAGCCCTTTAGTTATAGGATCCTTAAGCATATCATGAATGTATTCGATACAAAACTTAGTTTCCTCAATTCGTTCATAAACGAATATTAATTGTGTATCGAAATTTAATGCAGCACCTCTTGAACTGTTACTGTTCAAGGAGTCATGGTAGCTGACTTTATCACACTAAGTCTTCAAAACATTAATTATATGGAGTTAATAAACTTATGAGTCCACTGATAAATTTCCAACAACATTTAGTGACTATATTATGTCGTTATAACTTAAGTTGTTAATATCAGTGCATTATGACTCCTCCATGAAATAGGTTTTGTCTGCTGACATAAAGATATACCCGAAATTACATTTTGTCATCTTTGAATATTTCAAGTTAAAGTAATAAACCGGTTTTAATTCTCACTTCTTCTTCAAATTGTAGCCTCTCGTCTCTTTTAAAGATATTGTAATACTCCATTAGATGCTTCACATTAATCTAGACATATCTAGTGTGTTGCAATGTGAGTAATATCTAAATGAGTATAGACTTAAACTTACATAAGGCTTCCAATTAATGAAGCGTAAATAAATAATCTCATTTATCCTATTATCCTCTAAAGGAAAGCAATATTGTCTGTTACATAGGTAAGGACCCATTTAATGTTAAACTTATGGAACAGAACTAATATCCCATTGGGTCTATCTCAGTATGTTATGATATCAATCCCGTAAGAGATATCTCTGAGATTTATTATATCAAAGTTTGTGTTAACAATGCTTTGACTTATGTAACATATATTTGTCAAAAGAATGTCATCTATATAGACAAGTTTATCTTAGTTGCTCCCACTCATTTTGAGGTAGGTACATTAATCCACTTGATTCTTGATGAAAATAATTACATTAGCTTTTCATCACATTATGATGTTTGCATTAACCCATACATGGATATTATTGGCTTACAAATAAAGTGTTCTTTAACCTTCAGTTTGAAACTTTAGGTTGTTATCTAATGAACATGTAAATGTGTCAGCCATTTGTTATGAAAAATTGTTTATAATGTTCATCTAATGTAGCTTTAAACCATTATAAGCTACTAGAACAGTGATGATCCTCAAAGAAAACTTTTGTAAGATAGGTAAGAAAGACTCTTTGATAATTCATCTCTTTCTGAGTGTAACCTTTGACAATTAATCATGCCTCTTCGTGTCTTAACGCTTATATTAGGATTTGGTTTTAGTTATGAACACTCTTAGGTAATTCAATCAAATCCCAAACGTTATACGAACACATAAAATTAGTTTTACTAGAAAACTGTTTTATTCCATTCAGAAGATTGATTGACGCTAATGACTTATTTTGAAGAGATAGGATCAGTAAACATTTCCAAAATCCATTTCAACTTTAATTAGGGAGGTTATGTAATCATCAAATTTAGTCGGCTTTTAAACTTAGATGACCTCCTGAATTGATTATTGGGTTCATTAGAAGTTTCAGTTTTATGGATTAGCTCTTGGTTAGGTTGCTATCATTTTCATTCTAAGTTTGTAAGAGTTGGTGCAGTATGGTGTACAAGAGGTGTAATCGGAGTTAAATTCAGAGTGAAATTTAATGACACTCTTCCCCCCGCCTCTTGTATTCCTTGCAATTCATGATAAGGACTTTGACTGCTCCCACTGACCTTAGAAAACTTTAGGAACTCAGCATGCTTAGAGTCAATATGTAACGACCAACAAATTCTAATAGAGAAAACACAAATTAATGACGTTAGTCGTTGTAGTTTCTCTTGTTGAGGATTATGTTAGTTCAGGTAAGAAATCTAAGTGTGCCCACAATTAGGCAACAATGAAACTTTTGTAAGAGTAGCATTAGATTTTAAGGAGATAAGTTATGATAGAACAGTGTCATAATGGAGCAGTGTCTTGTACAAGAGGTGCAAATTTAGGTAATGTAAAATTTTCACTCCCCCACCTCTTGCAACTATTGCAAGTTATTATTAAGACACTTAATGCTCCCACTGATCTTTAATATCTCTAGAATGCTACAAGAGAAGTTTCAATGAGATACGTGACGTGGGAACCTAGCACATATACGTTAGACTTTATTTGATTTCTGTAATGTCCAGATATCATAAGAAAATTTAGGGACATATCTAATAGAAATCTTATTAAGTATATATATATATGAATAGATTTCTTCTAAGACCGTGAGCCATATGCGACAAAATTTAGATACAAGTTGATAGTCTTTTAAATGATAAATGAATTATGTCTGAATATTCCATTTGGAGAAGTTCCACGAATGTCAATGAATGACTTATGATGGACCCATACTTATTCCTTAAGCCAAATAATATTTAGGGCTATAACGTCATGATTTAAAATCACTTAAAATGAGATTAGATGAATAATCATCCTCATTAACCATGCCATGATTTCTCGTGAATTTCAGTTATAATGGATGAAATTTATAAGTCTCATTTTCCTTTTGTCAAATTCTCATTTTCATGATGACAAAAGTTGTGAAAATGTAAGGTATCATCTAGTTCCATCTTAGTAATGTTTCAATCCAGATATTTAGAACAAATAAGATGAGAGTTTAAGGTAAGTGTGACTTTATGTTGACTATGCAAACCTCACAATCTTCATATCTTTGCTTAATTATGATACTATATTCTGATTAATCAGAATATATAAGGTATCGAAAAGCGTTGTTTGAAGACTGCTTATTATGGCTCTTATAGCCTTAACATTTAATTTTGTCACTAACTCTCGTGTTAGTTATTTGTCGAGTTCTGGTAAGGAAACGTATGGAACTAGAGTCAACTAATCATGTGTTAATTGGAATATTAAAATTATCAGACTTAAATATCATTAGTAAGTGACTATCTAATTAATTTATCCAACTGTTCTTTAGAATAATGGATAGTCTCGTTTCTTATGCCTAGTCTAATGGCATAATTATGCAGTGAGATTTTCCCTTGAAGAACCTTAAAGTTGGAATTAGCACTTGTAATCTGTCTATGGACCTTAGAACAATCCTCTTTTAAACTATTAGTGGTTGTAAGGTGAATAACATCTTATTTTCCAGTTTCAAACATTTATTTCTTTGTACATATGTTGCTTATCAACACACTCATTATACTTTGGTACTTTTGAGTGTTATAATTGATTTATAATGCATCAAATTGTACAAGTGAAAAACTTAGTATGTAATGTACTGGAAAAATGTACTTATTTCCATGCGTAAGCCCTTAACTTTATGGGTCATGGTATTGTACATTATTATGTATTCACATATACCACTTAGCTTTATAGTTTAGAATTTTAAATGAAGGCATGCATCTTAGGAGTTCTTGTGATTATTCCACAATTATAGATTAGTCTTAGGAAAGACTTAATCTGGAATAACCTTTTAGTGACAGCACTATTCTTGATTATCATAAGAGACATCATGTTCGATTTGTCCTATTAATCATGCTCTACTTTTATTCTGTATTAATCATTATCAGAAGAGAGCAATAGGATTATCGTGTCCTAAGAGATAATCAAGGATTTAATTTAAGAGCTAATTCTTATAGAAACTTTAAGCAAAACATATTAGATTTAGGAATTAGAGTGGATGAGATATAGACTTATAGAAGAACATTATAGTGAGTAAAAATTATGGGTACTAAGAATAAGGCAGACGAAATGATCATAAAACTTAATAAAGGATCATTAATCTAAGGATCATTATGTGAAGATGTTGTGATATGTCTATTACTAACATCAAAATAATAGACTTAGCTAAAATTCTACTTAAACGAAGACAAAACAGCTTTGGCCAGAAGTGTAATCATTTAAGCATATGTGCAAAGTGGTTGTAACAAATCAGCTTTGGCCAGAAATTGAGACAATCACTTTAGTTATGCACTTCTTGAGTATGCCATCTATGAATGAATTAAATCAGCTTTGGCCAGAAATTAAGACATTCATGCTTATGACGCACACACAACATAGCTTTCGTAATACTTGAACGATAAGTAGATGCATCAAATCAGCTTTGGCCAGAAGTGATACATCAGAAGCTCATTCAAGTTAAGCCATTTTGGTTTTGTAAAACATTATTTGATCCTTACTAACTAACTAAGTAAATTACAAAACCATTTAATTAATAGCAAACCACCCGTTAGCACGGATCGAACTAAAATTTTTAGTTCACATTAAACAGCTTAAAATAATGAGGTTTCGAGTCACAACCTTGTTGTCTCGAGTCGAGACCTTTGTCTCGAGTAATGACCTCATGGTCTCGAGTCGAGACCTTTGTCTCGAGTCATGATCTAATGGTCTTCAATTCATGATCTAATGGTCTCTAGTCGAGATCTAATGGTCTCGAGTCGAGACCTCTGTCTCGAGTTGTGAAGGTTTAATGGCCTTAGTCGAATCCTCAGTGGTCTCGAGTTGACACGTTATGGTCTCGAGTCGAGACCTTTGTCTCGAATTGTAAACTTTTGAGAGCCCTTATAATTTCGAGTCGAGACCTTGTGGTCTCGAGTCGAGATCTTGGTCTCGAGTCGAAACCCGATGGTCTCGAGTCCACTGTTAATAGCTGTTTATTGTGATAACATAACTGAAAATTGGAAATCTAAGGGATTATGAGATATGATTTCCTATTCTAATGCTGATCTGATTTTGTCAAATATCTCGAAAAAATGTAATCTGTTTATCTAATAACAGTTTTCGAAAAACTTTAGAGATAAAATCGGATCAAACATGGGAAAAACACTCATCAATCCTAAAAACATTCCAAAACATAAGGGAAATTTCGAATTTTAACTAAGAACATGATGAACCCTAAAAAATAAAACATAAATTCTGGAACCCGAAACCTGAATTTTAATAGCTTTTCTAAACAGATTTCGGTTATAAACATAATCCAGTTTGATTTCGAGTGAACATGTAATTAATTTTGTCCGAAAACAGTGATCTCGGGTTGTCCTTTTTCCGAAAACCCGGATTTCGAGTGGTCATATTCAACTCGAAAACCGGTTGTTACAGTTCATTAAGTCATCAAAAAAATTCGTTTTCCAGATTTCTATCCCAGAATTGATGGATACGAAAACAGAACCGACTAATCAACATATGCTCTGATACCACATGTTGGTTCAGTTCTGTTTATACATGAGGGAAAACATTAAAGCATACCTTTGATTGCATCAGCACAGGCTAGCAGAGAATCCAGATGGAGACGCAGCAATAAGGTTTGACATGATTGTCATCTTGGTCTGGTTCCTCCTTAGGGTGCTGACTGATGATGGTGATGATAAGAAACCGACAAGGGAATCGGTTATGGAGATGGAGGTCGATTGATGTTATGTGTTATTAGGGTTTGTCTAATTGTGTAACTGAGTAACCCCTTAACCTCCACATAATTCTCCTTATATAAGCACCCAGGAGGAAACCTAATTAGTTAATAAGGGTAATATGGTCCATCAACAATTACCAACTAATTATTTAATAGGTTATAATATATTTTGATCTATATAATGTAAATGATTATAATGGCTATAGATTAAATATTAAATACATAATATATTTAATCTTACAAATTTCCCTTACATTGCTATCGGCACTGAGGTCCATGCTGATCTGCTTTGTCCTGAAGCACAATTCAACAATATTGTTGATTATAATTATCACACAATGAAGGTTAATGTTAATATGCTGAAGCTGACTAAATTGGGTTTGACATTTGCTGATAAAGATGGAAATCTTCCCACTTGTGGGACTGACAATCCCTGTGTTTGCAGTTCAATTTTCAGGAACTTAACACTGATAATGGTATCGATGCTTGACGATTTGGGGAGCTTTTGATGTCATCTCGAAGTGTCATAAACGATGTGGTTTTTTGGGTGACTTTTCATGGTGGTTATGGTTTCGGGCATTTGTTAAGGTTATTGATCAGAAAATAATTGCCTGAATCTCAAGTAACGTTCTTTGATATTTTCAAGATGCACTTCCCAATGGAGTATGATATCAAATATTTGGCGACGTTTTGTGACCATCCTGATGGAGATTTGAATGAAGTCGCGCAAACATTGGAAATTGAAAGAATTGGTGTTTGTAATCAAGCGGGTTCTGATAGTTTGGTTACTTCTCTTGTTTTCAAGAAACTAAAAGAATATTACTTTAATGGATCCATAGAGAGGTATGAAGGTGTTTTATGTGGTTTGAGTGAGGTGGATGCATAGGTTCAAAATCAGCGGTAAACGAAATGCATGAAAGTTAAGTTTCTTTCGATTAAAACAGTTGTTGTGTGTTTGTTGTGTTTGATCATGTTTTTCTTGTTCGTTACATGTCTGTAATGGGTGTTCGAGTTTGAGTGATGTGAACTAGTGTTCAATAACAAGTTTTAACATTGTGTTTCTATATTAGTACACGAGCATGTGTTTTTGGTTTAAATTGTATGAATGAACAATTTTTGAGATCTTTGATGCTTTAACTAATGGTTTTAAAGGGGTTAGTTTGGGACTGTTATCAACTCATTGTGTTATCATACTTTTCTGTTTGGGTAAATTACATTTTTCGTCCTTTATGTTTGTATTAGATTGTAATGGATGTCCTTTAACTTCAATAGTTACAGTGACAGTCCTTTCTTTGTTAAAACCATTACACCGTAGGTCCTTTGGTCCTAACGTGGTTAATTTTTTTAGTTAGATCCTGTCATGTGCATCGCACATGAGGGTAAATTCGTCTTTTTACCATCTTAAAGACTATTTGTGTAATTAACTTAAACTTTTGAACCAAAAATTAAAATAAACATGCTTTACTCTTCAATCCCCCATCACAACCAAACCACCACCATCTTCAACCAGTTCATCTACGAACCAATGAAAACTCGTCTAAAAACAAAGGCCGACCAGAAAAAATTATGCTCCGGCAAGAATAATTTGTGTTCCAGAAGATTTTAGAGAAAGAAAGCTAAATTCTATTTGACTAGGAATACAAGACTACATATTACTAGCTACAAATAAAAAAAAATTAAAAACCAACTTAAAAACAAACTTGATTCATCCAGCAAATAGCCACCCCTCAACTTGTAGCCCAATTCACGAATTAAAAACAGAAACAGCCGACCAAAGAAGTAGGATGGCTTGGAAGAGGCGAACTCCTCGTTTTTTCCGGCAAAAGAGCAGGTCTCTTGTTTTGTTTTTCTTTTATTAATATAGATAATTTTAAATAAAATAATAAAGTTACTAAAATACCCTTATGTATCCTATACATGATCAAATATAACTGAAAAAAATCTAACTCTATTAGTGAAAAGGACGTGATTTGCAAGGCTTTTAACAAAGAAAGGACTGTCACTGTAATTATTAAATTTAAAAGACATCCATTGCAATCTGATACAAACTTAAAGGACGAAAAATGTAATTTACCCTTTCTGTTTTCTATCTGCAATCTTTAACACCCTTTCAAATAATACAATCCCAAATTAAATCTCAAAGTTTTGATCAATCTAATGCAAATGCCCAATCAATTTCATTAATTTTGTTAGGGTTTCTAATATATCTGTTTGACTTATCCTAATCTAATTCCATATCGAGTCACTATTGCCTTGAAAGTTAAAACCAACATCTCTATTAATTATTTCACCATTCACCAGATTGGGCCAATGTTTCTGTTGGTCCACACATATTGTTTGGGAATGAAGGTTGTTTGGATAACCCAAAAAACCGGGTTGGGCGTAAGCCAACTTGAAAGTTTGGCATAGGTACGAGATTTTTATGTTGAGAACCAGTTCCAACCCGAACCGATTTGGGCCCGCTCCAAAGAAACCGGTTTTAAACCGATTTGAATAGATCTGAGTGGTGTATTAATGGTTAACTAGGTATTTAACAATCGCCGCGTTGCGGCAAACTTCTTTTGTTATTTAGTTTGTGTTTACATGTGTTTTAAAATCACTACGAGCGCGTTGCGCACGGAACCGCTGACAAAAATAAAAAGAAAATATAGAAAAAAATACTAAAAGATAACCGAAAGAAAATCAACAAAAAAAGTTATATGTTAATGATGTTGTTCATATGAAACCCTTGGTTAGAGATGAGCAAATGATATTGGGTACCGGTACCCAAATTCTCGAACCGAAAGATCTTAAGTACCAATTCAATACCGACTTTTGGCGTTCCTGGTACCGGTTCTACTGGTTTTCACCTTCATATATCGGTATTGTAACCGGTATTTTAGGCACCAGTACTAATTCGGTATCGGTTGGCACCGAGCTTATCCCTACCCTTGAAACTAAAAGAAAATCATTAAAAGTCGAAGAAAATCAACAAAAAAAAGTTGCACAATACCGTTGTTCGTATGGTACCCGTGATCAGGGATAAGCAAACGGTATCGGGTAGCAGTACATGATGAAACAGTAACTAACTAATCAAAACACAGACTTCATCCAAAAGTATACTCCACTTTTTACTTGACTTACAGAAAAATCAAGAGATCTGGACATTCACTTATACATGGTGTATTGTATCTCTTACAACAATATGCTTTATGATGGTGTTCTTAATACTTTGCTTGGAGTTTAGTATCTCCAGCATATTGTAAAAATTTAATGCCTATTTGATCACCAAAGTTGTGCCGATCAGTTATACTTCTAAATCACAAATCCAAATGTAACAAAACATTGAGATTGTGATACATACCAGGTCTAGAGCAAAGACAACCCTGCCCTGGACCAGAACAAACTTATGCTGACCACGTGGAGGATCACCATGAAAAGCCATAACATTATGAATATCGTCTAGCCTGATCTATGTGAATTCCGATCGACGTATATTCAAGAATCTTTTCAGTTACCCTCATTTTTTGCTTGAGTTGCAGAAAAATCAAGAAAAAATCAAGAGATCCGGAGATTCAGGCGAACAACAGTGAATTATCTCAGTTAGAAAATCTACACCAAAGGATGGCACACCAGAGTTGGTATATTCTAGTAGTTGCAAATGGAAAGCGTGAGGTAATTAAGCTAGCATTTCGGTATTAAATTCAAATGTCTTTGATCTTCAACAGTAAGCCATTGAATCACATTATCAGGCAATCATTCCTGTTTGTAACCATGAGAAGCCGTTAACTATAAACTAATAGGATCCCAACAATAGCATATTAGCAAAGAGGATAAGATAAATTGCAGGTAAACTTTAAGAATCTTGAATCATTTAGTGATGCTGGTCAAAGGCTATTTGATATCTGATAGCTTAATTAACTGTGCTTAAACTTCAAATTGCAGTACAAATGTCAAGGATTAATTACTTATTAATAATCTAAGACCCCTCAAAGAACGACACTAAAAAATGTATCCAATTAAAACCTGATTTCAAGTACAATCAACCCACCATCTACTACCATTCTTAAGGGTATCAAAAGTTCAATAATGTAACTAATCATAAATATTAACACAAATTTCAGCTAGAAAGTACTGGATAAATCATTTACCAAATCTCCTAGAAGTACAAGTCGTGGTTGGCTCTATTTCTATATTGCTCTCCATCGTTATGTTTTTTTCATTGAAAGTAAGCAAGCTTTTATATAAGTAACAACTTTTTCAAAATTTTACCAACATGCCTGTGGATGGGTATCTAAGTGGTGAGACAACCAAGAGGTTTTGGGTTCAAGCCTCTTCTAGGACATGGGGGTATTAAAAAGGTGTGTGTAACTATGTATTTGTTGTTAAAAATCAGTTTATCAATTTGTTGGTTCTGCAAGGCCTAACACAATAATCAAAGGTAAGCTGCAAGGAACAAAGTGAAGACAATAGATAACAAATACTGAAACAGATGTTTTACCCCAAAAGATAAATGTATTTCGAGTTTATTGGTTCGACTGTTAAGTTACTTTGAAGATATGGAACAACTCTGATCATGCTTAAATCAAAGGAAAAAACAGAAATGTGTGGTTCCGACGGTGTGGTCGCGCCTTGGATTCGAATCGAGACAGCAGTGGCTCTGGCGCCAACAATCGCTGCCTCTTGCGAAATCACCAAGGGTAAGCAGAGCTACAATTCAACCCCCAAATCGGCCATTGAAACCACAACTGCAGATTATAAAACAACATACTTGTATCATTCACAATAATTTAATGATAGTTCATCAAATTTTGGCCCATTAGCATGTGAATTTTCATTTCCAAACAATAGGTATCTATTTTATTTTCTAAGGTTTATATGTTTACAAACAACCATTTTTGCATTCTAATTATCTTACATAGTTAATTTTTTTTTTTTTTTTTTTTTGGCAAATTTAACAATGTTCCAAAGCAAACCCTTATTTAAACCGGGTTAGCAAGAAATTTGAGTGTTGAATCAAAACCCCAATTTAATCAAGAACAAAAGTTCAAGATTTCTTTTAAATCAAACAAAATTCAATAATTATTATTAAGTACATATATTCTAAGCTAAATATCACCATAAAAAACCACATAAATGCTTCAGATAACAACAGTGGATTTTAAGAAAGAGAGGAATCTTACGAATCTTGAACACTCCCATCGCCGCTGCCGGAACCATGGCAACGGCTTCCCTACACGGCGTTGGTTGTTGGTCTGCTACTCAAAAACTGAAAAAACCTCTCGTCGCCGTCATGAGGTGACCGGAGGGTCACCGGCCAGGTCTCACCTTTCTATTGAGATCAATGCACAGTTCAGGCAAGAAGGAAAATGGATAGGCAGAACTTTCCCCCAATTCAACAGGTGTAAACCACTCAAAAAAGGCATAGAGGAAAAAAAGAAAGGAAGAATTCTAACCTTTGTCTGCCAAGAAAACATGTAGAACCCCAACCACTTTACCACCAGCTAATGTGTTGAGAGCAGGTAGAGCCACCACGCAAGTGTGAAGACCTCTGCCACCAGGGGCGGCGATCTAAAAAAAGGGAAGTGAAAAAGAGACAGTAGGGTTCGAACTGACATCTTTTGTGTTGAAATGGGGTAGACTAACCAGTTTACCAAATGCCCAAATATGTGAAATTATGAAAATAAACATATATATATACAATAAAAATACCGAGTAGTTACTATTCACAAGCTTCCTTTATTAATACATAGGGTAATTAGATCTAGTATGTTTTATTTACCCGTATTTAGGAGGTTTCTTTTCTGATGTGGTGAAACCCTAAACCATCAAACAGGGACCGAACCAAGCTGGTTTTTGATGTATGATTTGGCTGAACCACTCGGTTTTGCTGGTTCAACTGATCTAGGGCTGGGTGCTGTTAGAACATCTTGGTTTGAGTCCAAGATCCAGTAGATCTATCCAACAATTCTACAAACAAATATAAAAGTTGACTTTAATTAAGATCTACAACTTTTCAAACACATCAACAGCTCATACAGATAACAACAATGAAAAGTGATAATTAAAGATACAATCATTTATTTATGGTCAACCACATGAATCTATCAGGTTGATTTACTTAGCAGCATCTCCAGATTGACCAGGCTGATAAGTTGACTTCTTGGCACGTGGATCCACATCTCCATGTGATGGGGCTTTTGTTTGATTAATTGGGCGTTGAAATGATACACGCTTAGGGTTAGAGCATGAGGGGAGTGCCCCTCTCTTATGCACGGCCAATCAGCACGCGCCACGTCAACTTCCCTCACACTCTCAATTTGATGACGGCACTCCTCTCTTGGGGGACTTGTTTTTTTATTTTTTTATATAAATATTTTTATAAAAGTAAAACATAATTTAAATAAATTAAAACTAAATAAAAATAAAAAAATAGAACATTTCATTTAATTAAAAACAAGTTTGAGAGGTATTTTTAAAAGTAATAAAAAAAATTTAAGTGTTTTTTTTAAAATAAAAATAAAACTTAAAGGGTATATTTGAAAATTCTTTTTCCTTCTTCTTCTTTCTTCCTCCTCCCCTTCTTCTTCTTCATATTTGAAAGTGTAACAGGTCATAACAACTCACAAACTCAGCAGATTATCACAAGGAAAAAAAAAACCTCAAAAATATACAACTCTCATCGGTGACTTCTCCCCGCTCCCGCCCCCTGATTTGCCTCCCCGCACCGATGGTGGCGGTGTTCCCGCTCGAGGACTTGGGTCACCGCATGGGGTCACCGAGAGTGCCCCGTATACCCTTAGTGTTACCAGTAGTATTACCAGATGAAGATGAAGAAGCTGCAGGCTTCCTGACTGAAGAAAGAGATGGAGGTCCACCAGACATTATTATTATGTTGGATATGGATAATTAACTCTCAATTGATGGTTGGGGGAGATGTGGACTCAGACTTACTTATAGAAGGTTTGGATATCATTACGTAATATGATGATGCATAGGATGACCTTGCTTCTTAGGCTATCCGGTATGGTAATGGTCCTCCCTTGGAAGATGATCCACCACGTAGATCAGGTGTAAGGATAGTGCAAAGAGGATGGAGGTGAGAAAATGAGGGATGGACCTAAAATATATGTATATGTTGTATATATGTTTGTGTGAAGGGGTTTTGTCTTGTAGTGGGGAAATGGGGGAGCGGCTTCAACGTCTTACCTAGGCCGTTTGGGACGTTGACGGTGGGGGGAGAAATGTAGGGATGAGATTTTTTACCGAAATACCGATACCGTACCGGTACCATACCGGTACCGTACCGATCATAAACGGTACCGATATCGGTAATAGATTTTTCGAAATTCGGTATCGGTAAAAAACGGTATCGGTACCGGTATTTTTCGGTAAATACCGGTATTAATACCGAATTTAATAATGACTTTATGTATTTTGCTATTACCTTAGATCCCACTATGAAGTTCTATTTTCTTGAACATTGTTTTACAAAAACCAATATCAAATTTCTTTTGTTTGGTTATTTTTAATCAATTATGGTGATTTTTTAGACATGTTGGAATTTGGATGTTAAAAGTCAACCCATGGATATTTACATTTTGATTTTTTTGACTACTTAATAGGTTTACCCTTTGTTTACATTTCTCTATATACTACTCTAGTTCAATTAATAATGGATAGATGGGTTGCACATAATTTTTTTTAGGTAAAACAATGGATGACACTAAAGCGGTACCAATATGGTAAAGTACCGGTACCGGTACCGAATCTATAAATACGGTACGGTAATCGGTATCCACATATCCTCAATTTCAGTAACGGTATTTACGGTATTGGTATTGGTACGGTACCGGTATCGTACAGATCTCATCCCTAGAGAAATGGATGGCGGAGCGGCGCCGGGCCAACGACAGGGGTGGGACGAAGCCCAAACCGTCTAGCATTACCTAATTCTCTTTTATATATGGAAATTAAAATTTACTTACACAAACAGTACTTATGCTTCGATTACTAATAACATGTTTAAAGTTCGAGTTTAGAAGATTAAATGAGTGGTTATTTATTTTATAATAAGTTTTGAGTAACACTTAAGTTTAGATGCTTAACTGGGAGGTTATTTATTTTGGGAAAGATTCAATATAATAAGTTTTGAGTAACACTTAAGTTTAGATGCTTAACTAAGAGGTTATTTATTTTGGGAAAGAATCAAATAGGAAGTTTATTTTGGCTAGAAAGTGTAGGAAGCAATAGGATTAGAACATGTGGCAACATTTAAAATAAAGAAAAAGAGTATTTTAGTTAATCCAACCCTTTCTTCTTCATTTTCAAAATCCAGTAACTTCAAAACCCACCATTTTCAAAACCCACCATCTTCAACCATTTCTTCACTTTCTATCTCAATAATCACTACATTATAGTGCGATTTTCATCACCAATCAATGATTCAAACACCCGATCAACGTGTTCTTCAGCTTTTTTGAAGAAAACCCATTTTAATTTCATACAAAATCTCGTTTTTTTCCGGTGATTTTGAAGATAATCACTCGATTCGAGCGCTGATAAGTGTTTTAATCATTCAAAATTCGTCAATTGTAGAAGAAATCACTTCGATCCATGTAAGAAATTCTTTAATTTCATTTTTACGATCTGAGTTTTTGATTTAGTCATTGCGTTTTACGATCTTGGCGGGGGTCCGGGGGCAGCGCCCCTGGTAGCGGGGTCCCAAGGGCGGCAGCCCCTGGCGGGGTCCAAGGGGCGGAGCCCCTGGCTGGGATTGAATTGCTGTAATAAAAATGCATCAGAAAAATTAATTTTCTGCAAATTGCCTCTGGAAACTGCCTTCGTAAACTGCATTGGTTCAGACAGTTCACTGCACAGACAATTCACAGCACAGACAAAACTATTGTCATGGTTCAATGCGTTTTAGAGAGAACACTTTCTTTGGTGTTTTTAGGCAATTGCGTTTTAGAACTAAAACATTTTTATGTGTTTTCTGGCCATTGCGTTTTAGAAAAACACATTCTTGAAGTTTTTTTGGTGCATTGCGTTTTAGGTAAAACACTTTTTTAGGTGTTTTCAGTCCATTGCGTTTTACAGAGAACACTTTCTTTTGTTTTTTTAGGCAATTGCGTTTTAGAATGAGTCATTTTAAGTGTTTTCTGCCCACTGCGTTTTACAAATAAGACATTTTTTTGTGTTTTTGGTGCATTGCGTTTTAGGTAAAACACGTTTTTATGTGTTTTCAGTCCATTGCGTTTTAGAAAACAGACATTTTAAGTGTTTTCTGGCCATTGCGTTTTAGAAATAAGACATTTGTATGTGTTTTTTGTGCATTGCGTTTTAGGTAAAACACATTTTTATGTGTTTTTAGTCTATTGTGTTTTAAAAAGTAGATTTTCTTTTGAGTTTTTAGGCTATTGCGTTTTAGAAATAAGACATTTCTTTGTGTTTTCTGGCCATTGCGTTTTACAAATAAGACATTTCTTTGTGTTTTTGGTGCATTGCGTTTTAGAAAAATGTCATTTTTTAGGTTTTTTTTTTCATTGCGTTTTACGTAACTGGGGGTTTTTCTATTGCGTTTTACGCAACTGGGTTTTTAATTTTTTTTTTTTTTGAAAATATAGCAATAGTATACTCGTTTTAAAGATAAAAAAACACTCGTTTTCTGGTGCAATTTTTATAAAAAAATAATGTCGTATGAAAGAGTTATTAACGTTTAAAAAATTGGGGGGAATTGGAAGAGAGAGAAACTATTGCCTTGCATTGACTAGAATACCCCTAAACAAACTCACGCGCCTCTTTTCTTCCCTTCAATTTCCATCATTTAATCTTAGCCCTTGATTAACTAAATGGATGGTAAAGATCACTTCATAGCCTTCTTAGCCAAATAAACTTCATATAGTATCTCCACCCTATTTATTTTATAATAAGTTTTGAGTAACACTACTTTACGTTAAAAATATATTTTATTTTTATATAATGGGTATTTACACTTTCATGAACAATATAAAGATGTAACTAGTTACAAAAGTTTTGACCAAATTAAAACGAACATGATTAAGGCGAGCTGTACCACACTAAGACCATGGAGTATGGGGTCTCCCCCCTTCTCCTGTCCCGTTCAGTCCCCCACGTCGCACACTGCCCCTCCTTGGGTCGTTGCGTCGCTGTCGGCCTCTCCAAGACGTTGGAGACGAGACTGTGCAAGTGGGCCCCTCTAACTTCTCTCTCCCTCTTTAATATATATTATATTATATTGATTTTTATTGTGTGGTTGGGTAGTCTTCCACACCTTTGGATAGTCCCAAGGAGATAGTCCTCTACCTTTGGTGAGGTGACGTCTACGTAGCGGGTGGTCTCTTTGGAAACTAAGCTCACCATACCCTATAGTCTAATTATGTCACATGAAACTTTCAACATGGCGAGGTTTCATAGGGGCTAGGGCCTAGGGTGTCCCACCCTTCCTTTTTTTAGTGTTAATTTACTAAATTTTTTAAAGTAAGATATATAGGATTTTGAGAGTCAGTCACTCCTGATTTTTCATTCAAACTTGGGCGCTCACTTTAAATGCCACTATTTTATGTGACAAACACTTACAATCGTACATTCAATTATTCATACACTTTTACTATAAAAATATATATTTTCCCACTTTTGTAGGAAAAAAAAGAGACCATTCTTTACTTTTTTCCCAATGTAAGACTAGAAGGTATGGGGGCCGGCTGAGACCCGGCTAGGACCGGCGCCGGTCCCCCACACCGCCCCCCTCCATCCCACCCGTCATCCCCAGCAACCCATTGCCGTTCTCGCCGTGCCACTTTTGAAAAATATAGCCGTTGATAACGGCTAGTTTAATAAAAAAAAAAAAAACATTTTTCAATTTAAATATATACCCATTCTTTATACCATTTCCTCAATATTTCACCCATTCTTCTCTCATTCTCATCCATTTTTATAAAAAAACACTCCCATTTTTATACCAATCTTTTATAAAAAAATATCTCTTCATCCACAATGGCATCTAATCCTTGGTGGTCCGGCTCTTCTTCGGACGAAGAGGAGATGTTTTTCGCAAACGATGTGGTAAAGGCGGCGCAGATTCTTTTGGAAGAGGAAGAGGAAGAGGACTCGTCTGAAAACGTTATTACCACACGAATACGGGTTAACAGAGACCGCGAAGGAGCGCACGAGAAATTGGTTAACGATTATTTTTCGGATGCACCCCTTTACAACGCCGACACTTTCAAACGAAGGTTCCGAATGAGTCGCCGTTTATTCACACGGATTGCTGATGATTTGGCGGGGCTAGACCCGTTTTTCACTCAACGACCCGATGCTCGGAATTATGAAGGGTTCACCACGTTACAAAAGTGTACTGCGGCCATTCGCCAACTGGCGTACGGGACAGTGGCTGACGCGTTGGACGAGTACTTACAGATGTCGGCAAGAACTGCGCGGGAATGTTTGTATCGGTTTTGCCATAATGTGGTGAAACTGTATAGCAAAATATATTTGCGGAAACCAAACGCGTATGATGTTCAACAGTTGTACCAAGCTCATGAAGCAAGGCACGGGTTTCCGGGAATGCTTGGTAGCATTGATTGTATGCATTGGGCGTGGCATAACTGCCCGACTGGGTGGCGAGACCAATACACGCGAGGTGATCACGGCTATCCAACCTTAATACTTGAGGCCGTGGCGTCACAAGATTTGTGGATCTGACATTCTTTCTTTGGGCTCCCTGGTTCACTCAACGACCTCAACGTGCTATACCAATCGACGATCTTTAGCGATGTCGTTAATGGAATCGGTCCGGACACCCGTTTTACAGTTTCAGGGGTTGAGTATAGACGCGGGTATTATCTGGCTGACGGAATATATCCGTCTTGGTCTACAATTGTCAAGACTATTTCATTTCCTGAGGACGAAAAAAGGAAAAAATTCGCCAAGCGTCAAGAAGGTGCAAGAAAAGACATCGAACGTTGTTTTGGTGTTTTAAAAAAAATGGGCCGTCCTTCAACAACCGGCACGTGCGTTCACACCGAAGAGGTTGCGCCTTTGTATGTACGCTTGCATTTTGCTCCATAACATGATTATTGAAGACGAAGGTCGGGCGATTTGTGAGTATGATGAGAATGCATCTTACGGGAATACTGTCCCGGTAGATCCGACGCAACAGGATTTAAACTCGTTCGCGCTAACCAACGACTTCACGCATATAAACCTTCAACAGGATTTGGTAGAACATATTTGGAACAACGTTAACGTAGCGGACGGTGACGAAGACGAAGACGAGTAGTGTAGTTTTTTATTTTTAGGAAATGTAATTTTTTTTTTAGGAAATGTAATTTTTTTTTAGGAAATGTAATTTTTTTTATGTTATGAAATGAAATTATTTATGTTGTTTTATGTTGTATTTTTTAATTTTTATAAAGTTTTTATTAACTTATTAAATTAAAACTTAGGAAATTATAAAATAATGAGGTGGGGCCCCATCCTCCATCCCCCTCAAATTTCATGGAGGCCCATCCCCCACGAGCTACCTACGTGGCGCCTACGTGGAGGCTCATCCCCGTGGGGATGGGCCAAACCATACCCTTTAGTCTAATGTAGCTTTCATTGTGTTTTTCTCACACAAGGGATATGGTCAATCATTATCGCAAATGTGTGGTACTAGTGTTGAAGCCCCGCGTTGCGGGTGCGGGGGGTCACAAAGTCGTGCTTAGTAGTAACTAAATGACGGTCAAAGCCAGGAAAAAAACGTAAAACTGAAACGCAAATTTATATCGGCACGTGACATAACACGTAGACAAAGCCAAATTCGAACTTATACAATGGGTTGGTGTAAATCATAGACAAACTTGGATTTATAGAGAAAAAGCTTTAACTTAAGCTCCCAAAATAAAAGACAAAACTTAAAGGAGCTAAAAGTAAAATATACGGGGGACTGAAAATATAATTCGCTTACAATACAAAAATAACTAAAGTAAAAAAAGAATCAATAAACACAAACGATTTTCATGATGATGAAAAGTAAAGAAATTGCATGTTTGTAAATGAGTTTCAATTGAATAACAAAACTAAAAAAAATCAACACAAACCTTTCTCATGATGATAAAAAGCAAAGAAATAACATATTTGTAAATGAGTTTCAATTGAAGGTTTTCTTAGTACTTTAGCTAAGAAGCTACATCAATTGTATATATATATATAACTAGGTTAGAACCCCGTATATTACAGGAGTTGAATAAATGTAATTTTATATACCGAATAATAAAAAATATACATTAGACGGGTTGAATAAATGTAATTTTATATACCAAATAATAAAACAATATATATTTAAAAATCTCGTTTATTACATGGGTTGAATAAATGTAATTTTTTATATATTAAATAATAAAAAGTTGTATTCTTAAGAACCTCGTGTATTGTACGGGTTAAGTAAATTTAATTTTATATAAATAATGAAAAAAGTTACATTTTTAAGAATCTCATGTGTTATACGGGTTGAGCACATGTAATTTTATATACTAAACAATAAAAAGTTATATCTTTATAAACCTTATGTATTATATGGATTTAATAAATCTAATTTTATATACTACATAATAAAAAAAGTTATATTTCTTAAAAACGCAGTGTATTACACGAGTTGCATAAATGTAATTTTGTATAGTAAAAAATAAAAATGTTATATCTATTAAAACCTCGTTTATTACATGGGTTGAATGAATCTAATAAAAATTTATATCTTTAAAAAAAACTAAAGGATATACTCGATATACGATGGATGAGGTGATTGCGGTGATGGTTCTTATAAATGTCACGTAAACATAATGCTTACCGTATTTGAGTTGAGAGTTGAACACGAAAATAAACGTATAAAACCAATAAACATTGATTAATATTTTTATTTACCCCTTATAAGCATTTTTGAAATAGGTTCTAACCTTAACTACTTTAGTTTAATAAAATAAATAAACTATTTACATAATATAATATTTTAAAATATTACATTATCTCCTACACGAATTGTTTAAATTTATATTAAATTTAATTTTATAATTATTTAATTGATATTAATTATCTATAAAAAATAGATGACTTCAATGAATGACATGTGTCATCCCATTGGTTTCTTTTATTATACAGTATAGATTTGTACCTTTGGGCTTTCTGTTGGGCCCAAAGAGGTAGGCGTATTTTTTGGTATTATCTGTTATTCTCTTGGGAGTAAAATGCCCAGATAGTCCCTGTAGTTTTGTAAAGTAACACCTATAGTCCTTAACTTTTGAATTTACACCAGTGCTCCCTATGGTTTACTTTTTGTTACTCGAATAGTCCCTGGATTGGATATGGATTAGTTTTCTCTGTTAAATCCATCTGAAATTACTTATTTACCCCTTGCTTTTATCAAAATATAAAAAAATCGCACACGAAAAACACACACAGTCTGACTCTCTCTGTCTCTATATCTCTCTATCTCTCTCTACTCTCTCTCTCTCTAAAAGAACCATCTCAACCCAAGACAACCACCCCTCTCTCTTCACCTACCACCACCATATGCCGCCACCACCACTATCTTCACCCACACCACCATATGCTGCGACCGCCACCACCACCACCACCATTTACACTTCATACACAACGGAAGATTATACAAAACACTCTTATGTTATTCTCTCATTGACAGACTGATTTGACAGCCCAGTATCACGGTTATTCAATGATATTTGGACACCGATTCAAGCCTCGAAGCATCTCCCATGCAACCACCAAATACCCCAAATCAAATCACTGGTGCCCAAACACTATTACTTAATCTCCATCCTTCGCCCTGATAAGCTAATGTCGGCAACTTAAAAAAAAATAAAAAATAAAAAAAACAGCTTTGTAATTGGTGACACAATACTTCTAAAGATAAAAATAATCCGCCAAGAAAAGCTAGCTAGCCCACAAAGGCAGACCCACCCCAAATGGTGGTGGTGGCAGCATATGATGGTGTTGGTGAAGACGGTGGTGGTAGGTGAAGATAGAGAGATGTGGTTGTCTTAGGTGGGTGCGGTAGTGGCTGGTGGTTAGCGGCAGGTGGGTTGAGATGGTTCTCTTAGAGAGGGAGGGAGAGAGAGAGAGTATAGAGAGAGGGATAGAGATAGAAAGAGTCAGATTGTATGTGTTTTGTGTGTGATTTTTTTATATTTTAATAAAATCAAGGGGTAAATAAGTTTTCAGATGGACTTAATGGAGAAAACAAACCCCCCATCCACTTCAGGGACCATCCGGGTAACAAAAAATAAACCACAGGGAGTATCGGTGTAATTTCTAAAAGTTGGGTTTACTTTACAAAACCACAAGGACTATCCGGACATTTTACTCTTCTCTTGGTTTTATGTTGCAACCAAACCGATCCAAAAAGCCCATGTGTTAGGCCTAGTGTGATGGTTTGTTTTTTAGGGCTAACTGGATCCTTGGGCCCCAGTGGCGCAGCTTTCAAGGGCCGGGAGGGGCGCCCGACCCCCGAACTTTTCGCTCAGTAGTGTTATGTATGTATGTATGTTTTGTATAGAATTTTTTAGGTATATATATTTTTGACCCCCCAGTTTTATAAAAAATTACTTATATAGAATTTTTAGGTGGTGACTTCCGACCGCCGGTGGAAATTTTCAAGCTTCGTCACTGGGTGTTAGAACATGTGTAGTGGCCATTCCGCTTCACCTCCATCATGTGGGGTTATTCGACACGTGTCAATTGCCTAAGAGAGGGAGTTTAAATCATATAGATGTGTAGTAGGGTAATACCCCTTCAATGTATATATATGTGTGTGAGAGAAGGGCTAGTTTTCACCCCATTATAATTTTCATCTCCATCGTACAAACCCGTCGCATAGCGCCGACCGGAATGGTGTGCCCCGGTGCTATACGGCGTTATGTGGAGGTTGTCTTTATATCATGTGCGACTACTGGTGCACTTGTATCTAGTGAGTAGAGATGGGCACAATACCCGGTTCCAAACCCGAACCCGTAGAACCGGCCCAGAACCGGTTCCAGGTCCTACCCGATACATAGGAGAACCGGGTCCAGGTTCAAAAAACCCGGAGGTTCTTACCCGGTTCCATTTTTTCTCATAACAAATGGGTAGTACCCGGTTCCTAAAGTACCCGGTTCCTCCAGTGTACCCGGTATAATGTTACCGTTAGAACCGGTTCTATCCGTTGGAAATCGCATTAAATGCCAAATATTACCGTTGGAACCGGTTTCTATCCAAAGGAACCGGTTACTAGCCGTTTGAACCGATTCCTATAAATTGTTTTCAAATTTCATTTGTTTAACTCACCAATCATCTTATTCTTCTTATATCATTTTCTTCTAGTTCTTGTAATACTTTTCTTCAATGGCTTTAAAGAACTCTAAAACTACAAAATCCCCATCCGTCAATAATGTTCCTCAAGGTCAAACCGCTCCATATGTGTAACAACTCTCACAAAAACTATTATTTCTTATTACATTTTGTCAAAAAGGAAACCCTAATTGAGAAACCCAAATGATTCTGAATAAACCCTAAAATTTTCAGAACAATTGGAATCAGGATCAGGGCCCCTAAAATTCAGGGGGGGTAAACCCTAGTTGATATTATCAAAACAGTTTTACGTGTAAAACGAATTTGAACGAATGACCAACTCACCCAACCTACCAGGACACGGGGCTACCCTATGGTAGGTTGGCACCCCTCGCGCCACGCGAGGGCGCTGTTTTCCAGGTATAAATATGGGGGTGTGGGACTGGACATTCTGCGTTCGTTCGACGTTAAAATTCGATTTATGCACTGAGATATATTCTGTTCACTACAAAACACACATAATTCACGAAACGCTGCCGCAATAACAGGGTAATAACTCGATCGCTACTACGATTCAATGTCCGATCGATTAAAACTATCCGATGAATGTTTAAGTGCTGCTCAAATTAGGGTTATACTTTGTCATTCGTCGTGAATTTGATGGATGTTTAAGTATTGCACTTTGTCATTCATTGTGAAGGTTTTAGTCTCGTGAGTTATCGTAAATGCTGTATTAGTTACTAACCTAGTTCGTGTGCATTGTTATTTAAATTAGGTTATCAGGCTAAATCAGTAGGCTAAACTCTGCTCGTGTAAATCTGCAAAGTGAGTCATTCTCTTTTTATCAAATATTTTACAATACTCCATTTTCAAAAGTTATAATTACAGGGATTAAGTCTTTGTAATCTCCAAATTACAGCCGGTATATGAGGTTTTGTATACATTACTTTATAACCTGTCACCATTGGACAACGGGTTAGCCAAGGGGTGATATGACCATAATCACAGACATCATTGGACAACGAGATAGCCAATAGGTGATCGAGTGATAAATACCGTGGGTAGATGGTTGATATGTATAAACATTGTAATCGCTCTTAATACTGTAAATTATAACAATGCATCGTTTTTAGTAAAAAGAATGATTCACCAGTATTTCCCTGCTGACAAAACCTTTTTCAAACATGTTTCAGGTGATCTGTTATAATCCAGGAAAAAGTGCCGCGAAGCACTACAAGCTTAAGGAAGTGGCTCAATATAAATAAAGAAACATGTTTTGTAAAATAAGGATTTCCCAGTGAAATCACTATATTGTAATCTACGGGGTTTTATCTTGAATTATGAAATAAAACAATCGTGCGTTTCAGTTTTAAACAGATCCTGTTAAAATCTTCTGCTGTCAACTCAATTAAATAAATACCACGGGATTTCTGTTCCGCGGCCCCTGAACCGGGTCAAACCGGGACGGGGACCGTGACAGAAAAAAGTGGTATCAGAGCCACTTATTTAAGCTAATTAAGTATTTGGAAAATACTTAATTTTACTGATTGCCATTTTGTTATTACGTGTTTTATTATTTGAATATTTATTTACAGTATGGGTACGCAAAGACTTTCGGATATCTACCATAAATTAGATACTTCACCAAAAGAAAAAGGAATTTCATCCTCAAAATACCCAACAGATACTGAGGAAGGAATATTTGTTCGAAAGGCACAATATGAGGAACCACTTTCTCCTAATAAAAGAAGTTTGATTATTAGGAAAAGTCAGGAGAAAATAAAGAAATCACGACTAAAAGAAATGAGAGTAAATCAGGAAACCCAGGAATTAGACAGTAAACCACCATGGGAAGACAAGTTAGATGAAAAATGGACAGATCTCTATATGCTAGCCACTGTAGCAGTAAATGCAAATCTTTAAATACCCTGACTCAGTTATTGCACCCATATCACCTACAAGCCAGAAACTTTAACCAGTAAATAAATAAGTTTACAATAAACCCTAGTATGTTTTAATTTTCAGTTATCCTTTGTATTAAATTAGTTACACGGTATACAATAATACTTGAAGGTTATCTGTGAAATTTTGTTATGAAATTTTAACTTAGCATTTTGTGTGTATTTTTGCATATATGCTAAACAGCATGAACGAGTCATCTGAAGCCCTTCAAAATCTCAATCTCTATCCGGTGAAAGTAGAAGTTTCCAAAGACTTTACTGGTTACATACCCGATGTGGAAGAACCTATGGAATTCCACGCTCCACCTCTGGAGAAACCAAAGCCTAAGAAAAGAAGAAGATTCATAGGCTGGAGGCGTGTACGCAGAAGGAAACCAGCAACTAGAAAGGTTTCCAAAACAGAGATTCCCATAGATAAAGGAAAAGGAATTGCGATCGGGGAAGGTTCTAGGAAATTAGAAATGGAAATTGGGGAAAGTTCTAAACAAGTCAAGGAGTTGCCATTACAAGAGGAGTTAGATCGCATATTGGCAAGCTGTGATATCATTAGACCTATCAATACCAACCTTTATCCTTATCCTGCCGAAACTCAACTTCCATAAATTTGGAACCAGCCATCCCAGAACCTTTAATCCATACCCAACCTTTAGGAGAAATGGACGAATGGTGGACCAACGACTGGCAATTTCAAAACCTCCTAAATAACCCTTATACCTTTTTCCCTCAGTTCGACCCAGAACCTATACCAAACCCACCAATGAGCAATGAAAATTTAGCTGAACTCCGCCATTATGGCGAGGAGCTGATAGGTGCAGGGAATAGGATTTGGGAGTTGGGAGAGCAAATTTCCTGGAAGTACGACGAGAGGGAGCGTCGTTTCTAAAATATCAGCAGAAGGGATGGTGTGAGAACATAACTGTGATTGTATAATAATAATAATAACAAAAATATAATCCTGTAACATAAAAATAAAACTTTGTAACATAACAGTGTGTACGGATGCATAATATGATATATAAAAAGGGAAATCGAGGAATCAATAATTTTGGATATATATATATATATATATATATATGTATTGTGAAATTTGGATGATTGTTTTGTGTATAACTGATTTTTTTACTCTATACTAATAAATTATATATATTAATTATCAGATGGAAAACGCTAATAATGAACCACTTAACAAGGTTAATCAATCTGAGCAACACCAGGAGGATCAATTTATGACTAGGCAAGATATAGAAAATATCGTTGCTCAAGGAATAGCTAATGCTATTCCAGCAATCCTTGCTGCTGCCCAGAAATCTGTTAAACCTCAACAAATCATTCCTAGCAAACGTACCCAAGAAGATAACTTCGGTAATAGTGTAAACGGAGGCGGCAACCATACTAATCACGATAATGATCCATGGCAGGCTCCACTCCCTAAGAAAATGAAAGCTGCAACGCCTGGTTGCACTTACAAAGAATTCCTTGCTTGTAAACCAGCTGAATTTGCAGGCAATGAAGAGGCAACTGCAGCACTGCGTTGGTTGGAGAAGACCGAAGCAGTAATTATGATAAGTAAATGTGCTGAATAAGACAAGGTTATGTATGCGTCACATCTTTTTAAAGAAGGGGCGCTAGAATGGTGGAATACGGTACTTCAAGCCAAAGGAAGAAATATGGCCTATGCCATGAGTTGGGAGGAATTTAAGCAGCTAATAGAAAGGAAATTTTGTCCCGAATACGAAAAAGAACAAATGGCAAATAAGTTCCTAAACCATCGAATGATGGGTATAGATTGTCGAGGATATACTTCGACATTCTTCGAATATGCTGGAGTGGTACCAACACTGGCTTCGCCAGAACCGGTACTTATTTCTCGCTATATTTGGGGATTGATTAGCGAAATCCGTAATATTGTTAAAGCTGCGAGACCTCGCACTATTGACGATGCGGTAGAATTAGCTAACACCCTAACTGACGAGCTGGTACGTACAAGAGATGAAAATAGGAAAAAGGAACTGCCACAGAAAATTACCCAAGGATTTCGTATGGGTAATAATAACAACTTCAAGAAAAGAGGAACGGGGCAATCCTCAACTCCGTCGTTCTGCAGGAATTGCAGAAAGAAACATTTTGGAAAATGCAATGTAACCTGAAACTTTTGCAAAGTTGTAGGACATTGTGAAGAAGACCGCAGAAAGAAAACAAGGGTCTGCTATAACTGTGGAGAAGCTGGACATTTTAAACCAGAATGCCCTAAATTGATCAAACCAGCAGACAACAAAGTCAAGACGATCGACGGAGCTACTAAGAAGAATGCCAGAGCATTCCAACTGGCCACTCAAGAAGCAGAACTCATTCCAGATGTGATAGCTGGTACCTTCCTAGTTCACAACGTGTATGCAAAAGTATTATTTGACTCTGGTGCAAACCAAAGTTTTATCAATACTTCATTCTGCCAAGCTCTTAATTTACCTTTGACCAACCTTAGGAAAATTTTTACAGTAGAAACGGCAGATGGGAATTTTGTTAACATAGATAAAGTTTTGCAAAAAGAAAATATAGAACTTTCAGGTCATAAATTTCATGCAAACCTATTACCTATGAATTTAGCTGGATTCGATGTCGTGTTAGGAATGGATTGGTTGGTAGCCAACCATGCTCGAATCCTTTGTGATAAGAACTCTATAGAAATTCGTGCACCCACCGGAGAAGTAATCATAATTACAGGGGATAAGCCATGTAAACCCATGAAGTTCATTTCAGTAATGAAAGCTGCTAGTTATGAACGAAAGCAAGGAATAGTGTATATAATTTCGGTAATCATTAGCACTAAGGGTAAGGAACTTAAGGAAATTCTGGTAGTATCAGAATACCCGGTTGTATTCCCAGAAGAATTACCAGGATTACCACCAAATAGGGAGGTAGAATTTAGAATACATCTAATTCCCGGAACTACACCGATAGCCAAGGCACCTTATCGGTTAGCACCCACAGAAATGTTAGAACTGAAAAAGCAATTAGATGAATTAATAAGTAAGGGTTTTATACAACCTAGTTCATCCCATTGGGGAGCACCAGTGTTGTTTGTAAAGAAAAAGGACGGTTCGATGCGAATGTGTATCGATTATAGGGAATTAAATAAGGTTACAATTAAGAATCGATACCCATTACCCAGGATTGATGATCTGTTTGATCAACTTCAAGGAGCTAGATATTTTTCTAAGATCGACTTACGCTCCGAATATCATCAAATAAAGGTACAAGAAGACGACATACCTAAAACTGCTTTCAGAACTAGGTATGGTCATTACAAGTTTACAGTCATGCCCTTCGGATTAACGAATGCACCTGCAGCATTCATGGACATGATGAATCGAATCTGTAAACCGTACCTGGATAAATTTGTAATTGTCTTCATCGACGACATACTTATTTATTCTAAAAACCAGGATGAACACTGTCAGCACCTGCATGCACTCTTAACTTTGTTAAGAAAAGAAAAGCTTTACGCCAAATTCTCGAAGTGTGAATTTTGGCTACAGGAAGTGCAATTTTTAGGACACATGGTGAACCACGAAGGAATTCACATAGATCCTGCTAAGACAGAAGCAATCACCAAATGGAAAGTCCCACAAACAGCTATGGAAATTAGAAGCTTTTTAGGATTAGCTGGATACTATAGGCGCTTTATTAAGGATTTTTCTAAAATAGCAGTGCCATTAACTAAGCTAACCTGTAAAGCGGTTAAGTTTGAATGGGGACCTAGGCAAGAAGGTGCTTTTAGAATTTTGAAGCAAAAGTTAACCAATGCCCCAATTCTAGCCTTACCAGAAGGAACTGAAGATTTTGAAGTATATTGTGATGCTTCTAAACTAGGATTAGGATGTGTGCTAATGCAACGCAAGAAGGTAATCACATATGCATCAAGACAATTGAAAAAACACGAGGAAAACTATATGACTCACGACTTAGAATTAGGAGCCATAATTTTTGCCCTTAAAATTTGGAGACATTATCTGTATGGAAGTAAGTTTACTGTCTATATGGATCATAAAAGTTTAAAGTACATATTTGGGCAAAAAGAATTAAACATGAGACAAAGGAGATGGATGGAAATACTAAGCGACTACGACTGTGATATTCAGTATCACGAAGGAAAGGCAAATGTAGTTGCAGATGCCTTAAGTCGTAAGTATCATGAGAAACAACGACGGGTTCGTGCTCTTAGATTAAATCTACAGTTAGATTTAATGGAACAACTAAAGAATGTTCAAGAAACAGCAATCAAGGATAATGCTGAAGGAATGAAAGGACGAATAAAAGAATTAGAGCAAGGAAATGATGGAATTTAGAGATTCCATAAGAAAAGGATTTGGGTACCTAAACAAGGAGAATTAAGAGATAAAATTTTAGAAGAAGCTCATAAATCTAGGTATACCATGCATCCAGGAAACAATAAAATGTACCAAGATTTAAGAAATAATTTCTGGTGGATAGGAATGAAAAAGGACATAGCTAGATATGTTTCTAAGTGTCTTAGTTGTTCACAAGTTAAAGCAGAACACCAGAAACCTTCAGGTCTACTTCAACAATTAGAAATACCTGTATGGAAACGGGAACTCATAACAATGGACTTTGTTACTAAGTTACCCAAAACCAGAAAGGGTAATGATGCTATTTGGGTAATTGTGGATCGATTAACCAAATTAGCTCACTTTCTACCCATGAAGGAAACCTTTAGCATGGAAAGGTTGACAAAATTGTACGTAGATGAAGTAGTATCCTTACATGGAGTTCCACTCTCCATTGTATCAGATAGAGATAGTCGTTTCACTTCGCATTTTTGGACAAGTTTCCAAGAGGCCATGGGGACTAAACTAAACTTGAGCACTGCCTATCATCCTCAAACAGACGGACAAAGTGAAAGGACGATCCAAACCTTAGAAGACATGCTTAGGGCATGTGTAATAGATTTTGGTGGAAACTGGGATGATCACCTACCCTTAATTGAATTCTCCTATAACAATAGTTATCATACAAGCATCGAAGCTGCCCTGTTCGAAGCACTGTATGGAAGAAAGTGCAGAACTCCGGTTTGTTGGGTAGAAATAGGAGAAAGTCAATTATCAGGTCCTGAAATCGTGCAAGAGACCACCGACAAGATTACTCAAATCAAGGAAAGATTAAAGACTGCTCGAGATCGTCAAAAGAGTTATGCCGATAATCGACGTAAGCCACTGGAATTTCTTGTCGGAGATAAGGTACTTTTAAAAGTTTTTCCTTGGAAATGAGTAGTTCGGTTCAGTAAGAAAGGAAAGCTTAGTCCATGATACGTAGGGCCATTTCCAGTAATCCAACGTATAGGACCAGTTGCCTATCGCTTACAACTACCAGAAGAACTAGCTGGAGTACATGACATATTTCATGTATCCAATCTCAAGAAATGTTTATCAGACGAATCCCTGGTAGTACCTCTTCAAGATGTAGAGGTAAATGAAAAATTAAAGTTCGTAGAGAAACCACTACAAATAGAAGACCGAAAGATCAAATTTCTCAAGCACAAGCGATTGGTACTAGTTAAAGTCAAGTGGGAGTCGAAAAGAGGACCTGAATATACTTGGGAGCTAGAATCAGAAATGAAGCGAAAGTATCCCTACTTGTTCCAGTAAATCTCGAGTACGAGATTTTTATTAAGGTGGGGAGGATGTAACAACTCTCACCAAAACTATTATTTCTTATTACATTGTGTAAAAAAGGAAACCCTAATTGAGAAACCCAAATGATTCTGAATAAATCCTAAAATTTTCAGAACAATTGGAATCAGGATCAGGGCCCCTAAAATTCAGGGGGGGTAAACCCTAGTTGATATTATCAAAACAGTTTTACGTGTAAAACGAATTTGAATGAATGACCAACTCACCCAAGCTACCAGTACACGGGGCTACCCTATGGTAGGGTGGCACCCCTCGCGCCACGCGACAGCCCCTCGCGCCACGCGAGGGGGCTGTTTTCCAGGTATAAATATAGGGGTGTGGGACTGGACATTCTGCGTTCGTTCGACGCTAAAATTTGATTTATGCACTGAGATATAGTCTGTTCACTACAAAACACACACAATTCACGAAACGCTGCCGCAATAACAGGGTAATAACTCGATCGCTACTATGATTCAATGTCCGATCGATTAAAACTATCCGATGAATGTTTAAGTGCTGCTCAAATTAGGGTTATACTTTGTCATTCGTCGTGAATTCGATGGATGTTTAAGTATTGCACTTTGTCATTCATTGTGAAGGTTTTAGTCTCGTGAGTTATCGTAAATGCTGTATTAGTTACTAACCTAGTTCGTGTGTATTGTTATTTAAATTAGGTTATCAGGTTAAATCAGTAGGCTAAACTCTGCTCGTGTAAATCTGCAAAGTGAGTCATTCTCTTTTTATCAAATATTTTACAATACTCCATTTCAAAAGTTATAATTACAGGGATTAAGTCTTTGTAATCTCCAAATTACAGCCGGTATATGGGGTTTTGTATACATTACTTTATAACCGTCACCATTGGACAACGGGTTAGCCAAGGGGTGATATAACCATAATCACAGACACCATTGGACAACGAGATAGCCAATAGGTGATCGAGTAATAAATACCGTGGGTAAATGGTTGATATGTATAAACATTGTAATCGCTCTTAATACTATAAATTATAACAATGCATCATTTTTAGTAAAAAGAATGATTCACCAGTATTTCCCCGCTGACAATACCTTTTTCAAACATGTTTTAGGTGATCTGTTATAATCCAGGAAAAAGTGCCGCGAAGCACTACAAGCTTAAGGAAGTGGCTCAATATAAATAAAGAAACATGTTTTGTAAAATAAGGATTTCCTAGTGAAATCACTATATTGTAAACTACGGGGTTTTATCTCGAATTATGAAATAAAACAATCGTGCGTTTCAGTTTTAAACAGATCCTGTTAAAATCTTCCGCTGTCAACTCAATTTAATAAATACCACGGGATTTCTGTTCCGTGGCCCCTGAACCGGGTCAAACCGGGCCGGGGACCGTGACAATATGTTGTTGGAACATTATCACATAGTCGCAATGCGAAAGTATGGTGCAATTGGGATTTGGGCGAAATGAGTGACGGTTCGCAAAAGGCCCAATGTAAACATTGTGGCGCCTTGTTAAGCAAGGGCTCTAACTCGACGTTAACGAAGGATGCTAAAAAGTATTGTAAAACTTTAAAATATTTGACATCCGGTCAAGTTCAACTCTCAAAAGATGGTACGATATTTCGCTATGAACAAAAGATAGCTCGTGATAGGATGGCGAAGTTGGTGATTCAAAAAGCGTTGTCGCTTGGACACTTCGACGACCCCGATCTTACTAAGCTTATTAGGGAAATGCTTCAACCTCGCTACAAACATGTAAGCCACCATACTTTAAAACGCCATTGTTTAAATTTATGGGAAAATGCAAGAAAAGATTTAATTGTTTTTTTTTAAACTTTAAAACTAGTGTAAACTTAACTAGTGATGTGTGGTCGGCTCCACACGGTTTACCCGAATCATACATTTGTGTCACCGCTCATTGGGTTGATCCCGATACATGGCAAATGATGAAGCATACGATTGCATTTGAAGAGTTTCCTTCTCCTCATACGGGAGAAAAAATTTATAAAATTTAAAATGCCAAAATAATGAAATATTCGCGTACTATGACCGCCGAGGAATATACCAACATTGATATTTTGGCATGGTGGAAATCAAAAGAATCGGAATTCCCGATTCTAGCCACCATCGCTCGTGATATACTAACGGTCCAAGCTTCCACGGTAGCTTCGGAAAGTGTTTTTTCTCTTAGTGGTAGGGTATTATCCATTCGAAGAACAAGACTAACACCGGAATCGCTAGAGATGGCAATTTGCCTAAAGGATCATTTGGATGTCGTTGACCGTGTTCAACATAAAACGAGTCTAGAAGACGAAGTGGAGTTTGAGCACAAGATTATTGATGAAGAGGAGGACGACGAAATAGAGACTAACGATTACGAAGATGATTGTACCGAAGTGGCCGGACCAAAGCGTAGCGCATATGAAAGTGCCGCACCCGACACAAGCAAAAGGCAAAGGAAGTAAACCGATTACTGTAGAACCGGTTACTGTTTTAAATTTTGAACCCGGTTTTTTTGTAATTCTGGAAAACTGGTTACTGTTAGTGTTTAAGATGTTACTGGAAACCGGTTACTATTAGTGATTAAGATGTTACTGGAAACCGGTTCTGGAAAACCGGTTCCTGGAACTTGATGTTGATGTGATTTATTAATTTGGGTTTTCTTTATTACCCGTTACTAAAGCTAGAACACACCGTTTATTTATTTCAAAGGAACCGATTACATAACAAACCTAACTTAGCTAAACATTACCAAACCTAACTTACTAAACATAACAAACCTAACTTAACTAAACATTACACAACAACAACCTAAACATTTAAGGAACCGGATCCTTCACCCTTCTCGTTTTTCGCCTTGGTCACGGGGCAATGGCGTTCGATGTGTTTCTTTAGAGTGGAGTTGGCGGCCGCTTTCATAAACTTTCCACAACCCTTGCACCTAGATATTTCATGGTTGTCGGTCATCAAACACAAGTCGAAGTGCTTCCAAATAGTCGTGTTTCATTTGGTTTCCAAAACCATCACAACTTCTTCGTTGCATGCCATTCTCTCTTCATTTGATGAATTTTTGGAGTAGTAATTAAAGGTAATGAAGAACTTGGGTAATAATGGGAGTGAAGGGTAAAAATTTGGGGTTTTATAGAAAAAAAAAACCAATTTTTTTTAATATAAAATCGGTTTCCAACGGTCATATATCCGTTGGAACCGGTTCCAAACAACGTCCTGCAGCTTTTGATTTGAAATAACTGACAGAACCGGTTCCTGTCAGTACCCGACGTACCCGGTTCCAAACTATACCCAAACCCGGTTCAACAATACCCGTAACCGGTTACATCGGTTACACTTTTTTTTTACTTCTACTCGGGTTCAACCCGGACCCGGTTCCTCAGTGTACCCGGTTCCACTCAGTGTGATCAGAACCCGGTTACGGGTAGTACCCGGTTCTGGGTATTAAAAATACCCGATTATGCCCATCTCTACTAGTGAGTGAGTAGTGTCTAGCGCCTTGATTATTATATTTTATTTTTTTCTTATTAAGCTGGTATTGTGCCCCTTTACCATAAAAATGTGTGGTATTTGTATGTCACACCACAACCGATGATGGAAACATCGGGGCGCGGCACTGAGCGAAACAAGTTGTCCAAGAGAAATCCATAACAACTAATATTACCGAATATTTAACCTTAAGTCCCATACCAAAACATGTCCATCAAAATAATTATTACAAACATATTATCTCAAAAACAAATAAAACTGTTCCGACAACTCAGATTTAGATTGTTTGTTTCTAGACTCTCACTCCTACTTGATTCCACAAAAGCAGGTAAGCACAGCATCCTAAACACCTGTCACATACGTAAAATAAAGGTCAATACACATAGTGTAAAGGTGAGCATACAAGTTTGATACTATAATAGAGTTCGAAAGCGTTTACGCATAACTAGCATGTACAATGTATAATGTGAAGCATGTAAGTTATCGAAAAAGATCCTATCAAATACCAATGACTGCGATTTGACTACGAGTAGCGAGTGCGCAAGACATGTTCACCACTACGAACACGTGAAGTAATATCCTTAGCAACCCCTGAGTGAACAGGTGTTGAGTCCAAACTATAGTACTATCGTTGCTAAGGAAGGTAGAGAGCAATCAATGTGTAAATATAACAAACAGGCATTCATCGAGTCACGTATAACATGCAATAGCGGTTAGCGTTAAAAGTGTTTGCGTTGTGTGTTGATGTGATTTAGGATAAGTAACGTATGTAACACCCAAAAGTGCGTCAAGCAAAAAGGGATCGAGTATACTCACAGACAGCGTTTAACAAGTAAACACTCTCTTGGATTGAAGGGAGCGCTGAGAGAGATTAGCCTGAACAGTTAACGATAGCATAAGCGAAGAGCGGCGCGTAAAACGGTGAAAGAGTACCAAGTGTCGAATGGTAATCCGATTGCCATCCGATCGGATGATCATTCGATCAGATGTCAATCCGTTCAGATGGTCATCCGATTGGATGGCCATTTGGTCGGATTGACACTCGTTTGGTAAGGATGTGTTTGTGTATGATGGCTTTGAAGTTTTCGTTGTAACATTTTGAAAACAGAGAAGTATCTCTACCTTTCAGGTCGTTCGATCGAACGGCAGTTCGATCGGTTGGCGATCCGTCCAGCGAGGTATTTCTCAGAGAACAAGTTCACAACAGGATTGCCTCTCGATCGGATGGTCTACCGATCGGATGGCAATCCGTCAGAACTAATGATGGTTGAATATTTATAAAAATGTTAAGTGTTGGAGTCCAAGTGCAATCCGATCGATTGCGGTTCGATCGGATGGCAATCCGATCGGTTGGCGATCCGTCCCGCGATCTGATCATTTTGCAATTTGAACATTTGTTAATTTTTGAAAGTTTTGCGTTTTGATTGAGACGGATGGCAATCCGATCGAAGTGGTCCGACGATTTGAGTTTCGGCGTTTCGTTTCGCGTGTTGAGCGTTGCGATGCGTTTAAGCGAGTGTAGATTGAGCGATGCGATAGATGAACAATAACCACACAAATACTATATCTAATATACAATCATCATAATTAACTTGCGTTTAGCGTTTGCGATTCAATTGCGTTGCGATAGAGTTGCGATTGAGTTTCAATTAATCACCACAACCATAAAGTAAACATGCACAAGTAACACATAAATAGCACACACACGTAAAACAATATCCAGAACGCATAAGTCGAGTTGCGAATGCGATTGCGATGTGATTAGCGATAAAACGATAAAACATGCGATTAAACCTCGATTATTACTAGATACTCCACATAATACAACTAAAGCAATTAAAATAAGAGATTTGGTTATAAGTCAAGAAGCACAATTCGGTAGTTAAGCAAGGAGTGACAGATCGCGATTAGCAATCTTTTCTTCCTTTGACTTGTACTTTGACTTTCGAAACACGGGGTGTTACAGCCTCCCCTACTTAAGGGAATTTCATCCCGAAATTAGGCCTTAGCTGTAACAAACAACTGCGGGTACTTCTCCTTCATGTCACTTTCGAGTTCCCAGGTGAACTCTGCGCCACTTTTGCCTACCTAGCGAACCTTCATAATGGGAATGCGTGAGGGCCTGAGCTTCTTGGTTTCTCGGTCCATGATCTCGATAGGCTTCTCCACGAAGTGTAATGTTTCGTCCACTTGTAGATCCTCAAGTGGAACTTGTAAATCATGCTCAGCCAGACACTTTCTAAGGTTCGAAACATGGAAAGTCGGGTGGACGTTGCTAAGTTCCTCCGGTAGTTTGAGTCTGTAGGCCACTTTGCCGATCCTTTCCAGAATCTTAAAGGGTCCAACATATCGAGGAGCGAGCTTTCCTTTCTTGCTGAATCTGGTCACACCCTTCCAAGGTGATACCTTTAGGAGTACATGATCGCCAACGTCAAATTCAAGGGGCTTGCGGTGTCTATCGGCGTAACTTTTCTGAGGACTCCGAGCTTTCAGCAAATTGTCTCGAATTTGGAGGATCATGTCAGTCATTTCTTACAACAGCTCAGGACCGGTTATTTGCAAGTCACCGATCTCGTGCCATACATTAGGTGATCGGCTTTTTCTTCCGTATAATGTCTCAAATGGTGCCATCTGAATGCTAGAATGATAATTGTTATTGTACGAGAATTCGACTAAAGGTAAGTGCGCGTCCCAATTACCACCGAAATCTATGACACACGAGCGAAGCATGTCTTTAAGGGTACGAATTGTTCTTTCAGTCTGACCGTCGGTTTGGGGATGGAAAGCAGTACTTAGAATAAGCGTAGTACCGAGAGCAGATTGAAACGTTTCCCAAAGACGTGAGGTAAACCGACCATCGCGGTAAGAGATGATGTGGCGAGGCGTCCCGCGTCGACAGATGATTTCGTCGGTGTAGATTCGGGCTAATTTTTCTACCTTAAAGTCTTCTCGTATCGGCAGAAAATGAGCAGATTTAGTTAAATGGTTAACGACAACCTAGATGCTGTCGTGACCTGATGGCGTGCGTGGAAGTTTCGTTATAAAGTCCATATCTATACACTCCCATTTCCACATGGGGATCTCGGGTTGGACGAGTAAGCCAGACGGTCTTTGGTGCTCGGCCTTGACTTTCGAGCAAGTCAGGCACTTCGAAACATATAGGGCGATATCTTTCTTCATGCCCGACCACCAGTACTTGTAGCAAAGGTCCTGGTACATCTTTTCGGCACCGGGATGAATAGAATATCGAGACTTGTGGGCTTCGTCTAGCAGGATTTGTCGCAGGTTGGTGCGCTTGGGAATCCAGATTCGGTCTAGATAATGGAATATCCGATTCGATTTATTCTCTAACTAGGCGCCATCATTGAGAATTCTTTCCTTCTTCAAAGTTCGTTCGGTAAAACAAGCATGTTGGGCGTCACGGATAAGAGTTTCGAGATTATGTTGGGCTTGGACTTTACGAACGCTTTGCAAATAGCTTCGTCTGCTGAGGGCGTCGGCAACGATATTTGCTTTGCCCGGATGATAACGAATCTCACAGTCGTAATCGTTGAGAAGTTCTATCCATCGGCGTTGGCGCATATTCAGTTCTTTTTGGCTGAGGATGTGTTGCAGGCTCTTATGATCTGTTAAGATCGTGTACTTGGTACCATAAAGGTAGTGTTGCCAAATCTTCAACGCAAAAACAACTGCGCCTAACTCGAGTTCGTGGGTTGTATAGTTCCTCTTGTGGATTTTGAGCTGACGAGATGCGTAAGCGATAACCTTGTCCCGTTGCATGAGAACACAACCAAGACCAAGGTTCGAGGCATCACAATAGACAACGAAGTCATCGCTTCCGTCGGGTAGAGCGAGTACAGGAGCATTGCAGAGCATATGCTTGAGAGTTCGAAAGGCAGTCTCTTGTTCAGTTCCCCAAACAAAAGGCTTGTCTTTTAGCGTGAGAGAAGTAAGCGGCACTTCGATTTTTGAGAATCCTTCGATAAATCGGCGATAATAACCCGCTAGTCCGAGAAAAGAACGGACTTCAGACGGGTTCTTGGGTGTAACCCAACTCTTAACATCTTCGATCTTCGCGGGGTCGACGTGATACCTTGACTATTGACAATGTGACCAAGGAATTGAACCTCCACCAGCAAAAATTCGCACTTGGAGAACTTGGCATAGAGTCGATTCCCTTGGAGTAGTTCGAGAACCAAACGTAGATGTTGCGCGTGTTCGGTTTTCGACTTGGAATAGATCAGGATATCATCGATGAACACGATGACGAAGCGGTCGAGAAAAGGTTTACACACGCGATTCATCAGATCCATGAAAACCGCAGGTGCGTTGGTCAAACCAAAAGGCATAACAACGATCTCATAGTGTCTGTATCGAGTGCGAAAAGCGGTTTTCGGTATATCTTCCTCCTGAATTCGTAATTGGTGATAGCCTGAGTGTAAATTAATCTTCGAGAAACACGTAGCACCTTGTAACTGATCAAACAAATCATCGATTCGAGCAAAGGATAGCAATTCTTGATAGTCAGCTTATTCAACTCCCTATAGTCGATGTACATCCGGAACAACCCATCCTTCTTTTTGACGAAAAGGATTGGTGCGCCCCAAGGAGAGGTGCTAGGGAGAATGAAGCCTTTTTCAAGCAATTCTTGGAGTTGACTCGAGAGTTCGTGCATTTCGGATGGAGCGAGTCGATAAGGAGCTCTAGCAACAGGATTGGCTCCAGGAATGAGGTCGATACGAAAGTCGATATCACAACTCAGAGGTAAACCAGGTAGATCGTCAGGGAATACGTTAGGAAATTTACAAACCACAGGAACATCTTTTACTCATGTCTTGCCTATCTTTTCTTTCTCCGCTACTACGATGTGTGCCAAGAAAGCTTGGTATTCCTTACGGAGATACTTGCTAGCCTGGACACACGACATGAGTTGGAGTTTCTTAGATGTGACTTCACCGTAAACACACAATTGATCACCATTTGCGAGCGAGAAACGAATCATCTTATCGAAGCAAACAACTTCAGCATGATTCTCACGAAGAAAATCCATGCCTACTATGACGTCAAAACTACCGAGCTGTATCGGAATAAGATCGATAGGAAAGACATGATTGTTGAGTTCGAGAGTACAATCACGAAGAACAGAATTGACAGCGACAGTTCTTCCAGTGGCAACTTCAACATCGAACGTCGAGGGGAGATGAGCGCGCTTATGATTAAGGAGCTTTTCAAATTCAAACGATACAAAACAGTTATCGGCTCCAGTATCAAATTAACACGAAGCATATATACCATTCACAAGGAACGTACCGTTAACCACATTGTTGTCTGCTTGAGCCTGGCGGACGTTGATGTTGAAAGTACGTCCACGGGCTACTGGCTGCTGCTGCTGTTGTTGCTGTTGCTGAGGCTGCTGCTGTTGTGCCTCTTGCTTCACCACTCGATTGGGGCACATGTTTGCGAAATATGGTTAGGATCACCACACGCAAAGCAAGCTCTAGCGTGGATTGCGGGTGCATGAGCCACTTGGTGGCCTTGAGGAGCAGGAAGTAGAGCTTGTTGAGCAGGAGCTTGACCTTGAGCTAGAGCTGGAGCTTGACGTGGACCAATACGGCAATTAGCTGTGAAATGGCCGTACATATTGCAGTGCACACATAATCTGCAAGCAATCCCCATGGGATGATGATAAGAGCAAGTAGGGCAAAGCGGGTGAGGACCAGACGACCAGTGTATGCACGCTTGGCTAGCTGTGCATTGGTAACTGGGGCCGCGACTTGACGGTGCTGGGGTTGCGGTTGAGCAGGTACTGTTTGGAGCGGAGCTGCAGTTAGTGCACAATTCTTGTTGCTGGAGTTGCTGTTCTTTCTCTTGCGGCAGGAGGACTTTGAAGACTGCGGTGCGGTGGCGGTTTTAGCGGTGGGAGCAGCGATAACTTGATGAAGATTCTTGGAGGCTTTATCAAAGTAACCAGCTTTGACTCGCTTGTTGTTGATCTCAGCAGCGAGTAAGTAGGTTTCCTCAATAGTTGTCGTCTTTGCAGCTTGAACGAAATCAGCCACGCAATCCGGTAGAGTACGGATATACTTCTTGATGGTGATTTCGGGCGTAGTAACTTGGCCTGGACAGATTATACTCAACTGCTTGAAGCGAGAAGTTAAACCAGCGTTGTCACCATCTTTTTGCTTGATATGCCAGAACTCGTCCTCCAACTTTTGGAGCTCGTGGGGAGGGCAGAACTCTCGCATCATGATGTCCTTCAACTCATCCCACGTCAGCCCGTAAGCTGCATCATTTCCGCGCTTGTTGCTTTCGGCCGTCCACCAATCTAGAGCTTGGGATTGGAAGACGCCGGTAGCGTTAACAGTACGGAGATTATCAGGACAGCCACTCTAGCACATGGTGACTTCGATTGAATCAAACCATTGGAACATGGCCGTAGGCCCATCTTCGTCGGTAAATTCTTTCGGGCCGCAGGCTTTGAACTGCTTGAAGCTAAAAGTAGCGTGAGGAGAATCAGTCCTGGACTCTTCAGAAGACTTGCTAGCATTCTCATTCAGCTCGTTAACAATTTACGGAATAACATTCGCCATCTGCTTAGCGACGAGAGCAGTAATGCGTTTGTCTTTATGATTGCGGCGAGCGGCGCGAGAGTGAAATGATCCAAATGACGACATTGTCTGCAACAGACATCGCCATAGGACTCAAACACAGTTTCGATTAATCCTAGTATGGACTCTCACTCAGCTCTAAACTACTTCATATAAAGCTCAGGAACACGATCAAGCACATGAGCACATATTCACGTAGGCACATAATCAACAGAAGCACATAGAGCACAGAAGCACATAGAGCACAGAAGCACAGAAGCACGTAAACCACAGAATCCACACTATATTTTGCACGTATTCACCTATATATTGCACGTATTCACCCATTATTCAAGGTCCGCGAATTCGAGAAGAGCGATTGCGAGTTCTCAGCGAGTAGTATAGCGAATAGTATATCAATAGCGAATCATATAGCATGCGATTTTCCACGAGTAGCAGCGAATTGTTAGCGATTTGAGATAGATGTGCAGTGCGGGTCGTGTATGTCGATCGAAGTGAAAGTGAAACACGGATAAATTACCAAAAATCAAAGCACATAACAGATAAAACAACATAAAACTCATAAAATTTTCACATAAAAACAACAAATATCGGAATCAACAGTTGCGGGCTCAGAATCAAAACACAAAAAAATCAGCGATTGCGAGCTTGAAATCGAGGATAGATTGTCTAAGGCTTGATAGACGTCGACTATTGTCGCAACCCCCGATCCCTGATTCCCGGGAACGGGCGGACGCGATCTTAGAGTTTTGGTGGTATCAGGTTATTTAATCTTGCAGCGGAATTTACATCAGGACCGTAGTTAGGAAATGTTTATCAGAGTAAAACCACCATATTTGAAATTAGTAATCACATGGGCAAAACCCAAGTTTCTTATTACAATACATTTATAGGGACAAACCCCATTTTATTGAATTTAAAACATCGTTTATTAGGTAACTTTTATAGCCACATTTTTCCTAAGCCTTCAGTGCTCTCCAGCTGGCTTTCATTAATTGGCTGTTCACATTGTGTTACCTGTAACGCGTTTTAAAAACATTTGTCAGTCGGAAATACTGGTGAGTGAATCCTAGTTTAATCAAGAAAACATTTTATCAATTAAAACAGTATTGAGAGCGATCACATTGTTTATTTCTACACAATTACTCATTCAGTATTTGCCACTCGACCGGATCTGTGGCTATGGTCAAATTACCCATTGGCTAACTCGTTGTCCAATGATAATGTACTGTCATACCGACTTACTACTACTCGTAGTAATAAATTTTGTATACAAAACCCCATAATACCGGCAGTAATTGAAGAACTACAAAGACTCAATCACTGCTTAATCACATTGTAAAACAATTAAGGTTTTGTAAAGTATTCCAAAAAGGTTAACAAAAAGAGGATAAACTCACATTGCTGTCTTAGGCTTCTCGTAAGGGTTTCCTGGGTATAATCTATAATTTATACAAATGTACATTGGTTAGTATCATAACCCTTTGAAAATATTAATGATACCCTCCCCGAGACGGCATTCCAACAACTACGTCAGGCAGAACCACGACAGTTGTTACGGAATCCTAAATCAATCGAGCAGCGTAACTATTACGAAACTAGGGTTATAATACTTACAACGGAGCAGAACCTCGCTAATTAGGGGTATAATACCAGACTATAATAACTCTTCTACAGAAAGTTGAGATTGAGAATTGAGAATGAGCGACGGAAAACGAAAACTGATGAGTTCTATATATAGTGCTGATATTCGACTCTCACGCGGCCCGCGTAAGATAAGCACAAGGCTTATGCGGCCCGCGTCAACATGTGGTCAACGCGTAGCTTGTCCGGCTTACCAAGTAGACCCGCCACGATGTCGACACGTGTCAGTTCAGGATGTCTCTGCGTTATAGGTCTCTCGCGGCCCGCGTTAACTTAAACGAGGTCTTACGCGGCCCGTTTGAACTAAAGGAATCAACGATATCAGGTTTCCACCCTGATACCGCCCGCGTGACTGGTTGGGGTGGGTCTACGCGGCCCGCCTCAACTTATAATTTCTTGTTTTTATTTTATATTATATGGTATAACATATTTCGGGCTCGGTTTTCACATACGGGGTGTAACATAAGACATATTGAGACATTCTTAAATATATTAGAGTGTCAGACATATTATGAGGGTGTCAGTTTTACCGAGGGTTGTTACATTCTCCCCACCTTGTTTTAGACCTCGTCCTCGAGATCTACTGAAATAAATACGGATAATTCTTTTTCATTTCAGATTCAAGCTCCCATGTGTACTCAGGTCCTCTTTTGGAGTCCCACTTCAGTTTGACTAGAACTAGTCTTTTATGCTTGAGGTTCTTGATTTTCCTGTCTTCAATCTGTAGAGGTCTTTCCACAAACTTGAGTTGTTCATTTACCTCTATGTCCTTAAGAGGTACTATCAATGATTCATTAGCTAAACACTTTTTAAGATTAGATACATGAAACACATCATGTATTCCTGCCATTTCCTCTGGCAGTTGTAGCTGATAAGCTACAGGTCTTATTCTTTTAATAATCTTAAAAGGTCCAACAGATCTGGGACTTAGCTTTCCCCGTTTGATGAATCTTACTATTCCTTTCCAAGGAGAGACTTTCAATAATACTTTATCTCCTACTTGAAACTCCAATGGTTTTCGCCTGTTATCAGCATAACTTTTCTGTCTATCCCGTGCTGCTTTTAGTCGTTCCTTGACTTGAATAATCTTGTCGATTGTTTCTTGTACTATCTCAGGTCCAGATAGTTGCTTTTCCCCAATTTCTGCCCAACAGACTGGGGTTCGGCACTTTCGTCCATAAAGTGCTTCGAATGGTGCAGCATTGATACTTGTGTGATAGCTATTGTTATAAGAAAATTCTATTAAAGGTAAGTGATCGTCCCAATTACCTCCAAAATCAATTACACAAGCTCTAAGCATGTCTTCCATTGTCTGAATTGTCCTTTCACTTTGTCCATCCGTTTGTGGGTGATAAGCCGTACTTAACTTTAACTTGGTTCCCATTGCCTTTTGGACCAAAAATGAGAGGTAAAGCGACTATCTCTATCAGAAACAATTGATAAAGGAATGCCATGTAAAGAAACAATTTCATTTACATACAATTTAGATAATTGTTCCATATTAATTGTTTCCTTTATTGGTAAGAAATGAGCTGACTTGGTTAGTCTATCTACAATCACCCAGATTGTATCATTACCTTTCTTTGTTTTGGGTAATTTAGTAACAAAATCCATTGTTATTAATTCCCATTTCCAAACTGGCATTTCTAATTGCTGTAACAAACCTGAGGGTTTCTGGTGTTCAGCTTTGACTTGTAAACAAGTTAAACATTTAGAAACATAGGCTACTATGTCTTTTTTCATTCCTATCCACCAGAAATTTTCCTTAAATCCTAGTACATTTTATTACTTCCTGGATGCATCGTATTTTTAGACTTATGGGCCTCTTCTAGTATACGATGACGTAGATTTCTTAATTTAGGTATCCACATTCTCTTTTTATGGAATCTCCAAATTCCATTTGTTCCTTGTTCCAATTCTTTTAGCATACCTTTTAATTTTTCAGAATCATCCTTGATTACTGATTCTTATGCTTCTCTTATTTGATCATTTAAATCTACTTGTAGATTTAATTTAAGAGAACGTACCCTTTTTGGCTTTTCATGATACTTTCAACTTAAAGCATCTGCCACTACATTGGCTTTTCCTTCATGATACTGGATATCACAAACATAATCACTAAGAAATTCCATGCAACGTCTTTGTCTCATATTCAACTCTTTCTGCCCGAAAATATACCTTAAACTTTTGTGATCAGTGAAAATGGTAAACTTACTACCATAAAGGTAATGTCTCCAAATCTTAAGAGCAAAAATTATAGCTCCTAATTCTAAATCATGGGTTGAATAATTCTCTTCATGGTTCTTAAGTTGCCTAGATGCGTAAGCTATAACCTTTTGTCGTTACATCAACACACATCCATAACCTAATTTAGAAGCATCACAATAGACTACAAAGTCTTCAGTTCCTTCTGGTAATGCTAGTATGGGTGTATGGGTTAATCTTTGCTTAAGAATTCTAAAGGCTTCTTCTTGTTTTATTCCCCATTCAAACTTAACAGATTTACAGGTTAACTTAGTTAAGGGAATGGCTATTCTAGAGAAATCCTTAATAAATCTTCTATAATAACCTGCCAATCCTAAGAAACTTCTAACCTCAGTTAGTGATTCAGGGGTTTTCCATTTAATAATTGCCTCGATCTTTGTTGGATCCACATGAATTCCTTCATGATTAACTAAATGTCCAAGGAATTGTACCTGTTCTAACCAAAATTCGCACTTAGAGAATTTAGCATAGAGCTTTTCCTTTCTTAATAAACTTAAAAGTGCGTGCAAGTGCTTTGCATGATCTTCTTTATTCTTAGAATAAATTAGAATATCATCTATAAAAACAATTATGAATTTATCCAAATATGGCTTACATATTCGGTTCATCATGTCCATAAATGCAGCTGGGGCATTGGTTAAACCAAAGTGCATGACAGTAAATTCATAATGGCCATACCTTGTTCTAAATGCGGTCTTAAGAATGTCCTCTTCCTGTACCTTTAATTGATGATATCCTGACATTAAATCGATTTTAGAGAAAAATCTAGCTCCTTGTAGCTGATCAAACAGATCATCAATTCTCGGTAATGGGTACCGATTCTTAATCGTGACCTTGTTTAATTCACGCCAGTCAATGCACATACGCATTGATCCGTCCTTCTTTTTAACAAACAATATTGGCGCTCCCCATGGCGACGAACTTGGTTGTATGAATCCTTTCTCCAACAATTCATCTAATTGTTTCTTTAATTCTTGCATTTCTGCAGGTGCCAAACGGCAAGGTGCTTTGGCAATTGGTGCTGTTCCTGGTATTAAATGGATTCTGAATTCAACTTCTCTATCCGGAGGTTGTCCTGGCAATTCTTCTGGAAATACATCTGAAAACTGTGATACTACTGGAATATCTTTTAAATCCTTTCCTTTAGTGTTAGTGATTATAGAAATCAAATACACTATAGAACCTTTTCTCATACAACTTGCAGTTTTCATTATAGAGATAAATTTAGTAGACCTAAAAGATTTATCTCCTTTAATTGTGATCATTTTTCCTTTTGGTGAATTTACTTGAATTGACTTTTGATCACATAAAATACTAGCTTTATTGGCTATTAACCAATCCATTCCTAAAACAACATCGAATCCTACCAGATTCATGGGATAAAGATTTGTAATAAACTTCTGATTTAAAATTTCTATGCTTGCTCCCTGCAAGATTTCATAAATTCTAACAGTTTCCCCATTAGTTGTTTCTACTAAGCATTCTTGTGGTAGTTTAGTTAATGACTGATTTAGAAATTTACAAAACGATGTATTAATAAAACTTTGGTTTGCACCAAAGTCAAATAATACTTTAGCAAAAACATCATTAACTAAAAACGTACCAGCTATGACATCTGGAATCATTTTGGCTTCTTCTGCAGTCAGAATAAATACTCTAGCATTTTTAGTATTCTTGTTGTCTGGAGCTGGAGCTAATTTTGGACAATTTAGCTTAAAGTGGCCTTGTTCTCCGCAATTGTAACATACCTTGCTGTCAGTTTTCTTCCTGCAGTTTTCTTCCTTGTGTCCCGATATTTTGCAAAAGTTACAATATATGGAGCATCTTTCGGAATGCTTTCTTTTGCAATACCTACAGTAGGGTGCAGAGGTAGAACCTATATTTTTCCCACGGTTAGAATTTCCAGAACGAAATTCTTGGGTCAACTTCTGGGTTAGGTTCCTCCTTTGATCCTCTTCTCGGGTACGGACTAACTCATCAGTCAAGGTATTGGCTAGTTCTACAGCTTCTTCTATGGTTTGAGGTCTAGCTGCCTTGACTACATGTCTAATCTCTCCAATTAATCCCCAAATATAACGGGAGATTAACACTGGTTCTGGTGAAGCAAGAGTTGGCACTATTCTAGCATATTCGAAGAATATTTTAGTGTATCCCTTACTATCCACACTAGTCATCCTAAGGTTTAAAAATTTGTTTGCTATCTGTTCTTTCTCATTGGGTGGGCATAATTTCCTTTCTACCTTGTTCTTAAATTCTTCCCATTCCATATTGTAAGTTCTATCACTTCCTCTTGATTGAAGGATAGTGTTCCACCATTCTAGTGCTGCATTCTTAAACAGATTAGAAGCAAACAGTATTTTGTCTTCTTCAGCACACTTACTTATCCTTAAGACTGCCTCAGTCATTTCTATCCAGCGTAGGGTTGCAATGGCCCCTTCGTTGCCCGAGAATTCCATTGGTTTACATGACCAGAATTCCTTATAAGAACAACCATAAGGCATGGTTCTTCTTCTTTTGGGAATGGGCATTTGAAGTACAGGTCCATTGTTCACGCTGTTTTCTGGTTCGCTTGGTCGCTTACTGCTATGCTTACTTTTATTATCAGCATCCTTAACAGTTTGGAGAATAAATGGCATTGCATCTATAATTCCCTGTGCTACTATGTGTTGGATAGCACTATTATCCACTTGATTGTTATTGTTATTGATGCTTGGATTCTCATTAACCACGTTAATGTTATTCTGGTTATCATTATTCAGATTTCCTTGATTTCCTTCGTCGGCCATCTGAATTTTAAACAATTACCCCATATTAATATCACAAATAATATCTTAATATAGTTAATCACATGACACGCATTTTTGCCAAAAGCGTCGATCATTGTGACTTATACTCTATTTTCATATACTATGCGTCTATTACACACTAGTACAGAAATAAAGATTACAATACCAACAGAAAGAAAATTACACTAATAGTAATATGCTTCCGTACACACATATTTTATTTTATTTTTTTTATTATATTATATTATTATTACTACTACCATCTCCTGCCATCACATCAAGGATATGGATTTATCCAAAAATCCATATTGCGCTCATCGTATTTCCATACGAGACGCTCTCCCACCTGACGCATTCTCTCACTGCTTTCTAAAATTTCATCCCCAAAAGTCCTAAGTTCTTGAACGTTTTCTGCACTCATTTGGGGTGCAGGTTCTCGGACTGGGTTTGGAATCTGGGGTACGGGTTCCTGATATGGGGGTGAAAGTTCCTGAAATTGGTAAGATCTTCTAAGATCTCCCTAATATAATCATCTTGGTAATAGGGATCTAAAGGGTCCATACCTGGGTAGGCTTCTATGTTCTGTATGGGTGGGTATTCCTGGATAGGGTAACGTTGCACAAAGTGCCTATTATCGTCCCACCAGGGGTCGTAATTTGGGTCTAGAGGGTTTGGTGCAGGTACCTTAGGGATTTCTTCTGGATTGAAATCATGCATTTCCACCTGGGTTTCAGGATTTTCTATCTCCATGGGTTGGTTGGGAATCACAGGTAAGGGTTGTGTGGCTACTAGTTGTTCCAGACTTGGGTCAGCAGTAGTTGTAGTTAGGATATGGAAATTGGCTAGGCTTCTATTAAGCATATCCTGTGTATGGGCATCTGTGTCTCGCTTAACGGCTGCTAAGGCTCTTTGCTGTTGCAACTTTCGCATTCTCTTCCTACGAGCAAAAGCTTCCTTACTGAACCATCCTCGTTTCTTAAGAGGGAATGGCTCTTCTGAGTGAGCTTTAAAGGCAAATATCCCTTCTTCCTGATCAGCAACGTACCCCGAGAGGGCAGATTGTGACGAGGTACCTTCACTCCTAGGTGAATCAGACAACTGATGACTCATGTCTGAGGGTCCTTGATCACTCATACGGTAAACTAACAAATAGTCAAATAACACATAACAAATAAATACAGTTATGCACGTATTTCCGTAATTTATTTCCTAACACAAAATTTAGAATTTAAGTGTCAGCAGAATACTTCTTTGGCTCAGACCAGTGGCTAGGCTCTGATACCACCTTCTGTCGCAACCCCCGATCCCTGATTCCCGGGAACGGGCGGACGCGATCTCAGAGTTTTGGTGGTATCAGGTTATTTAATCTTGCAGCGGAATTTACATCAGGACCGTAGTTAGGAAATGTTTATCAGAGTAAAACCACCATATTTGAAATTAGTAATCACATGGGCAAAACCCAAGTTTCTTATTACAATACATTTTTAGGGACAAACCCCATTTTATTGAATTTAAAACATCGTTTATTAGGTAACTTTTATAGCCACATTTTTCCTAAGCCTTCAGTGCTCTCCAGCTGGCTTTCATTAATTGGCTGTTCACATTGTGTTACCTGTAACGCGTTTTAAAAACATTTGTCAGTCGGAAATACTGGTGAGTGAATCCTAGTTTAATCAAGAAAACATTTTATCAATTAAAACAGTATTGAGAGCGATCACATTGTTTATTTCTACACAATTACTCATTCAGTATTTGCCACTCGACCGGATCTGTGGCTATGGTCAAATTACCCATTGGCTAACTCGTTGTCCAATGATAATGTACTGTCGTACCGACTTACTACTACTCGTAGTAATAAATTTTGTATACAAAACCCCATAATACTGGCAGTAATTGAAGAACTACAAAGACTCAATCACCGCTTAATCACATTGTAAAACAATTAAGGTTTTGTAAAGTATTCCAAAAAGGTTAACAAAAAGAGGATAAACTCACATTGCTGTCTTAGGCTTCTCGTAAGGGTTTCCTGGGTATAATCTATAATTTATACAAATGTACATTGGTTAGTATCATAACCTTTTGAAAATATTAATGATACCCTCCCCGAGACGACATTCCAACTACTACGTCGGGCAGAACCACGACAGTTGTTACGGAACCCTAAATCAATCAGGCAGCATAACTATTACGAAACTGGGGTTATAATACTTACAACGGAGCAGAACCTCGCTAATTAGGGGTATAATACCCGACTATAATAACTCTTCTATAGAAAGTTGAGATTGAGAATTGAGAATAAGCGACGGAAAACGAAAACTGATGAGTTCTATATATAGTGTTGATATTCAACTCTCACGCGGCCCGCGTAAGATAAGCACAAGGCTTACGCGGCCCGCGTCAACATGTGGTCAACGCGTAGCTTGTCCGGATCACCGAGTAGACCCGCCACGATGTCGACACGTGTCAGCTCAGGATGTCTCTGCGTTATAGGTCTCTCGCGGCCCGCGTTAACTTAAATGAGGTCTTACGCGGCCCGTTTGAACTAAAGGAATCAACGATATCTGGTTTCCACCCTGATACCGCCCGCGTGACTGGTTGGGGTGGGTCTACGCGGCCCGCCTCAACTTATAATTTCTTGTTTTTATTTTATATTATATGGTATAACATATTTCGGGCTCGGTTTTCACATACGGGGTGTAACATAAGACATATTGAGACATTCTTAAATATATTAGAGTGTCAGACATATTATGAGGGTGTCGGTTTTACCGAGGGTTGTTACAACTATCCAAAGGGATTCGACTATTCTCAAGGATATACTTGAAGTCCTTTTTGGCCTAGTAGACTGTGCTCTATCACCGGTTCACGGTGAATGACACGCATCCCTTCGATTATTTAAGCACTCAAGTCCTTGGAATTCATCGATACTTTGGTGAGGGTTTTGTAAAACCAAAATTGAGAGCGGAACAAGTCATCAAGGTTCGGGTTTCACCCCTTTCTTAACAACTCTATTCTTGTTTGTGTGATAGAATCATGTGATAGAGAGGAGAATCTGCGTCGAAGTACGGATTTCACTCCTGATTCAACGCAAATTCTCTTGTTTATAGTAAAAATTGCGGGTCGAACAAGCGATTCAGTCAAGAGTTTGCGGTTTTCACACCTAATCTCATCCTAATCACTTATTCATTTTGAAAATAGCGTGCAGTGATAGTGTTCGGCAAGTGTGAGCGGGAATAGCAAGTAAGCTTGTACATAAACCCTACAGGGTATGCACAAGTCGGTCTGTTGGTACTTACACTATGGACTAGGTCGTTTCTAAGACATCGACCCGGACTAGGTCGAGTCTTGCCTAATTCCCTGTAGTTATGGCTCTGATACCAATGTGTCACACCCCAACCGATGACGGGAACATCGGGGCGCGACACTGAGCGAAATAGATTGTCCAAGATAAATCCATAACAACTAATATTACTGAATATTTAACGTTAAGTCCCATACCAAAACAAATCCAGCAAAATAATAATTACAGACATATTATCTCAAAAACAAATAAAATTGTTCCGACAACTCAGATTTAAATTGTTTGTTTCTAGACTCTCACTCCTACTTGATTCCACAAAAGCAGGTAAGCACAGCAACCTAAACACCTGTCACATACGTTAAAATAAAGGTCAATACACATAGTGTAAAGGTGAGCATACAAGTTTGATACTATAATAGAGTTCGAAAGCGTTTACGCATAACCAGCATGTACAACGTATAATGTGAAGCATGTAAGTTATCGACAAAGATCCTATTAAATACCAATGACTGTGATTTGACTGCGAGTAGCGAGTGCGCAACACATGTTCACCACTGCGAACACATGAAGTAATATCCTTAGCAACCTCTGAGTGAACAGGTGTTGAGTCCAAACTATAGTACTATCGTTGCTAAGGAAGGTAGAGAGCAATCAATGTGTAAATATAACAAACAGGCATTCATCGAGTCACGTATAACATGCAATAGCGGTTAGCGTTAAAAGTGTTTGCGTTGTGTGTTGATGTGATTTAGGATAAGTAACGTATGTAACACCCAAAAGTGCGTAAAGCAAAAAGGGATTGAGTATACTCACAGACAGCGTTTAACAAGTAAACACTCTCTTGGATTGAATGGAGCGCTAAGAGAGATTAGCTTGAACAGTTAACGATTGCATAAGCGAAGAGCGGAGCGCAAAAAGGTGAAAGAGTACCAAATGTCGAACGGTAATCCAATCGGATCGTAATCCGATTGGATGGTCATCCGATCGGATGTCATTCCGCTCGGATGGCCATCCGATCGGATGACCATTCGGTCGGATTGACACTCGTTTGGTAAGGATGTGTTTGTGTATGATGGATTTGAAGTTTTCGTTGTAGCATTTTGAAAACAGGGAAGTATCTCTACCTTTCAGGTCGTTCGATCGAATGGCAGTTCGATCGGTTGGCGATCCGTCCAGCGAGGTATTTCTCAGAGAACAAGTTCACAGCAGGATTGTCTCTCGATCGGATGGTCTACCGATCGGATGTCAATCCGTCAAAACTAATGATTGTTGAAGATTTATAAAAATGTTAAGTGTTGGAGTCCAAGTGCAATCCGATTGGATTGCGGTTCGATCGGATGGCAATCCGATCGGACGACGATCTGTTCCGCAATCTGATCGTTTTGCAATTTGAACATTTGTTAAGTTTTGAAAGTTTTGCGTTTTGATTGAGACGGTATGACAACGTATTAAACAATGGAACCTACATTAGACCCAGGTTATCCGATCGAACGGGAATCACCCCAATCCAATTAGTTAACTGTTCGTGACGGGTGGTTTCATGTTCAACCCGAAATCGGTAGTCTCGATGATCGGATTCATATCTCAAATCGACACATCACTATGATGAGTAGAAGATCAGAACGAGCTCCGATTCTATCGGTTTTGAGTGCATTGAGTGTAAAAGAGTTGAAAGAAAGTTACAAAACTATCTTTCAAACCTTTTAACCTTGAATATGTTAAGATCTTGGTGAAAATAGTGTTGATTTATGTGGAAATCCTTCAGATCTGAGTTGTTCATGGTGGAATGAGGCCAAAACTTGAAGTTCATAAGAACTCCATGATGACATCATCCTAGAACACCTCAAATCCACTGATTTCATGGTTAAAACTTATGATTTAAAGGTGAAAATGATGAAGAAGTGTGTGTAGATCATAGAAGTACAAGATTTAGGTTGAAAACTTACAAGAATCACGGGAAATCGAGAGAAAGATGGGCTGGAACGCTGCTGGTCAAGTGAGGGAGCTGTCACATCAAGTGATGTGACAGAAGGGGTATTTATATGTTGCCTAAAATAGACAGTGCACAAGTGTCGGATAGGATGGCACCGATCGGATGGCAATCCAATCGGATGAACATTCGATCAATCGGCCATTCGATCGAAGTGGTCCGGCGATTTGAGTTTCGGTGTTTCGTTTCGCGTGTTCAGCGTTGCGATGCGTTTAAGCGAGTATAGATTGAGCGATGCGATAAATGAATAATAACCACACAAATACTATATCTAACATACAATCATCATAATTAACTTGCGTTTCAATTAATCACCACAACCATAAAGTAAACATGCACAAGTAACACATAAATAGCACACACACGGAAAACAATATCCAGAACGCATAAGTCAAGTTGCGAATGCGATTGCGATGTGATTAGCGATAAAACGATAAAACATGCGATTAAACCTCGATTATTACTAGATACTCCACATAATAAAACTAAAGCAATTAAAATAAAAGATCCGGTTATAAGTCAAGAAGCATAATTCGGTAGTTAAGCAAGGAGTGACAGATCGCGGTTAGCAATCTTTCCTTCCTTTGACTTTCGAAACACGGGGTGTTACATTGTACCTCATATTGGCGACAAATAAATAATATTGTTCTTTAGTTTAACGATATTACTAGTCAAGTGGGCACTGCGGTCAGAATATCTATGGTTAATCTGTTTAAGGGCATAAGTGTAATTTCTTTACCAAAACATCTATTTTATTAACGGAGATTCTAATGGTACACCCCCATGTCTATCCACACACTTTTCAAATTCAATACGCATCGTATAGGCCTATACGATGCGTATTGAAATTAAGTAAAAGGCATGGCAGACTGACAAGTGCAGGTTATGTCTGGCGGCGGGCTTAATCGGCATCGTATATGCCTATACGATGCGTATCAAGGAACAGATTTTTGAAGTTTATTTTTTTGGTGTGTTGTGTCGAATGCGAACCCGAGAAACGAAAGGGATTTCGAGCAGTTGGTCGATGACATGATAGATAAAGTTCTTGACACGATCATATCCATTTTCAAGTTTTAGGAAACGAAAGGAATTTCGAGCAGTCGTTCGATGACATGATAGATAAAGATCTTGACACAATCATATCCATTTTCAAGTGTTAGACTAGATCGTCCAAGATGAAATATATTAAAATCATTCAAGCCCACCAGTCGACAGTGTGTTATGGTGAGATTCTTCAAGTTTGCACAGTGGGAGAAAAGACCAGCACCCCTGTTAGTATTGTCATAATGCAATGATACATAACTGAGATTTAAGCGGCGTGTTCCGATCGACGTTTATCGACATTGTTATAGGTGATGAAGAAACTCTAAAACGGAACACAATCCCAGATTGTCTAGAGAAGCGCTTTTATCATGTGTCATATGGTAACAACTACCAAGGGAATATGGAAGTTATTGATACAGACTCTTAATAATATCACTATATCAACAAAAGTCAACACATTTCCATTCATTACAAGAAAGTAAAATTCAGTTGTTGGACATTGTGAGAGAATGCATAGTTCAGATGGAGAATGGAATGCGTATGTTTGAGCACTCCAAGTGTTTGGTGGAAAGCATGATATTCATATCTCTATTTGGTCATCTTTCCGAGTTTTTACACATGAATACGTGGTTCTCAATTTCTAAAATATTATGCCAGTGGGAATGTTTTAAAAATCAGATGCAACTTTATGGCATGCTTACCTTAATTATATCTTTCATAGAGTCACAGATCTGACAATAGGGCCCACGGATCTTCAAGCCCACCAGTCTACAATGTGTTATGGTGAGATTCTTCAAGTTTGAACAGTGGGAGAAAAGACCAGCACCCTTGTCGATCCGTATTTTCTCTTTTTCTAATTCTCGAAGAATATCGTAACGTATTCTATGTTTCTCAAAATTGTCTATAAAATTATAAAAAAACAAACTATGCGGGCTTTTTCCATCCATATATTTCGTCCAACATATGACACATGATAAAAGCGCTTCTCTAGACAATCTGGAATTATGTTCCGTTTTATTACAGTCGTGAGGTGGTCAAACCTTTCTAAAAGTAGAAAAAAAAATAAAACATTAACAACTAACAAAGATTGAAAACCAAAAGAAGAAAGTGTTCCTCTTTGTTACCAAGCATGTCATTTGAAACAATTAATAGGACATTGTTCTTCAGGTGCAACTTTACGGCACGCATACCTTAATCACATTTTCCATGGAGTCACAGATCCGATAATAGGGCCCACGGATCTTATGCCCACCCGAGACCGACCTCTGGATCACACGTGTTGAATGAATGAGAGAAACTTCTTCGAGCTAACTGCCGATATCTCATCCTTCTTATCTTGCTATTAAACGAGGTATAATAGCTAATAAAATATGTTTAACTTTTGAAGTCTGTATATTCTCTAACTTTTGAAGGTTCTTTATATGCTTCTTTCCCGATGCATGTCTGTGCCGGAGAGTAGAAGAGTCGTGTTGCCGGTGCCGGAGAGATGTTGCCGCAAGGTGGACCGTCCCACCAAGAGCACGGCACATGAAATCGAACAATTTCTCCGTCGCTAAGTTCTCCACTCACCGTGAAATCGAACAGTTTCTTCATAGATTCCGTCCGGTTTCAAAGCCGGTTGAGGATTACGAGTGTTATAGACTCGTTCAAGGCATGCTTGTTTGTGCGATTTACAGAAATAAGGATGCATTCTACGGTAAACGATGCAGCTGATGAAACCGGAGCTGTTATCTCGGTTGTTCAGTACTTCCGAGACAATTCAAGTGAGTCATATTGTCGCAACCCCCGACCCCTGCCCCGGGAGCGGGCGGCCGCGGGATTACTCAGAGCGGGTGATATCGGTGTTTATTAATTTGGCAGCGGAAATGAGACATTAGGACCGTAGTTAGGAAATATGTTTATCAGAGTTAAACACCAAACTTTTTATATATATAATAAGTAAATAGGATAAATCCCAAGTTTTTCATTACAATACTTTGATAGGGATAAACCCTAATTTATTGAAAACAAATCTCCTTTTTATTTAGGTAACTTTTATAGCCACTTTTCCAAGCCTTTAGTGCTTTCCAGCTGGCTTCTATTAGCTTCACATTAAGTTACCTGAAACGCGTTTTAAAAAGATTTTATCAGCAAGAAATACTGGCGAGTGCATCCCAGTTTAATCAAAACAGTTTTATAACTTTACAGTACTAAGAGCGATTACAATGTTTATATCTACACAGTTATTCATTCAGTACTGTCAACACCTGACTTGTGGGTTATGTTACTCATTGGCTAACTCTTTGTCCAATAGTAACATATTTCAAATAATGTATACAAAACTCCAACATACCGGCAGGAATTGTAGAATACATAGACTCAATCACTGTTAAGTATTATTTAAAGCATTTGTGGTCTGGTAAAACGTTTTGACTCACAAAAAGGTGACAAAAACCAAGATGTACTCACATTGTATACTTAGGTAAAACAATAGCTTCCTGGTGAATCTCCTGGTTAACCCAAATCACATTAGTCGTACAACACGAGACAGAACTCCAACGAACTGAGTCAGGCAGAGCCTTAACATGCGTTACGGAGCCCTAGATCAATCGGGTAGGGTAACAAATACGTGATCAGGGGTTATAATACTTACAATGAGGCAGAACTTCGCTTTTTAGGGGTATTATTTCCCGAGTAAAATAGCTTTAGAGTTTTGAGAGAGAAATAAGAATTGAACGACGACTGAATGAGGCCTGAGGCCCCTTTTATAGGGCTGGACGAAGGCGCACGCCCCACCCTTCTCCTTTCGAGGCCCGCGAGCTAGGCTGGCAAGGGCCTAGCCTTGGTGAGTCAACTCACTGGCTTCCACACGTACCTATACACGTGGCGCAAAGGGGTACCGCCTGGTGTCACCGAGTCGCGGCCCGTGACAGACCCAAAGGAATGGGTTGCGCCCAGCGAGATCCTTATAATATTGTTTTTATTTGATTTTTGTTAATATAAAGGTATTTTAGGCCCCTTAACGCTTATACAGGGTATATTACGAACGTTAGGGATGTTCTAAGGGGTTTTAGGAGGGTTGTTATATCCTCCCCACCTTGTTTTAGATCTTGTCCTCGAGGTCTACTAGAACAGGTGTGGATATTTCCGTTGCATCTCCGACTCGAGCTCCAAAGTGTATTCTGGTCCTCTTTTGGAATCGCATTTGACTTTGACCAGAACTAGTCTCTTGTGTTTGAGATTCTTGACTTTTCTATCTTCAATCTGAAGGGGTTTCTCTATAAACTTAAGTTTCTCATTTACCTCTATATCCTTAGGAGGTATTACTAATGATTCGTCTGCTAAGCACTTTTTGAGATTACATACATGAAACACATCATGTATTTCTACCATTTCCTTTGGCAGTTGTAGCTGATAAGCTACGGGTCCTATCCTTTTGATGATCTCAACAGGTCCAACATACCTGGGGCTTAGCTTTCCTCTTTTAACGAATCTGACTACTCCTTTCCATGAAGAAACTTTTAACAATACCTTATCTCCAACTTGAAATTCTAATGGTTTTCGTCTGTTATCTGCTTAACTCTTTTGACGATCCCGTGCTGTGTTCAGTCTTTCCTTGACTTGAATAATCTTATCTGTTCTTTCTTGTACTATCTTTGTGTCGCAGCCCCCGACCCCTCCTCGGGAGAGGGCAGCCGCGAGCGATTACACAGAGCAGGTGGTATCGGCGTTTATTAGTTTGGCAGCGGAAATGAGAAATCAGGACCGTAGTTAGGAAATATTTTATCAGAGTTAAAACACCAAACTTTTTACAATAAATCAATGGGATAAAACCCAAGTTTCCATTACAATACATTTATAGGGATAAACCCTAGTTTATTAAAAACAAAACTCCTTTTTATTTAGGTAACTTTTATAGCCACTTTTCCAAGTCTTCAGTGCTCTCCAGCTGGCTTCTATTAGCTTCACATTAAGTTACCTGAAACACGTTTTTAAAAAGGTTTTTATTAGCAAGAAATACTGGCAAGTGCATCTCAATTTAATCAAAACAGTTTTATAACTTTACAGTGTTAAGAGCGATTATAATGTTTATATCTACACAATTACTCATTCAGTACTGTCAACACCTGACTTGTGGGTCATGTTACTCATTGGCTAACTCTTTGTCTACTAGTAACGGATTTCACATAATGTATACAAAACCCCAACATACCGACAGTAATTGTAGAATACATAGACTCAATCACTGTTAAGTATAATTGAAAACATTTGAGGTTTTGTAAAAACAATTTACAAAAAGGTAACAAAAAGTAAGATGTACTCACTTTGTTTACTTAGGTAAAACTAAAGCTCCCTGGTGAATATCCTGGTTATTATCTATTAAAAATTAACAATGCACACATGTTAGTAAGATAAACCAATTCACATTAACCGTACAACTTGAGACAAAACTCCAATGACTGAGTCAGGAAGATCCTTGACATGCATTACAGAGTCCTAGATCAATCGGGTGTAACACGAGACAGAACTCTAACTGAGTCAAGCAGAGCCTTGACATGCGTTACGGAGCCCAAAATCGATCGGGTAGGGTAACAAATGTGTAATCGGGAGTTATAATACTAACAACGAGGCACAGCTTCGCTTTATAGGGGTATAATACCCGAGGGTTTTGACTAACATAAGTTGAGAGAGAAATCAGAAATTGAACGAATGTAAACTGAGGCTCTCGACCCCTTTTATAGGGCTGATCGAAAGGCGGCTCGCGCCCCACGACGCCACCTTGTTCCTCTCTCGCGACCCGCGAGGCCAGTAGGTTACGATCTAGCTTAGGTGAGTCAAGGGTGTAGCTTAGTCGTGTAATCGGACACATGGCGAACCAGGGTTCAGCCAGGTGTCATGTTGTCGCGCCCCACGACGGCCTGGCTTGACCGGGCCGCGGCCCGTGAGGGCTTCATATATTTGTTTTTGTTTGATTTTTGTAAATAATAAAGTTATTTGGGTTCGTTTCTCGTATATGGGGTATAATTGGGACGTTTAGGGTTATGTTAAGGGGTTTTAGGAGGGTTGTTATATCCTCCCCACCTAGTTTTAGATCTCGTCCTCAAGGTCTGCTTGAACAGGTGTGTATATTTCCTTTGCATCTCTGACTTGAGCTCCCAAGTGTATTCTGGTCCTCTCTTGGAATCCCATTTTACTTTACCAGAACTTGTCTCTTGTGTTTGAGATTCTTGATCTTTCTATCTTCAATCTGAATGGGTTTCTCTACAAACATAAGTTTCTCATTTACCTCTATGTCCTTAAGAGGTATCACTAATGATTCGTCTTTTAAGCATTTCTTGAGATTATATACATGAAACACATCATGTACTCCTGCCATTTCTTTTGGCAGTTGTAGCTGATAAGCTACATGTAATCGCTCTTAATACTGTAAATTATAACCAATGAGTCATTTTAGTAAAAAGAATGATTCACCGGTATTTCCCGCTGATAAAACCTTTTTCAAACATGTATCAGGTGATCTGTTGTGGTCCAAGAAAAGTGCCGCGAAGCACTACAAGCTTAAGGAAGTGGCTCAATATAAAATAAAGAAACATGTTTTGTAAAATAAAGATTTCTCCGTGAAATCATATGATTGTAAATTACCGGGATTTATCCCGAGATGTAAAATATAATAAGTCGGGAAAATTTCAGTTTTAAAAAGATCCTGATGAAATCTTCCGCTGTCAATTCAATTAAATAAATACCACGGGATTTTTTGTCCCGCGGCTCCTGAAACGGGTCAAACCGGGTCGGGGGCCGTGACAGAAAAAGGTGGTATCAGAGCCACTGATTTAAGCCTATTAAGTAATTAAAAATATTTAATTTTGTTGATTCTCATTTTGTGATTATGTGTTTAATTAATTGACTATTTGTTAGTTACAGTATGGGTAATCAAAAGCTTTCAAACATCTATCTTAAATTAGATAGGTCATTAAACGAGAAGGGAAGTTCATCCCAAACAAATTCCTCAAAATACCCAACAGATATTGATGAAGGAATATTTGTTCAAAAGACACAATATGAAGAACCATTTTCTCCTAATAAAAGAAGTTTGATTATTAGGAAGAGTCAGGAGAAATTAAAGAAATCCCGAGAAAAGAAAGTTAACCAGAAAACCCAAGAAATAGGCAATAACCCACCACGGGAAGACAAGTTAGATGAAAAATGGGCAGATCTCTATATGCTAGCCACAGTAGCAGTAAATGCAAATCTCTAAATACCCCTGACTCAAAGTTTTAGTAACCTTATCACATACAAGCCAGAAATTTTATCCAGTAAATAAATAAGTTTACAATAAACCCTAGTATGTTTTCATTTTCAGTTGTCCTTTAAAATAGTCCTATGGTATGCAATAATATTTCAAGGTTATCTATGAAATTTTTATTATAAAATTTTAACCTAGTAATTTTTGTGTATTTTTTTTTCTAAAACAGCATGAATGACTTGTCTGAAGCCCTTCAGAATTTAAATCTTTATCCAGTGAAAATAGAGGTTTCCAAATATTTCAATAGGTATATACCAGATCTAGAAGAACCTAAATCGACCAAACCAGCAGACAACAAAATCAAGGCAGCCGATGGAGCTACTAAGAAGAATGTCAGAGCATTCCAGCTGACCACTAAAGAAGCAGAACTTATTCCAGATGTGATAGCTGGTACGTTCCTAGTTCACAACATTTACGCAAAAGTATTATTTGACTCTGGTGCAAACCAAAGTTTTATAAATACTTCATTCTGCCAAGCTCTTAATTTACCTTTAACCAACCTTAGACAAATCTTTACAGTCAAAATGGCAGACGAAAATTCTGTCAAAATAGATAAGGTTTTGCAAAAAGAAAATATAGAACTTTCAGGTCATAAATTTTATGCAAACCTATTAGCAATGAATCTAGCTGAGTTCGATGTTGTGTTAGGAATGGATTGGTTAGTAGCCAACCATGCTCGAATCCTTTGTGATAAAAATTCTATAGAGATTCAAACACCTACTGGGGAAGTAATCATGATTACAGGAGATAAACCACGTAAACCCATGAAGTTCATATCAGTAATGAAAGTTGCTAAGTATGAACGAAAGCAAGGAATAGTATATATGATTTCAGTAATCATTAGTACTAAGGGTAAAGAACTTAAGGAGATTCTTGTAGTCTCAAAATACCCAGATGTATTCCCAGAAGAACTCCCGGGATTACCACCCGATAGGGAAGTAGAATTTAGAATTCATCTAATTCCAGGAACTACACCGATAGCTAAAGCACCTTATCGGTTAGCACCTACAGAAATGTTAGAATTGAAAAAGCAATTAGATGAATTACTAAGTAAAGGTTTCATACAACCTAGTTCATCCTCGTGGGGAGCACCAGTGTTGTTTGTAAAGAAGAAGGATGGTTCGATGAGAATGTGTATTGATTATATAGAATTGAATAAGGTTACAATTAAGAATCGATACCCATTACCTAGGATTGATGACCTTTTCGATCAACTTCAGGGAGCTAGATATTTTTCTAAGATCGACTTACGCTCTGGATATCATCAATTAAAGGTACAAGAAGAAGACATACCTAAAACTGCTTTCAGAACTAGGTATGGTCATTACGAATTTACAGTAATGCCCTTCGGATTAACGAATGCACCTACTACATTCATGGATATGATGAATCGAATCTGTAAACCGTATTTGGATAAATTTGTAATTGTTTTCATTGACGATATACCTATTTATTCCAAAAGTCAGGACGAGCATTGTAGCACTTGCATGCACTCTTAACTCTGTTAAGAAAAGAAAAGCTTTACGCCAAATTCTTGAAGTGTGAATTTTGGTTGCAAGAAGTGCAATTTTTAGGACACATGGTAAATCACGAAGGTATTCATGTAGATCCTGTTAAGATAGAGGGAATTACCAAATGGAAGGTTCCGCAATCCGCAATGGAAATTAGGAGTTTTATAGGTTTAGCCGGATATTATAGACGGTTTATTAAGGATTTTTCCAAAATAGTTGTACTATTAACTAAGCTAACCTGTTAAGCCACTAAGTTTGAATGGGGACCTAAACAAGAAGAAGCCTTTAGAATTTTGAAACAGAAATTAACCAATGCTCCAATCCTAGCCTTGCCAGAAGGAACAGAAGATTTTGAAGTATATTGTGATGCTTCAAAACTAGGATTAGGATGTGTGCTAATGCAACGTAAGAAGGTAATTGCGTATGCTTCAAGGCAATTGAAAAACCACGAAGAAAACTATACGACTCATGATTTAGAATTAGGAGCCATAATTTTTTCCCTTAAGATTTGGAGACATTATCTGTACGGAAGTAAATTTACTGTCTATACGGATCACAAAAGTTTAAGATATATATTTGGGCAAAAAGAGTTAAACATGAGGCAAAGGAGATGGATGGAAATCCTAAGTGACTACGATTGTGATATTCAGTATCACGAAGGAAAGGCAAATGTAGTTGCTGACGCCTTAAGTCGTAAATACCATGAGAAACAACGACGGGTTCGTGCTCTTAGATTAAATCTACAATTAGATTTAATGGAACAACTGAAGCATTTTCAAGAAACAGCAATCAAGGATGATGCTGAAGGATTGAAAGGACGAATAAAAGAATTAGAACAAGGAAATGATGGAATTTGGAGATTCCATAAGAAAAGAAATTGGGTACCTAAGCAGGGAGAATTAAGAAATAAGATTCCAGAAGAAGCCCATAAATCTAGGTATACAATGCATCCAGGAAATAATAAGATGTACCAAGATTTAAGAAATAATTTATGATGGATAGGAATGAAAAAGGACATAGCTAGATATGTTTCCAAGTGTCTTACTTGTTCACAAGTTAAGGCAGAACACCATAAACCTTCCGGTCTACTACAACAATTAGAAATGCCTGTATGGAAATGGGAACTTATAACAATGGATTTTGTTACTAAGTTACCCAAAACCAGAAAAGATAATGATGCGATTTGGGTAATTGTGGATCGATTAACCAAATCAGCTCACTTTCTACCCATGAAAGAAACCTTTAGCATGGAAAAGTTGGCAAAGTTGTATGTAGATGAAGTTGTATCCTTACATGGAGTTCCACTCTCCATTGTATCAGACAGGGATAGTCGTTTCACTTCTCATTTCTGGAAAAGTTTCCAGGCAGCAATGGGAACCCGACTAAATTTAAGTACGGCATATCATCCACAAACAGACGGGCAAAGTGAAAGGACAATCCAAACTCTGGAAGACATGCTCAGAGCATGTGTGATAGATTTTGGTGGAAATTGGGACAATCATTTACCTCTAATTGAATTCTCCTATAACAATAGTTATCATTCAAGTATTGAAACTGCCCCATTTGAAGCTCTGTACGGACGAAAGTGCAGAACTCTAGTTTGTTGGGCAGAAATAGGAGAAAGTCAATTATCAGGTCCCGAGATAGTACAAGAGACCACCGACAAAATTTCTCAAATCAAGGAAAGACTAAAGATTGCTCAAGATCGTCAAAAGAGTTATGCAGATAATTGACTCAAGCCAATTGAATTTCAAATTGGAGACAAAGTACTATTGAAAGTTTCACCCGGGAAAAGAGTAGTTCGATTTGGTAAGAAGGGAAAGCTAAGTCCAAGATACGTAGGACCATTCCAAGTGATCCAACGTATAGGACCAGTTGCTTATCGTTTACAATTACCAGAAGAGTTAGCTGGAGTACATGACGTATTTCATGTATCCAACCTCAAGAAATGCTTATCAGATGAATCTTTGATAGTACCTCTTCAAGATATAGAGGTAAACGAAAAGTTAAAATTTGTTGAGAAACCTCTTCAAATCGAAGATAGAAAGGTGAAATTTCTCAAACACAAACGGTTAGTACTTGTCAAAGTCAAGTGGGATTCAAAGAGAGGATCTGAATACACTTGGGAGCTGGAATCAGAGATGAAGCGAAAGTATCCTCACTTATTCCAATGAATCTCGAGGACGAGATTTTAAATACGGTGGGGAGAATGTAAGGACTCTCAAAATTTTCCTAAAAATACCCGTAAGTAAAAACCCAGACCCCTGAAACCATAATGTGCACTAAAAATCAAGAAAACAAGAAATCTGGGTTTCAGACGGGCCGCGTAAGACTTAAGGGTATCTTACGCGGGCCGCGTCAACTCATGTTTGACCGGATAAGTGTTCCGAATCCACGTTGTGTCCAGATGGCTAACCTACTCGTGACTGGTCAAGGCTACTCGTAGACTAGGCGGCCACGCGGGCCGCGTAAGATATATGGGGTGGTTTACGCGGGCCGCGTAAGGCCTTAATTTCAGCTATAAAGAGGTTGTCGCATGCACAATCCACTGGTGTCGAAACAAAGTTTTAAAAACGAAGTTTTAGTACTCTGAAGTCGAAAATAGCAATTATATTAGCGAGGCGCTGCTCCGATACCGGGTATTAACTCGATCGCTGCTACGATTCAATGTCCGATCGATTAAACTATCCAATGGATGTTTAAGTGCTGCCCACATTAGGGTTATGCTTTGTCATTCGTCGTTAATTCGATGGATGTTTAAGTATCGCACTTTGTCATTCGTTGTGAGGGTGTTAATCCCGTGAGCTATCGTAAATGCTATATTAGTTACTAACCGAGTTCATGTGCATGTTATTAAATTTAGGTTAAAAGGCTAATCAGTAGGCTAGGCTCTGCTCAAATAAATCTGCAATGTGAGTCATTCTCTTTTTATCAAATTTGTTTACAAAAGCATGTTACTTTCAAAGTTATAATTACAGGGATTAAGTCTTTGTAGTCACCAAGTTACAGCCGGTATGTGGGGTTTTGTATACATTACTTGATAAACTTCACCATTGGACAACGGGTTAGCCAAGGGGTGATATGACCATAGTCACAGACACCATCGGGCTAAGAGGCTACCGGTGGATGTTCGAGTGACAAATACTGTGGGTAGTTGGTTGATATCTGGAAACATTGTAATCGCTCTTAATATTGTAAATTATAACCAATGAGTCGTTTTAGTAAAAAGAATGATTCACCAGTATTTCCCGCTGATAAAACCTTTTTCAAACATGTTTTAGGTGATCTGTTGTGATCCAAGAAAAGTGCCATGAAGCACTACAAGCTTAAGGAAGTGGCTCAATATAAAATAAAGAAACATGTTTTGTAAAATAAAGATTTCTCCGTGAAATCATATGATTGTAAATTACCGGGATTTATCCCGAGATGTAAAATAAAATCAGTCGGGAAAATTTCAGTTTTAAAAAGATCCTGATGAAATATTCCGCTGTCAATTCAATTAAATAAATACCACGGGATTTTCTGTCCCGCAGCTCCTGAAACGGGTCAAACCGGGTCGGGGGCCTTGACACTACAAGTCCTATCCTTCTAATAATCTCAAAAGGTCCAACATACCTGGGGCTTAGCTTTCCTCTTTTGACGAATCCGACTACTCCTTTCCATGGAGAAACTTTTAATAATACCTTGTCTCCACTTGAAATTCTAATGGTTTTCGTCAGTTATCTGCATAACTCTTTTGATGATCTCGTGCTGCTTTTAGTCTTTCCTTGACTTGAATTATCTTGTCTGTTGTTTCTTGCACTATCTCTGGTCCAAATAGTTGCTTTTCTCCAATTTCTGCCCAACAGACTGGAGTTCGGCACTTTCGTCCATAAAGTGCTTCAAAAGGTGCAGCATTAATGCTTGTATGATAGCTGTTATTGTAGGAAAATTCTATTAATGGTAAATGATCGTCCCAATTTCCTCCGAAATAAATTACACAGGCTCTAAGCATATCTTCCATTGTTTGTATTGTCCTTTCACTTTGTCCGTCCGTTTGAGGATGATAAGTTGTGCTTAGACTTAACCTGGTTCCCATTGCTTTTTGGAAATTTGTCTAAAAATGAGAAGTAAAACGGCTATCTCTACAGATATAATAAAAGAATCCCATGTAATGAAACTATTTCATTTACATATAACTTGGCTAACTGTTTCATACTAAAAGTTTCTTTCATTGGTAAGAAATGAGCAGATTTGGTCAATCTGTCTACAATCACCCAGATTGTATCATTACATTTTCGTGTCTTGGGTAATTTGGTAACAAAGTCCATTGTTATCAATTCCCATTTCCATATTGGCATTTCTAATTGCTGCAATAATCCTGAGGGCTTCTGATGTTCAGCTTTAACCTGTGAACAGGTTAGACATTTAGCAACATAGTTTACTATATCCTTTGTCATTCCTATCCGCCAGAAATTCTTTCTTAGATCTTGATACATCTTATCACTACCGGGATGTATCGTATACTTAGACTTATGGGCTTCTTCTAGAATTCTGTGGTGTAGGTTTCCTTGTTTAGGTATCCACATCCTTTTCTTATGGAACTTCCAAATTCACCTGATCCCTGTTCTAATTCCTTAATCATTCCTTTTAAACCTTCAGCATCGTCCTTGATTGTTGTTTCCTATACCTCTCTAATTTTCTCATTTAAATCTATCTGTAGATTTAATCTAAGAGAACATACTCATTTCAGCTTTTCATGATACTTACAACTTAAAGCATCAACTACTACATTAGCTCTTCCAGCATGATACTGGATATCACAATCATAATCACTAAGAATTTCCATCCAGCGTCTCTGTCTCATATTTAATTCCTTTTGCCCAAAAATATACCCTAAACTTTTATGATCCGTGAAGACAACAAAATTACTTCCATATAAATAGTGTCTCCAAATCTTAAGGGCAAAAACTATGGCTCCTAACTCTAGATCATGGGTTGTGTAATTCTCTTCATGTTTCTTAAGTTGTCTAGAGGCATAAGATATAACCTTTTGACGTTGCATCAGCACACATCCATATCCTAACTTAGACGCATCACAATAGACTGTAAAGTCTTCAATTCCTTCTGGTAATGCGAGTATGGGTGTGTTGGTTAATCTTTGCTTAAGAATTTTAAAGGCTTCTTCCTGTTTTGGTTCTCATTCAAACTTAACTAGTTCCAGGTCAGTTTGGTTAATGTAGTGGTTATTCTAGAGAAATCTTGGATAAAATGTCTATAATATCCTGCCAGTCCAAGAAAACTTCTTACTTCTGTTGGTGACTCAGGGATTTTCCATTTGGTAATCGCTTTGATCTTTGTGGGATCTACATGAATTCCTTCATGATTAACTAGATGTCCAAGGAATTGCACTTCTTGTAACTAGAATTCACATTTTGAGAATTTAGCATAAAGCTTCTCTTTTCTCAATAATGTCAGAAGTGTATGCAGATGCTTTGCATGTTCCTCTTTACTCATAGAGTAAATTAAAATATCATCTATACAGACAATTATTAATTTATCCAGGTATGGTTTACATATCCTGTTCATCATGTCCATAAATACAGCTGGGGTATTGGTTAAACCAAATGGCATGACGGTAAATTCATAATGACCGCACCTTGTTCTGAAAGCAGTTTTAGGAATGTTATATTCCTGTAATTTCAATTGATTATATTCTGAGCGTAAGTCGATCTTAGAGAAGAATCGAGCTCCTTGAAGTTGATTGAACAGATCACCGATTCTCGGTAGTGGGTACCGATTCTTAATCGTAACCTTGTTCAATTCTCGGTAATCAATGCACATACGCATTGATCCGTCTTTCTTCTTAACAAACAAAACTGGCGCTCCCCGTGGCGATGAACTAGGTTGTATAAAACCTTTGTCAAGATGTTCGTCCAATTTTTTCTTCAGTTCCTGCATCTCCGTTGGTGCTAGTCGATATGGTGCTTTGACAATCAGTGTTGTCCCTGCTATTAGGTGAATTCTAAATTCAACCTCTCTATCAGGCGGTAATCCAGGTAACTCTTCTGGAAAAAACGTCTGAGAATTTAGATACTACAGGAATATCTTTTAATTCTTTTCCTTTAGTGCTAATAATTATGGAAATCATATACACTATTGCTCCTTTCCTTGCATAACTTGCAGCTTTCATCACAGAGATGAATTTTGTTGACCTGGTTGGCTTGTCTCCCTTGATTTTGATATTTTTACCACTTGGTGTAGTTACTTGTATTGACTTTTGATCACATAAAATACTGGCACGATTGGCTACCAACTAATCCATTCCTAATACAATATCGAATCTAGCGTGATTCATTGGGTAAAGGTTAGCAGAGAAATGATGGTTCAGAATTTCTATTCTTGCTCCTTGCAAGATTTCATTAATCTTAATGGAATCTCCATTGGCTGTTTTCCACCAGAAAATCTTGTCGACGTTTGGTTAATGGTTGATTTAGAAGTTTGTAGAAAGAAGTATTGATAAAACTTTGGTTTGCAGAAGAGTCAAATAATACCTTGGCAAACAAGTTATTAACTAAAAACGTGCCGACAATCACATCCGGAATCATCTTGGCTTCTTCAGCTGTCAGAACGAATGCTCTGTCTTAGCTTTGCTGGTTGCTGCTAGAGCTAGTTTCGGACAGTTCGGTTTGATATGCCCAGTTTCTCCACTATTGAAGCATAACCTGTTGTTAGGTTTCCTCCTACAATCTTCTTCCTTGTGTCAAGACATTTTGCAAAAGTTGCAGTATATTGAGCACCTTCCAGAGTGCTTCCTTTTGCAATACTTGGGTAAGCCTTTGAGCTAGCTTCTTTCTCTGGTTCTCCTCTTGTGTGCGTACCAATTCATCAGTCAAGGTGTTGGCTAGTTCTACTGCTTCTTCTATGGTTTGTGGCCTAGCTGCCTTGACTACGTGTCTGATCTCACTAATTAATCCCCAAAGGTAACGTGAGATTAATACTGGTTCAGGTGAGGCTAAGGTTGGTACTATTCTAGCATATTCAAAGAATATGGTAGTTTAACCTTTGCAGTCTATTCCAGTCATCCTAAGATTTAAGAACTTATTGGCGATTTGTTCCTTTTCATGAGGAGAACAAAATTTTCTTTCGACTATCTATTTAAAGTTAGTCCATTCCATATTTTTTCTGACTCCTTCTGTCTTTTCTATCCAGTGCAAGGCTGAAATGGCTCCTTCAATCCCTGAGAATTCTATTTGTTTGCAAGCCAAGAATTCCTTATAAGAACAACCGTAAAAGACGGTTCTTCTTCTTTTAGGAATTGGAGCTTGGATTATTGGTCCGTTATTATCGTTCACACTGTGACTTGGTTCAGTGGGTTGGCGTTTACTTCCAATTGCAGATTTATCTGCTTCTTTAACAGTCTTGATAATATAGGGCATAGCATCTATAATTCCTTGTGCTACTATGTGTTGGATGACACTGTTATCTATTTGGTTTTTTGTTATTTTCATTATTCGGGTTTTCCTGATTTACTTTGTTGTCCATCTGAATTGGAAACATTTATCAGGTATTAATTATCACAGAATAAAATTTAATACAAACAATCACAAACAGATTGATCAAAATCGTCGAACATTGCGACTTTACTCTTTTTATATATCTATGCATCGATTACATATTACAACTGAAAATTAAACTTACTAGCAGTTATACATCGATATCTATTTCAGTATATCTATTTTAGTTGGTTATATATATATATATATATATATATATATATATGTATTATTTATTTTATCCAAATACAAAATTACACACATATCTAGGTATTATTCTAGGTGTCGTTCATCCAATATTGCATTTCATGCACGTCGTATTTCCAAACGAGTTTTCCCCCTATCTGTCGAATTCTATTCCCTTCATCCACTAAATTTTCGCCGTACTGACGGAGTTCCTGCACACATTTTCGACTCATGGGTGGGTCTATTGGTGGGGCTGGCACTAGTTCTTCGGGAGTATATAATGCCGAATATGACCTATTGTCATCAAACAATGGGTCATATTCTAAAGGGTTTGGGGTTGGGATCCTAGGTAGTTCATTGGGGTCGAATGTAGGTATCAGGAATTGGTTTTCCTGGTTTGGTTCTAACATTTTTTGGTCTGGGAATAAGGTTAATAGTGGTGGTTTAGCTATTTGGTTTAGGTTAGAGTCTACTGCGGTAGTAGCTAGCATATGGAAATCTACCAACTGCATATCAAGTTCCTCTACCCACGGTGGTCTATTGACTACTTCCTGAGTTTGGGGATTCACTTCCCTATTGGCTTTTGCTATCGCTCTTTGTTGTTGTAATTTCTTCATCATCTTTCTCCTCTCATGCGCTCCTCTATTAAACCATCCTCTCCTTTTAGAAGGGAATGGTTCCTCAGACTGTGCCTTAAAAATAAATATTCCTTACTCAGTATCAGTTGAGTATCCTGAGGGATTTGACTGAGATGAGGTTCCTTTATCTTTTGGGGAACTAGCTAATTGACGATAAGCGTCGGATGTACCTTGCTTACTCATAATGTAAACTAACAAATTGTCAAATAACACAAAACAATAATATACATATTTACACATAATAACATAAATTATTTCCTAACACAGTTTATTTAGAATTTTAAGTGTCAGCATAACACTTCATTGGCTTAAAACAATGGCTGTATCTCTGATACCACCTTCTGTCGCATCCCCCGACCCCTGCCCCGGGAGCGGGTGGTATTGGTGTTTATTAATTTGGAAGCATAAATGAGACATCTGGACCGTAGTTAGGAAATATTTTATCAGAGTTAAAACACCAAACATTTGATAATAAATCAATGGGATAAAACCCAAGTTTCCATTACAATACATTTATAGGGATAACCCTAGTTTATTGAAAACAAAACTCCTTTTTATTTAGGTAACTTTTATAGCTATTTTTCCAAGCCTTCAGTGCTCTCCAGCTGGCTTCTATTAGCTTCACATTAAGTTACCTGAAACGAGTTTTTGAAAAGGTTTTTATCAACAAGAAATACTGCCAAGTGCGTCTCAGTTTAATCAAAACAGTATTGAGAGCGATTATTATGTTTATATCTACACAGTTACTCATTCAGGACTGTCAACACCTGACATGTGGGTCATGTTACTTATTGGCTAACTCTTTATCCAATAGTAACGGAATTCAAATAATGTATACAAAACCCCTACATACCGGCGATAATTGTAGAATACATAGACTCTATCACTGTTAAGTATAATTGAAAACATTTGAGGTTTTGTAAAAACAATTTACAAAAAGGTGATAAAAAGTAAGATGTACTCACTTTGTTTACTTAGGTAAAACTAAAGCTTCCTGGTAAATCTCCAGGTTATTATCTATTGAAAATTAGCAATGCACACGTTTTAGTATGATAGTCCCGTAGCGATCCGGTTTCAATCTCGGTTCGGTGAAAAATAGTGAGACGGGTGATTTGAGCCAAGAATAATTGATAGTAAACAAGAAAGATAGAAACTTTAATGATTGGAACATAGGAAAGTTTCATTGATAAGATCAAAGAGATACAAAGATAATCATCCACCCCGGGTGAGCTCCCTCGGGGTGGTGGCTCACAAATGCACACCCTACAAGTGATGACTAATATTCTATTTATAGCCCCTTGAGCCTTGTCCTCTAAGCAAGCCGCCTCTTGCTTGGAAAACCTACTAAACTCACTAAAACGCCCGACTAAAATAAAGAAAAACGCCACATAATATAAACAACAAAAATGCTAAACTAAAGCCGACGTAATTGATAACATCATTCTCCAAATTGACCCAACAATATTCCCCCAAGAATGATGCTATCAATTCTTCAAATGATCTTTAAAAATAAATCTGACGTCGTCTTCGAATATTTAGCTTCCTTGTGAGAATCTTCAATTCTGTCAGATTGCATTGAGCTCCTGATCCACCGCGAAAGTCGCCAAATACCATAAAAATGACGGTCCAAAAAATATCACAAAGTCACCGGCCCAGTCTTGTTCACGGCCCAAAACAAATGTATAGTAAATCCTGGTCCATAAAGATAATCTTGTACTCCCGGCCCTTTCTATTTGTGCCCAAATATATATCCACTAAAATCCTTGAACAACCCAATCATACGGCAACCCATTAAAAATAATATGTATACCCAATTACCCATAACATACATATTTTTTAGAAGCACCGGCCCAATAAATTAATTTGATACCCTTCAATTGCCAAGCCCAATAAATAAAACCAATCGTACAGAACTTATCTATCCTCCAAAGTAAATCAACCTTACCGATGTGCAAGTTTGCAACCCAGATAATATGTCCATTTTGATTAGAAAAACAAGTACGGCTCCTAGAAATCCATGATGTGTCTTTTAAATTTGTGGGTCCACGAACGTTCAACTGGCAGGAAATAATCAAATTATGTGTGGGCCAACTAATCAACGATGAAACAATTATTCATTACTCATATCCTGGCTCAGCTTATACCAAACCCTAGCCCAACACATCATCTTCCAGCCGCCAACTGCTACTACCCTAATCCACTATGGATACCAGCCTCCATAGCCATGCATCGCCACCACCTGGCCGACCCTCAACGTCATCCGCCACCCTGTTTCACCGGAAACACATCGATAACCACCTTACACCATACCATTGTCACCTGAGACCACCTCCAATAACCACCGTGCACATACGCCACCGTACACCTGCCACTCCGATTGCCGTTTCCATTTCTTATTCCGTTATAACGACGTCGTTCTCGTAACGACCTTAGCCGTTAGGTTTTTCTTCTCCGCACGTCTCCTCCGTTACTTTCGACGGCGGCGTAACGGTAACGGTAACCGTAACCGAATCTCTGATTGAACCATCTTCGGTTGTTTTCCGGTGACTCAACGGAATGTATTCTTCGTCGAACTTTTCCAATCTGTTAACTTGTTTAGTACGATGTGAAAGCATGTAACACGCAACGATAATCACGTTTCCGACGAGAAAAACGATGTGTTGATTGAACAAATTTGACGAAAACGTCAAAAAAACGTTTCCGGAGAGATTCAAATCGTTCAACACAGATATGATGCGAGACGCTGACCAGAAAATAAACGCTACGACGATGAAAAGTTAGATCAATTGTAACAGATTAGCAATGTTTAGATACAGTTTGAACCTGTGAAGCATATTCATCTTCATCTTCAAAAGCACCTTGAAAAACGGCCAACTCCCTCACCTTCACGTCTCTTTCTTGTTCTCTGTTTCACTCACCTTTTTTTAATGAAACCACAAACAAACCAAGTGTGCATCTTGAACAAGATGATGATAAAAATAATCATAGGAATCAACAAGGACGCAGATCTATGCACTTTTAACGTCTCCGACGGTTTAAAGACCCGACCGAACCGAAAACTGAAACGAGCCACCGAGGCTCTGATACCAAATGACAGTCCCGTAGCGATCCGGTTTCAGTCTCGGTTCGGTGAAAAATAGTGAGACGGGTGATTTGAGCCAAGAATAATTGATAGTAAACAAGAAAGATAGAAACTTTAATGATTGGAACATAGGAAAGTTTCATTGATAAGATCAAAGAGATACAAAGATGACTAATATTCTATTTATAGCCCGGGTGAGCTCCCCCGGGGTGGTGGCTCACAAATGCACACCCTACAAGTGATTACTAATATTCTATTTATAGCCCCTTGAGCCTTGTCCTCCAAGCAAGCCGCCTCTTACTTGGAAAACCTACTAAACTCACTAAAACGCCCGACTAAAATAAATAAAAACGCCAGATAATATAAACAACAAAAATGCTATACTAAAGCCGACGTAATTGATAACATCATTCTCCAAATTGACCCAACATAGTAAGATAACCTAAATCACATTAACAGTACAACTCGAGACAGAACTCCAATGACTGAGTCAGGCAGAGCCTTGACATGCATTACAGAGTCCTAGATCAATCGGGTGTAACACGAGACAGAACTCCAACAACTGAGTTAGGCAGAGCCTTGACATGCGTTACAGAGCCCTAAATCGATCAGGTAGGGTAACAGATATGTGATCGGGATTCATAATACTTACAACGAGGCAGAGCTTCGCTTTATAGGGGTATAACACCTGAGGGTTTTGACTAACAGAAGTTGAGAGAGAAATCAGAAATTGAGCGATTGTAAACTGAGGCTGTCGACCCCTTTTATTGGGCTGATCGAAGGGTGGCTCGTGCCCCACGACGCCCCCTTGTTCTTCTCTCGCGGCCCGCGGGGCCAGTAGGTTAGGATCTAGCTTAGGTGAGTCAAGGGCGTAGCTTAGTCGTGTAATCGGACACGTGGCAGACCAGGGTTCAGCGTGGTGTCACGTTGTCGCGCCCCGCGACGGCCTGGTATGACCGGGTCGCGGTGCGCGAGGGCTTCATATATTTGTTTTTGTTTGATTTTTATAAATAATAAAGTTATTTGGGTCCGTTTCTCGTATACGGGGTATAATACGGACGTTTACGGTTATGTTAAGGGGTTTTAGGAGGGTTGTTATACTCTGGTCCAGATAGTTGCTTTTCTCTAATTTCTGCCCAACAGACTGGAGTTGGTGTGTGCGAAGCGTGATATGTTTTTATTAATATTTTAAGCCCATTTTACGCATTAGTCAAGTTTTAAATTTATAAAACGCGATATTCTACTGACACTAAACACACACATGGGCAAGTGCACCCACCGTGAGCGTAGTATAGCGTTGGTAAGATACCGAGGTCGTCCAAGGACACAAGAGCTTTTAGTGCCGGTTTATTCTCAATGTCTAATCAATCTAATTTTTTTGAGAAAAGATTTGAAACATGAAAATAAAAACTAAAAATGCAGAAATAAAAATAAAATAAAATAACAGATAGACAAGATGAATCACTTGGATCCGACTCACCTTTAATGTATCCTTTGATCATTTTCGCACTTTCGGACTTTTTAAGAGATTATCTTAGTTATAGTAGTAGGCCTCTCTTTTGAAGGTGACGTTACCCTCAACCCAGTGGTTTGAGTCAGCAAGGATACAATCCCAAAGGGTCGGAATATTGAAAAGATAATTAATTAAGTTATTAATGCGAAAAGTGGTAGGCCCCTCTTTTCAAGGTGACGTTACCCTCGGCTAAGTGGTTTGAGTCAGCAGGGATACAATCCTAAGTAGCCGGTTTAATGTATTAATAGTAGTTTACATATGAGGGGTTCAAGCCATTCGCACCTATGCCATCTAATACCAGTGGGTATTGAAGGAGGTCCTAGTAAGCTTAAACCAGGTCCTTGCAGGATCTATACACTGAACAAGGCAAGAACCTTACTAAACCATTCCCTTAACCCCCGACCAGGTAGCCAACATGCCTCTATATAGACCGTAGAGACATGAATGATGCAATCTTTTATTTTATATAGACAGTAAATTAGTGCTAAGACACCACGGACAAATGATAAAGAAAATTCACCTTCAACATAAGAAACGAGTTATTAAAGTTATTAATACAAAACCAAATAAAAAGTGCCGAAAGATTAAAAATCAAAAGTAATACATAAAAGACTTGTCTTCACCAAGTGATGTTAGAGGCTTAACCAAACATGGCCTTTGATTAGCAAGAACCCTTATGATCAATCTTGGATCCCGAGACTACTACACACACTCTAAAGGTGGATGATGGATGTTGGTGGTGGGTGTTGGTGTTGTAGTGGTGGTGGAGTGGTGGCAAAGTGGTAGAGTAGTGGTTTGCCAAGGGATGCCTTTTTAGTGAACCAAGCACCCTATTTATAGCCTGCACAGAGTCATACCACGGCCCCGTGTCCAGCAACCACGCCCTTGTGGCCAGCCTTTTCTCTTGCTTCATTAAATACAGTTGTTAGCAGATGGTCCCACACGGCTCCGTGTTCAGCGGGCACGGCCCCGTGGGCAGAAGCGTATCTGTACTATCAAGATTTTGCAAGATTCTGCTTATCTTAGCGTTGACCACGCCCCGTGCTTAGCTGGGCACGCCCCCGTGATGGGCGTAGAAGATTCTACAGGTTTGTCTTTTATGCAGGAACCTGACCATGCCCCCGTGTCCAGCGGGCACGGCCCCGTGGTCAGTCTTCTGTTTCTTTGTTTTTGCTTTGGGGATGCTGCCGAGGGGTCGGTCATGTCGCGTTTATTCCTTTTCGTTGTATTTATGTTGGTTTTGGCTGTATATTTGTTCCTTTTGTTCGTTTAAGCTCATTTGATCCTGTAAATTCAAAAGGAAGACAAAAACACACTTTTTTCCAATATTAGTACTAAAAAAGGGTTAGTTTTATGCCTCATTTGATGTAATTTATATGTTACATTTTGCACACATCAAATACCTCCACACTTGAATCTTTGCTTGTCCTCAAGCAAAACTCTTTAATATGTGGCTTTACACACCCAAATGGAAGAGGTAGAAGAGAAGTTTTAGGCTTATCTTGAGTGTCGGGAATCCAAGATCTTTTTATTGGGTTTTATTTTTATTTTATTTACAATCCTATTCGTCATGATTTATTTAGAGTAATTTATAAGAAAAAAAACTTATTTGGGCATAACATGCCTTTTTAAAATTCCATTTATATACAAGTTCACATACCTCACGGGAGATCACTCAACACTCGGCCGAAGATGTATTTTTGTGAAACACTCGAGACCGGCATGGAACTTACTTCTACCATATGCTTGTCAAGCGATCAATCCTCCTCCTTTTTAACTATAAACCTTCGTAAATATCAAGAGGACTTGGGGAAGGGTTAGGCTTGGGCTAAGGGTAGGTGGTTTTGGTTAGTGGTTAGTAAAAATGGCGAAAAGCTTAAAAAAACGTCGATCGTCGTAAAACTTTTTGTTTTTGTGGCTTTTATTCAAACTAAACACATTCAAACAAAGTTTTTTTGAGGAACTTGTTTGTTTATTGCAAGATTTTCATTTTTTTATAGGAAACGCCACGCGATAACCAAGTTTTTTACTAAAACAAGGGGTTGAAAAAGAAAAAGGGTTTGGTGGGTAAAGGATGTTTGTTTTATGGGTTTTGAAATGAAAATCTTTAGGCTCAAAGGGATTAACTAGGGGTATTTTGTGTAGGTGATAAAAAAATGAAAAATAATGGTGTTGAAAGGAAAATGGGATAGTCCTAATGCCTCCATCATTTACTTACTTGGGTTCAAGTTGGTAAGGACCAGAAATATATTGTCTTGGCAAGTTCTAGAGTTGTAAGACCCACGTGGCTATTCACACAAGAAACGAAAAATGAGCATTTAGTTTAAATATAATGCTTGTATGCTCAATAAAGGCTCAAAACTCACTTGTTGCGGGAACGAGTTTATAATGTGATCAAGTATATATAATTAAATTTTAATTAGATTTGTCATGTCTTTTCATAGTTTTCTTAATTGGTTCTTTTTATCACGACGCTATCGGTTGCAAACTTATAATAACATAACCATTTTTGAACTTATTATTCCCAAATTAAACCAAGACAAGTAAAAAAATGAAATTTTTTGAAAAATTTTGGGGTGATTAGCGGTCCCAATAGAGTTTTGTGTAAGGCTTATTATTAGGACTTGCGAGATTCAAGGTTTTAGCATCCCCCTACACTTAAATTACACAGTGTTCTCAATGTGTCCCAAAAATAAGTTTTTAGGTTGATGGAATATATAAAAAGGTGTTGAAAAACAAATTTTATGTTACTAGGCGCCTGGCCACGGCCCCGTGTTGGTCCGGGCACGGCCCCGTGGTCAGATCACCAGTAACAGAATTTAACAGATGGCTGGCCACGGGGCGTGTTCAGCGAGCACGGCCCCGTGGCCAGTTACCTGAACTGGGCAAATTTCTGCAGAGCCTGGGCACGGGGCGTGTGGGGCTGAGCACGATCCCGTGCTGAACTTGCTGTAATGCTGGAAAAGTTATCGGGAGGCTCTGTTTTCATGCATGGGGTGTGGTTTTATTGTTCCCTTGGTAACCCCCCACCTTTTCGAGTGTGTTTTGTTCTTGAAAAGTAAAGCTAAACTAGAAAATATAAAAGTTACACTAAACTAGAAACTACGGATAGTTCCACGGAATGCCTCCGTGGTGCGCCACGTTTATAAGGGTCCTTGGCTAGATCCAAAGTCAGTCATATGTTACCCGAGCGGGATGTCTTGCATCCCGTGTTGCACCGTCGGAGAGCGTCATCCAAACTTGAGTCTATGACATCCATGTAGTTGACCGGGTCGTCCTTTACTCTTTTCCCAACCCCGAATTTCATCTCTTTGTCTCCAACCCTCAGTGTTAACTTCCCATCACTCATGTCCACTGTTGCATTAGCGGTGGCAAAGAATGGTCTTCCTAGTATGAGTGGTACTTCGGTGTCTTCCTCCATCTCGAGTATGACAAAGTCGGCCGGGAAGACAATGTCTCCGAGTTTTACCATTAAATTCTTGACGACACCTTGTGGGTGTTTGATAGACCTATCAGCGAGTTGTATGCTCATCTTTGTGGGGCTCGTCTTACCTAGCCCGAGTCGTTCAAACATTGATGTTAGGAAACTTTATTTGTAAGTATTGAAGAAAATCACAATCAACTGGATCTATGAAGAGATAACAGTCCTGAAGATCGCAGCAAGAAGAAGAAGATCAGATAGGACAACTGAAATACACAACATCTACTTCAAAGAATCACAAGTTGATCAAGAGCTGATTTGGATTATCAGAGAAGGTGATTTCTGATGGATCTGATGATATTTCTGATGAAATATCATCAGTTTCTGACGATTCTGATCATCAGATTTTCTGATGATTTGTTCACCAGAATTTCTGATGAAGTGGTTTATCAGAAATTCTGATGAATACCCCACTTGTTTAAAACTCAGCTTTATCCTGTCATGATGACCGAAGCAACTTGGCATTATTGGATATCATGATTATAAAGGAAACTTGAACGTTGGATTCAATGAATATGTCAAATTGCTACTTCTTGCAGGACTTATTGCATGAATAAACTATTGTTTATTCATGTACCCAACCTTCTATAAATAGAAGGCTCAACCAGCAGAAGACAATTGAGTTTGAAGCTTAGCATTCATATATACCATACAAACTCCATTGCCCTTCTCACCCACAAAATTCAAGATTCATTTGTATTAGATAATAATCTTACAATCACCTTGTAAACTATTTTGTTTCAAAATGATATAAACTTGATAATTCTATAGGTCTTGTTTCTGAAAGTCTGATTTCCATTTCGCACATCTTTTTCACATCTACTGAAATCACTTGCCTTATTACGTGAAAAGAAGTTGTTTAGGCCATACTGGGTCCAACAATTGGTATCAGAGCAGTTTGAATAAACTATTTTCAAATGATCAATCGCTCATCTTCTTTTCTCTAAATATGGCCAGCTTTCAATCCTGGAATAATGCTTTTAATATTGGTTCTATGTCTAAACCTCCGACTCAGGATGGTCAATTTCCTTAATGGTCAGAGAGGAATACCCCCAGTGGAAAATCAGGATGGTCAATTTCCTTACTGGTCATGACCGAGCTCTGTTTCAATCCATTGAAAGGGGTCCACATATATCAATGACTGAAATACCAGCAATTCCAGCAACTGACCAATCACCAGGAATCCCTGCCTCCCGTGTTCCCAAAAGTGAAATAAACTGGAGCACGGAAGACAAGGATCTGGTGGCTGGGGATGAAAGGGCAAAGTCACTTTTAATTATGGTTAACCCCAATGACGTATTTTCACAAGTTGATGCATGTGCATCAGCTAAGGAAATATGGGATCAGTTGGAAAATCTTTGTGAAGGAGGAGAAATGATGAAGAGAAACAAGAGAACAAATAATGTTTCCTCATATGAGAGATTTAAAAGTTTACCCAATGAAAGATTAAATGATACATATCAAAGATTTACAAAACTTTTAAACGAGCTAAAGAAATTTGGTGTAACAAAATCAAATGATGAAAGAAACATAAAATTTCTTGATGCTTTACCTAGAGAATGGAGAAGTCTGACCAAGACTTTTTCCTCAACTTTAGAACTAGGAAACATGAGTTTTCATGACTTATACAACATCTTGATCCCTAGAGAGGAAGAAATATTTGAAGAAACCATTCAAAGAGGGGGATCTTTAGCTCTTATCTCAAACTCACAAAGACCAACACCTACCAATGATCCACAACCTTCAAATAGCCAAAGTTTTGAAATTTCTGATACTTCATCAGATTTTTCAGGTTTTGCTGAAGAAGTAGCACTGCTCACCAAAACATTTGAGCAGAGGTTGAGGGGATGAGGCCATAGATACCAGAGAAGTGACAGAGGGAGGATGGATGGAAGATCTAAGGAAGAAGTTAGATCTAAGGATAAAGGGAAGGCTGACGTTGTGTGTTATAAGTGCAGGCAAAGAGGTCATTATGCATCAGAATGCAAGACCAAGAAGCTGAAAGATGTTGATTATTATGAGAAGAAGATGGAAGAAGCTAAGAAGCAGCAGCAGAAAGTCAGCTTAATTGCAGGGACATATACATGGCTATCTGATGATTCTTCTGATGAAGAAGAAGAAGAAATGGCCAATTTCTGCCTCATGGCACTTTCTGATGACATACAAGAAACTTCAGGTCAACAGGTAAATTTAGACAATCTTGATCTTGAACACAAGTTAAATGAGCTCATGTCAGATTTTCTAAATCTGCAAGTTAAACATCAATCAGATAGTAAAAAATCTGATGAGTTGCAAACGACCATGAACAAAATCATTCTTGAAAACCAATTACTAATAGAAGAAAGTTTAGATCAAAGAGCTAAAATTGAGTTCTATGAAAATGAAAGAAAAGATCTTTACAAGAAAATCAATGATAAAGAAATTAATGTAAAAGGTTTTCAACAAGCCAAAGAATTTATAAACTTCATTGAGTCCAGACCAAAGAACAAAGGAGAAGGTTTAGGATATATGAAAACAAAAGAAAGTAAACCCACTGTCTTTGTAAAAGCAACTCAACAGATTTCTGATAAATTTACATTAGAATCTGATTCTGAAACTTGCAAGTCAACCTGTTCTGAATACTCTTTTAAAACCAACTTTGAACCAAAAAGAAGTGAATGCAAACAAGAGTCTGTAAAAACTCCAGAAGCAGTTCACTCATCTTTTCAAAACAATCCCATCATTCCATCACAAGAAAGAATATCAGAAAATTCTGATGAAACTTGTATGTGTGTTGACATACTGAAGCTTGTTCAACACCATCTCCAAAAGAAAAATAAAAAATCTGTTTATGGCTCAGCATATAACAGAAATTCTGATGAAAGGCCATTAAGAAGAAATAATCGGATTAAAATCTCATCAGAAAGAGTACCCAAGCATGCCTGGGTACCAAAAACCCTCTAACCCTTCCATTTCAGGACCATCATGTGCAACAGATCTTGTACTGCGATTCAGGAAGCTCCAAGCACATGACAGGGGATAGGAGCTTACTCAGCAACTTTGTTTCAAAGCTGGGTAAATTGGTAAATTTTGGAAATGGAGTGAAAGGGAGGATCATGGGATCTGGATGTATAAGGTATGGATGTTTGACCATAGAAAAAGTAGCCTATGTTGAAGGCTTAAGGTACAATCTGCTAAATCTTGGTCAATTTTGTGATAAAGGTCTTTCAAATAACCTTATTACCAGAAAAATGCTTAACAACTTGTCTCAATGATAATAAAAAGAAAATGATTGTATATCTGATAAAGCACCAGAAAATTTAATAAATTATCAGAAAATTTGACGTATCATCAGAAAATCTGATACATCATCAGAATATCTAATAAATCATCAGAAATTCTAGTATCTCAAAGGAAAACATTTTGAAAAATCAGAATCATTGAATGATTGTTAGAACAAGTTCATGCATGTCATCACCTTTATCTATATCTCATATTGGCAAATTCAAAATCTGTATTATGTGTGTTTTAACTTTCTTTATTTTGTTTTCTTTTATATATTATTTTTTTCTCTCTTGTGTTGAAACGTCATATGACAGAAGTTTTTCTGGGAACTCGTTAGTGGGTGTAAATCTTTTTCTCTCCTTCATTAAATACATTGAAGTGACAATGGTAGGTAATCATGATAGATGATCTGAAAATGGCCGCCTAAATCATTTAATGTAGAGAGTTTTATATGAGTTATTCTTTATGCCAACTGATAGAGATTTAATAACAAAGATTGTGGTAAAATCTATTAGTAGGTAGATGCCATTTATGGCAAACTTTAAGTTTGCTATATATGTTCACCACATTAAGCAAAGTCTGTCACCATCACATAAGGAATCACCAAAAAACTTCTTCATCTTCTTCTACACACACTCACATCTTCACTCACTCACAAAAATGCTTACCATAAGAGCTGGTCGTTTCCCACTTCCTCACCATCCATACCACAACCTCAAACTTAGAACCAGCTTTGAGGGTCCTCACTGGGAAGGATGCCAAACAGTGGTGAATCTGCTTATAGGGAGTAACTTGAAGTATGCCCTCACAGCCAATATAATAGTATTCCCGAAAATTCTTCAAATGTTCTGGCAAAATGAAACTTTGTCAGACTGTGAGGATAGGGGACAGATATTTATTGAAAGTGTTGTGCTCAACCAAAGAGTTCGAGTAACTGAAGGTATCATCAGAACGGCTCTACAACTCAATGATGATTATAATGTTCTGATGTTCTCAAAGACTGAGATTGAAGAAACCTTGCAGCAAATGGGGTACAATCCTATAAACAAACCCTGAGCAGTCAACAAAAATGGCTTCATCAAGCCATGGCAATTTCTGATCACACAAATGGGGGCATGCTTCTCAAAGAAGGTCATCAATCATCATGAAGCATCCCATAGGTTGTTGGAAACTGTTCGAGCACTCATATTAAACATTCCTTACAACTTCTCTTATTATTTAATGAAAGATTTTGCAAGTAATATGTGGTCAGGCAGGCCATTTTTGATGTATCCTCGTTTTCTGATAAAGATAATCACAAGCCAGCTAGGCTTTGGAGGAGTTCCTGCAGATTATCTCAGAGCTGAGATGAGTCTCCAACAAAACATGAATATCAGTCTACTCAGACCTACTAAATTCTGGTTTGATGACTGATCTTTGGGCAGTCCTTGAGATAGAGCATGGAGAAGCGATAGATATTGATTAGGACTCTCTGTGTTTGAATCTTGTTTGTGTAGATAGTTTGCATGTTAATATGTTTATATGGTATGCTTCTTATATTGCTTTGTTGATTGGCTTATGGATTGGGTAATGGGTAAAGAAAATGAAAATGATCACCAGAAATAAAAAATTTGACACAAAATTCTGAGTTTCTGATGACAAAAGACAAAATCTGGTAGTTTAAACTTAAAATGGTTCTCTAAATTTTTTGGTAAAACTTCAAAATAATAAAAATTTTAGAAAGTATCAGAAAAAGCCAAGAGACCTGGATGCCACCAGAAAAACAAATGTGAGTCTTATAATCTTATCTCATTCCCTCTCATCTCAAAAAAAAAAAAAAAAAAAAAAGAAGCTAGTATACCTCTATATCAATCAAAAGTGTAAGTTCAAAATTTGCTGAAAAGGGTCACAAGTTTAGGGGGAAAACATAACCAAGAAATTCTGTTGAAAATTGTTGACTTCTGTTGACCACATCTAAAAGGTCAACAGAAGTCAGAACAAAAGGAAATACATATTTCTAACAGAATTTATGGTGAATTTCTGATGACATCATCAGAATGGGACTTTGACTTACATGAAAGAGAGGATACAGATGAAGAAAAATGATTAGACCTCTTTACAAAATGGGGTCCACAAAGTTGAAAAGGTGTCATATAACCGATAGTTTTCTCCAATCAAAATTCAGTTTAACACTTCGATGAAGGATTGATTGAAGAAACTACAAATTGAAAGAACAAGTTGAAAGGGCATAACCACGATTACATGATCAACCATCATTAATGTCTTGATATCCACGATCCAACGGTTACATTCTGAACCAAAACTCACGTCACACGATCTAACGATAATAAAGACAATTAATGATGTTTTAACCGCCATTACATGGCACGTTCCACAACCCCTCAACTCCATAAACCCACAATTCTCTGCTAATGTAGGACCGATTTTGACTCCGAAACGATTGCGAAACGAACGTGTGACGTGCGGAATCCGTACACGAACGTGACCTAACACACGAGACGTAATATAAATGTGATTCTATTAGAAACGTATGAAATTGTACAGCACCTGAATCACTTTCTCTCTCTAGAATCTCTCTCTAGATCTAGAGCTCTCCAAATGTCAAAATGAGCATAAAGTCTAAAACAACTAACATAAAGCTCCTATTTATAGCCCTTGGAATTAATGAGACTTCTCATTAATTACCAAAATGCCACCTTGCTAATTCTATCTAATTATAACAATATAAGCCTAGTGTAAAGCTGTTTCCGCTACGGTCTTGAGATGACGGAGGCGATAGACATACTGCACTAACAGACTCCCCCTTGGATATTTCCGCAGTCAATCTCAATCATTGATTCAAACTCGTAGCGTCTTGTCATTCTCTTTCTCTTTGAATCTTCTCGAACAGAATCCCGGTGGATTTGTCTTCAGCTTCAGTTTCTCCTTTCTGTAGACTCTTTTCTTAATCAGGCTCCCCCTTTCATCAATCTTCCGTGCTTTTGGGATCGACACCTTGCTTTCCACGCTTCCTCTTGCGTTAATCTTGTCTTCAGACTCCCCCTTAGACTCGGCTGTCGGGATCGTAGTCTGGTACAACATCTGCAATTCTCAGACATTTATAAGTAAAACATTTTGAACATTCAATTGTTTAGAAATTGTAACCTGGATCTATTAAACCTTCTAAATCAAGACTCTGGCTTTAAGATATAATAATATGAATATATCCAGAATTAACTTGATTCACTCCCCCTATCAACAATCTTCATATTCAACATCGAAAACTAGCTTTTTTTTTTAACAGATTTTAACGAACTAAGAATCCAAATCCCTCACAGTTAACATCCAAGTCCAATTTAATGACCTTGGAGACTTCACAAACTGTTTTTGATTTTAAAAACTTCAACTTTCAAATTAATGAACTTTTTTTTTATTTTCAGAAAAACGATCAACATACTTAGATTTTGAAACTCAGCATCCCAGACATCGGTTGTCGAAAATAAAGCAGAAATCAAAATCTTTTTGTATTTTTCTGAAACATAAAGCAGTAAGGAAATATTTATAAACATATTTATAGACAATATTTTTGTTTGAGATCGTGTCAGAGGATCATATCAGTTTATGACAAATCACTAGTACCGTTGAGCTTTAAATCACTTTAAGTTCCAAACGATTCACTTAGATTGTCAGTATACTGATCCACTTAAATTTTCACACAAAGTTCAATTGATTCGAGATACGAGATTAGTGTTTTAATGGACTTAACTTATTCGCGTGTCCCACCTCAGAATATACTCCCGTATCCAGATCCCAATATTCAGTCTTACAGGTGAATATACCTAGATGATATCTGTAAGGGGTAAATGCGAAACCTTGAGAGCTCAATTTTTCTTTGCAGAGATGAAGGTTCGACTTTTGGTGTGTCCCCCTTGGGGATCTTCTTTACAACAGCACTTGATTTTATCTTTTCGATATTTCATCAATTTTTATGCTGAGGGTGTGCTTATATTTCAAGCAAGCGAAAAGTATTATACGGGGACTAGGCCATTGCTTCCGCAAAATCAGAAGTCCCGGGATAATACTCCAGATATCACTAAGCATAAAGACCTAGTATCTCAGAAAGAGGGATCTTTCAAACAAGATTTCGGGGGTTACCCATATATCCGAGAGATGTTCCCCACGAGATAAGTAAGTATTGATATGTAGGTTTATATCTCGAAAACAATCTACTAAGCGTGTAAAAACCTACTGGCATATCATCAGTGAGACCGTTTATCACATATTTAACTTTCCATTTCTTTAGCGTACTGTGACTCTCTACTGATGTACTATCATTTCCTCTTTTTACACAAAACTCATTTTTTGAATTTTATCATGTTTTTGGCTTTTTTAAATTTTCTAATGTTTTTGGATTCTCAGACAAATTCTTACTCCCCCTAAAATGCAAAACCATTTAAAGAAAATATGACAACCCGATGTAGATAGCTTTGTCTCGCCATCCATTTTCTGCTTCTCATGCACTGATTTGCAGAAAAATAACGTACCCCCATGATTTACAACACATTGATATTTTACAGTTTGAAAACCGTTTTTCAATCTTGTGAAATTAATCATGTTTGTTCCGCCGTGAGGGTTTCAGCATATTCAAGTAACAAATTTTTGCAATTTTTGGATTTTTGACAAATTTAAAAACAAACATATTTTTTTGTTTTTCAAAATTTTGACAAACTAAAACAAATTTTTAGTTTTTAAATTTTTCAATTTTTAGGGTTTTTAAAATATTGTTGATTTATGTACAGAAATCACACAAACTCCTTGTTTCAACCAACACAGGGTTCAGTAGCCTTCTCTTCCTGTGCCAGGCTGCTCCTATTTCCATTTCCACAATCTTCGGTTTTCTTGAGCACCTGCACATTTACACTTACTCAATTACTTGAACAAATTAGCCCAGGTCTGTTTGACCTTAGGCATTTCAACACAATATGCATTATTTAACTTCAGAAAATCTTTGTCATTTTGTACAAAGATTTTGTCAATTTTGACTTCAACTTTTTCATCATTTACCGAGGTCATTTGTTTCTTAACACTCCATGTTTGACCTTTAGGAGTACCTCGTTTGTAAAAATGTGACTCTTTTTTAATAATTTGACTTTGAACAACATTTGGTTTCCAAAACTGTTGGGGTTTTGTCATATCAACTGATGTTTGCCAACTTTGCTTTGTTCTAAATCTGGATGAGTGAGAATTCCAGGTCTGTCTTGAATCGAACCTATTCGGATTTGATTTCCAAGTTTGATTCGAAGCAAACTTGTTTGTGTTGTACCTCCAAGTTTGTTTGGAATCAAATCTGGTTGACCTGTGTTTCACATCCTCAAATTTTTGTTTTTCCACATTATCAGACTTCTTTTTCTCAACATTAACAGGTTTCAGATTTGGACAATTGCGTGCAAGATGTCCCGTTTGATCACATTTAAAACATGTTCTCTTTGAGACATCTTTGACCTGTTGTTGTTGCCTTTTCTTTTGAGCACATAACTCTTCATGAGACTGTCGTATAACTTGGAGTTCTTTCTCTTCTTCTAAACTTGTTCCTTGAACAAAATTCATTTTTGCCTGAAAATTTGGCGTTTCATTTTTCTTCCAATTCTATTTCTTTTTATAACCCAACCCAACCTTCATGTTTTTCTTCTTGTAACCAGGTTTGTTATAATTTTTTTTGACACTTTCCAGCAAATTTTGAAATTTCTGATTTTTCAATCTCAACAATTTTGAAAACTTTGTCAATTTTGTCGGAAATCACATTCTGAATCGGGAATACAATATCTAAGAATAATTTGTCCAATCCAATCATGGTATAAACCAATCCTTTTGAATCATTATACAAAATTTTCTTGGATTTTGAGTTTTTCAGATATTCTTCATGAAAACTACCTTCATTTTCATCATGTGATTCAGATTTACCTGTATCAACCGACTCTTCATTCAACACACTTTCAACGACCTTACCTACCACCTCTGAATCACTAGAATCATCAGATTTGGAATAGGTTACGTCAATGTTATCTGGAAATTGATCTACCATGTTGAAAGCTTTTTCGACCTTTTCATCATCATAAAATGCAAACTTTTCCGGTGGTGGAACTTGATGAAACTCTGAGCCAATGCCCTTTTTGTTTTGCTCAAAATCTTTACCATCCGGTTTTATGTTGAAAATTCTTTCAAGCACATATGATGACGCATGATAACTTTTTAACTTGTTGTTATCCTGTTCTAAATCAGCAATCTGACGCTTTAGCTTAGCAACATCCTCAATGTAAGAGTTTACAACTTGTTGCTTTATTTCATACTGTCGCTTAAGCGTATTAGTTGTTTCAGAACAGTAATTTAGTCTTGACTGAACATGTTTCATTTGACTCTTCACTTTTTTATATGACTCTTTTGTAATGTGATAAGCCAATTTTATTGAATCATATTTTTTTTTCATTTCTTGACACTCATTTTCCTTTTGAAAACATTCTTTTGTCATTTTCAAAACTTTTTCTTTCAAACTTTTATTTTCTTTTTCTAAATTTTTACATTTTTCTGAAATCTTTTCATCATTTTCTTTTAAAACCTTTTCGTTTTCAAACATTTCTTTGTATTTATTTTTAAAAACCTCTTCGATTTTTGTAAATTCAAGATCTCTTGTTATGAACTTTTCTTCTTTTTCAGTACAAGCACTGCACATTTCCATGCATTTCTTGCACTGTTCAATAGTTTCATTTAAAACTTCAGAATCAGAATTTACCTCAGTGATTGGTACCTTGGTGTTTGCTTCTGTCTCCTTCTGATCAGCATCTTCTTTCTTTTCTTCTACACTAACACCAGTATCACCAGCATCACTAGCTTCCAAATTCTCATCCTTCACTGCTTCTTCTTCTACAACCTGCTGCTCTTCAATAACAGCTTCTATCATAGTTTCTTCATTCACTACAATGTTCTCTTCCTTTTCTTTCACTTCTTCTACTTCTACAGCTTCAACTTTAACTTCCTCAGCGATTTTCTTCAAATCATTCACCATCTTATCAACATTTTTCTTTATTCTCTCTTCATCCCTCTTCTTCAGACTTGAAGTCATAACCTCTCTAAAGAGTTTTTCAAACCTTTTCACATATGTTTTATCTTTTCCAACATTTGTATAGTATTCGACGGATCGAGAAATTACTAGAAGAACATCATCAAAAATTATATCCTTTTTGGGAACAACCGGTCCACCATTTCTATTGACGTAGCATTCTCGCTTCTTGTCCCATCTCTTGTTGCTTACTGCACTTTCATACTCTTCTTGCATTTCATCCATTATATTCCAAGCAATATTTCTTTCTCTGTACGTTTTCTCACTCAGAATCTCTTCTCTGGTTTTCTCTTTGACTTCAGCAACAAAAACATAATGTTTGCTTTTTGATATTGTTCTACCATGAGCTGTGACTTTTTCATCAACACAATCACTCAGAATTTCTTCTTGACTTCCCTTTTTAATTTCAGTAGCCAATCCTGAATCAGATGGAATGTATTTGTTCCAATTGAAACCCTCTGCCACCTTTTCATCATCTTGATGTAAAAGTAAAGCTTTCTTCTTGGGATTATTTTCGATCATTTTTGGCTCTTCTTTGCTACGGTGGTAAATCGCCTTTCGGTAATAATCATCATTGAATGGATTTTCATTTCCATCAACTGCAGAACTATGACATTCTCTCTTGAAATGACCTCTTTGCTTGCATTTGAAACAAGTCACTTTGGATTTATCAAATCCCGGCTTAGTTGATGGACCACCGATAGACTGCTTTCCAGTAATCTCCATATATCTCGGAGCTCTGCGGATGCAACTAGCCAAACACTAGCAGATATCAATAAGTTCCATCTCTTCCGGATCAATATGGTCATAATCTTCTTTGGTCAATTCGGAATTTCCAATTTTTCCAGCTACTAGACCTTCATATGATTCCAGAACAGATGCAAGGAAACTCATTTGTTGCTTGGCTTTAGTGATGCTCATAGACGGAGAATTCTTCAATTTGAGAGCAATGTTGCAGAGAACTTCTTCAGATTCTTCAACACTTGATTTTGATGAAGACGAATGATATCCCGGATTGTAGCTTGATGAGCTTGTCGGAGGTTCTTTTGTCTTCACACCACTGAATGCTATTTTTGGTGATTCACTAACTTTCACCGAAGGTATTGCACCTTTGTAATAAAGACCGACATTCTGTTGATGCGAAGAACTGCTCATCTTGTTCTGCTTTTTCAATTCAAGCTCATGACTTTCTATCTTTTCTATCAAGACATCAAGAGAAATTGTATCATATAAAGCATCATTTTTCAATATGAATACAAACGTTTGCCACTGATCAGCTCGTGGTAATGCTTCTATGATCTTATCAATTATTTCTTCTCGAGTTTTAACAATACCAAAACGATCAAGTTCAATTTTTAGATGACCAAATCTCTCTATCATTTGTCTAACTGATTCACCTTTCAAACTATCAAACAAATCAAATTCTTTCTTTAATAATGCAATTTTATTTTTCTTGATTTGTTTACCCCCCTCAGCTTTTACCCGTAAAGCTTCCCAGACAGATTTTGATGACCCATCATGTTGAAGTAAAGCAAACAAGTCATGTCTAATTGATGATTGAATTAAAGCAATCATTCTCTGTTCAGCTGAGAATTCTCTTTTGTCTTCTACTGATAAACTTTTGAGCGGTGTTTCTTCTCCTTTATCATCGGTCGGCCTACTATAACCAAATTCCAAACAAAACCAGCTTTCATGAGTGTAAGCTTTTGCCCAGTTGATGAACCGCTCTTTCCACCAAGTGTAATCTTCAATGCTTTCAAGTGTTGGTGGTTTTAAATTTGTTCCGTAGAAATTATCATGTTTAATGTTTTCATTGATCGCTTTTGTAATGATTTTTGGTGTGATAGTTGAAGTTTCGGAAAACTCGGATGTAAACGCGTTGTAGAACGTGTTGTAAAATTCTTCAGCCATGATGTGAACTTCTTGAATTACCTTGAATCACACAAACAAACAAAATCAGTTCAAACAATATCAAACAGACTGAATCAGACGGGTACTTGAACGAGTGAGTCAACAATATCAACAATCTGACGACAGTGGATCGGACGGTGATACGATTGAGTGACAGTGTGCTTTGGATTGGATCGCTACTCGATCGGGTGAGAATGCTGTCCTATCGAGTGACAATGCTGTTCGAACAGGTGGGAATCTGATACTTGACCTGAATCACAAACAAACACAATGTAATTTGGATTTTAAACAAAACACTTGCAATCAATTAACATTCTTATTCATCCACACAATACTTCTCATACAAACTATGAATTACATACTCACAATTATCACATGTTCACATTCAAATCATTTTATCACATGCACACTGATCAATTTATGACATCACATGAGGTATATCAATGGCTAACTAGATAATCGTGAGATACTGACACATTAATTGATTAAATGAATCTTGGGCCGAGATGTATACTTATGCAATCAAATTGTATCACATGCAATTCTTGATATTAGCAAAAATAATTGTTCGACAACACTATGCTGACACCTTATTTATGATCACATGTGAACTGACTTGTAGGACCGATACACTTTTAAAACAAATTCTATTGGGACACAAAATTAAATTGATAAATGGGTCGGTATGACAATTAATGACCGTCATCACAAATGAAAACTTAAATCTCATTGGGCCGCAAGTTATTATTCAGGGTATTCACATGGGCTGACACCTATTCTGAAGTTTTGATATTCTCAATTAACATGGCAGACAAGTTTTTATTAACCATCAATTTTATTGGGCCGATGTTATAGATCTGATCAAATCAAGTGTATCACGTGATTACATGAAAACTATTGGACCGAGCAACTTTATTAGGCCAATACACATGCAGATTATTAATGCTGCTGACAATATTTCACGCGAAATGGTCTTTCTCACACGAAATAGAGTATGTTTCACACGAAATAGGGGTCGGTTTCACATGAAATGAAGTTTACTTTCACACCAAATAAAGAACTTTCACACGAAATAAAGCATGTTTCAAACGAAATATGGTATTTCGTACGAAATAAGATGAACTTTCAAGCGAAATATGGTATTTCGTGCGAAATAAGATGAACTTTCAAGCGAAATATGGTATTTCGTGCGAAATAAGGTGAACTTTCAAGCGAAATATGGTATTTCGTACGAAATGGGTCTGATTTCGTGCGAAATGAACCTAAACCGTGTGATTTCGTGCGAAATGAATCTGAACCGTATGATTTCGTGCGAAATCAGACCTAAAAACTCAGATTTCTCTCAAACGGCTTCGAATTAAGATCTGAAACTTTGTAGGGTTGTAGATCAGGTATTTTCGCACAACATATCCAAAAATCAGCTGATTTGGACCGTAAAAACCCGTTCAATTTGACGAAAAACAGTTAAAAACGTGAAAAATGAAAAAGATGAAGAAATAGATGAAATCTGATGCAATTTGGATCTGAAATCGATGAAATCACGAGTGGAATTGTGTGTTGGATCAGTGCAATCGAGCTCCTGCTCTGATACCACTTGTAGGACCGGTTTTGACTCCGAAACGATTGCGAAACGAACGTGTGACGTGCGGAATCCGTACACGAACGTGACCTAACACACGAGACGTAATATAAACGTGATTCTATTAGAAACGTATGAAATTGTACAGCACCTAAATCACTTTCTCTCTCTAGAATCTCTCTCTAGATCTAGAGCTCTCCAAATGTCAAAATGAGCATAAAGTCTAAAACAACTAACATAAAGCTCCTATTTATAGCCCTTGGAATTAATGAGACTTCTCATTAAGTACCAAAATGCCACCTTGCTAATTCTATCTAATTATAACAATATAAGCCTAATGTAAAGCTGTTTTCGCTACGGTCTTGAGATGACGGAGGCGATAGACATACTGCACTAACAGCTAAAACCCTCACTATATAACTCACACTTAGCAGAAATTCAAAATCACACACCTTCCTCACAGAAAACTTCAAACCGAAACATCCCCTGTTCCTCACTCAAAATCCAAAAATCCCTAAATTTCAAACCCTAATTCACAAAATTCAACAATGGCAGAAGTGAACCTCAACATCCCAATTGTTCAACATGAAGTACCTTTTGTTGGAGATACAGAATTTCTACCAATGAAAGAAAACAATCTGCTGATGAATACAGAGCATTTGGAGTATGATGTAAGATGTCAACTTCTGGTAGAATATCTCATGAATTGTCCAATCTCAGGAGCACTAACAAAAGGAAGAGAAGTACCAGAAAAGCTACTACAGCAATTTGTTCACACTTTTAATGAAGTTGAAGAAAATCAGGTCTCTGCTCATGTATGGGGAAATGTTTTTGTAACATTAACCCCTACAAGGGTAAGAGAATGGCTTGAACTACCTATTCTTGATAGTTACATTGAAGCAGCAAGCAGACAAGAAAAAGGATATCAACAAAATTGGAGCAATTAGAAGAAATGAAATGCCAGACATCTGGCAAGTGATGATGGAAGTGCTAAACAAATGTCTCACCTCAAAGATCGGAGGAACTGATCAAATCAGTCAAGCTATTCTGACAATCATGTATGGACTCATAACTGGGTTCAAAATTGATTATGGGTCAGAAATTTTTAACCTAATCAAAAGGTCAATCATCACCAGAAATGGAAGAATAACCTCACATCTGCCATATCCAAGGTTAATCTCTATTTTTATTTCTGAAACATTTGCTGCAAGGAACATAGAAATTCCAATTTTGGAAGATATTTGGAGTTCAAATACCATGAAGGCCTGGAGTTCCAATCATGGATGGGAATCTGACAAAGATATCCCTGAGCTACCAGAAAGCATGTTATGCCGCATTGCACCAGATTCACAGTACAGAATACAGCATGAAGAACTTCTGACCAAATCAGATTCTCCAACAGAAGAAACCAGCAAAGAAGTTGTTAACTGTTCTTCATCACCAGAAGAAGAAGAAGTTGAGAAGTCCTGGACATCAGAAACAGAGGCTGCAGGAGGAGAAGGAATTCTAAGGATAACTAACTCACAAGAAAACAAGACAGATCATGCTGAGAGTCAAAAAAATCATGAAGAAAGAATTCATCATGGATTTGATATTCATCAAGAGACAGTACATGAACACTATGCAGAATCACACATTGTTGGAGGAACTCATGAAGATGCTGAAGAAGAACATTATGAAGAAACTCACTTTGATGGTACTGAAATTGAAGCTACTAACGTGATACATCATGATGAATCTCATATTGCTGGTACATCTCTTTCAAAAACTGTGTTAGTTGATACTCACTCAAAACAAACAAAATCAGAAAGTTCAATTCATGTTTCTTACAAGTTCGAACATAAAAAGATTGATGTTGATGAAGAGGTTACTAGTTCCTTTTATCTCAACTCTGAATCAGAAAATGAGGAAGAGGATGAGATCAGGAAACTGATCAAGGAAATCTGGCAAAAGGTAATATGTTTACCTCAAAAACTTATGGAGAATCATATATTGATATGATTCAAGGACATAAGGAAATCCAGGATAAGAATATGTTACTCACCACTGGTGGAGATGATTCTGGTACACTTAAGGTTTCACCAAAATCTGGTAAAGCCAAAAGTGACCCTATCATTTCCAAAACAGCAGCAAATGTGTTTGCAGCTGGAATGTTAGCAGGAACATCTGTTGTTCCAAATATCCCTAAAACACCTATGAACCAAGAAAATTTGGAAACTGTGCTGGATAATGTTTACAAAGTCTTCAAAAGAAATTCAGTAGAAGAAAAACTTGATATGTTGCTGTCAGAAATACAAGGTCAAAGGGCTGCTATGAAAACTTTTTCAGAATCAGTGGAGATAATAAAGAAACAAACTGAAGAAAACACTGAAGCACTAAAGTCTCTTTAAAAGATGAAAGAAAAAGCACCAGAATCCAACATCTCTACATCAGAAATCCAGTTGATTCTCACAGAAATAGAAAAGATCAAGACACAAGTTGCAAATGCTGTGGAATCAAGGCAGTCAAGCAGTGCAAACAGAGTTTTGGAGGAAGTTACCATACTAAGGGCAAGCAATAACAGTATCACAGATGCCCTTGAGAAGCTGTCAAAAGAATGGGCTGAAATTCAGATGAAAGCTCAAACTGAATTCACCAAGGTTCAGAAAAACATAGCCATCAACTCAAAACAGGTAAGAGAGGTGCAACTACTGATGGAGAAGATGCAATTCAACATTGCAAGATTGGCCAAAGTGGATCCCAAAGAACTCATGAAAGAATTTCCTGCTGAAAGCTCACATCAAGAAGCTCCAAAGTCAATCCAACAGCAATCATCAGCTACACCAAGCACCAAAGCTAGAACTATACTGATGGGTCCACCTCCAAATGTCTCAAGAGATGAAATGCTGAAAAGGTTAGCAACTTCAAAACCTCAAGTTGTTAAAAATTTAAAACTTTTAACTTCTGAAACTGTCCCAAAACCAACAATGTCTGATGACTCTGCCATGAGTAAACTCATGAATCTGCAATCAATGAATGAATGGGAAGAAGAAGGAGATTCAAGAGAACCAAACATTGTTAAAAGAAAAATCTCTGAAACTCAGTCTTTCTTGGTTAAAGAGATTGACAGGGATGTAATGATATTCCCTGAGTACAATCTGGTAAAGTATTATTTAACAAAAGAAGATGTACCACCAAGACCACTGACTCTTGTTAGACTGGCTTTAAGAGATGAAAGGATAAAAAGAGGTTCAGGTAGCATTCACTCCAAAAATGAGAATCTAGTAAAAAGAGTTTTAAAAGTGGATGAAGTGAAAGTTGCAACCGATGATGTTGGAGGAACTCGTGTGCAAAACAGGTACACACTTCTGAGAGAAAATGGGGAAGAACAAAAGGTGGCTGACGAAGAAATAGCTGACAAACTGCATCCTTTAGACATTCTGTTTATGAAGGATCACTATGAAAAGGAAAAAAAAAATACCCAAGAAGTCAGAAGCGCATTAAATGGCATATCAAAGGCTGGAATACTGCTATTTGAAAGAATGGCTTTTCCAGACTTTGATCTATGCATCAACTATGAGTATGTACACAACAAAAAGGTGTATGTCATACCACCCAAAACAAGAGTCCCCTCAGAGATATTAGAAAATGCAAGATCTGAAGACATCATTGAATTAACAAGTAAAACTAACAGTCACAACTATGGTGTCATCTTCAGAGATATTGATGATAACAAAGCTCTGTTTAGAAGTATTGACATCTGCAAGTACTCAAACCAAACTCTGAGGTTTATCATGAAAGGTATGAACAAAAGACAAGAATACCTTCAGAAGACAGGAGAGAACTTGGAAGGTCACAGGAAAGAAATTGAGCAAATGATTGAAGAATGGATCCAAGCAAGAACATGGTACAAAGATATGTATGTCATCTGCAACAAGTATATCTCCTACAAAAAGCAGTTAAAGAAAGGAGATGTGCACAAGAAAGTGAAGCTGAATTGAAGAACTTGTTTGTTTGAATTTTCATCTTTTATGTAATTTGTTTCTCAAAAACATCAGTAACTGGTTTAAATTTACAAATGTTATGTTTCCACTGTTTGGAAATTTTCTGTTCATAAGGTAGTTTAGTTTCTTACAATACTTAGGGGGAAACTATTAGGAAACTTTATTTGTAAGTATTGAAGAAAATCACAATCAACTGAATCTATGAAGAGATAACAGTCCTGAAGATCACAGCAAGAAGAAGAAGATCAGATAGGACAACTGAAATACACAGCATCTACTTCAAAGAATCACAAGTTGATCAAGAGCTGATTTGGATTATCAGAGAATGTCATTTCTGATGGATCTGATGATATTTCTGATGAAATATCATCAGTTTCTGACGATTCTGATCATCAGATTTTCTGATGATTTGTTCACCATAATTTCTGATGAAGTGGTTTATCAGAAATTCTGATGAATACCCCACTTGTTTAAGACTCAGCTCTATCCTGCCACGATGACCGAAGCAACTTGACATTATTGGATATCATGATTACAAAGGCAACTTGAATTTTGGATTCAATGAATATGTCAAATTGCTACTTTTTGCAGGACTTATTGCATGAATAAACTATTGTTTATTCATGTACCCAGCCTTCTATAAATAGAAGGCTCAACCAGCAGAAGACAATTGAGTTTGAAGCTTAGCATTTATATATACCATACAAACTCCATTGCCCTTCTCACCCACAGAATTCAAGATTCATTTGTATTAGATAATAATCTTACAATCACCTTGTAAACTATTTTGTTTCAAAGTGATATAAACTTGATAATCCTGTAAGTCTTGTTTCTGAAAGTCTGATTTCCATTTCCGCACATCTTTTTCACATCTACTGAAATCACTTGTCATATTACGTGAAAAGAAGTTGTTTAGGCCATACTGGGTCCAAAAATTGATGCGGGCATGAGATTGATGCTAGCCCCAAGGTCGGCTAGTGCATTGCGTACGGGTGATCCCCAATGGAACAAGGGATGGTGAAGATTTCGGGGTTGATTTTCTTTTGTGGGAGTTTGTTGAGTAGCACGGCGGAGCATTCTTCACTTAAATTGACCAATTGTAATGTTTCAATCTTCCTTTTGTGAGTGAGGAAGTCTGTCATAAATTTTGAATATTTTGGCATTTTAGTGAGGACTTCCACAAATGGAAGATTGATATGCAATTGTTTTAGTAAATTTATGAATTTCATGAATTGCTCGTCGGTCTTTTTGTAACACCCCAAATTCCGTATATCATATTATAATGTTATAGTCGCTATGTTTTGACGAAAAGAAATGGTAAATATAAATGGTTACCGTTTGAAAATGATGGTAAGTTTAAAATAGATAAATATAACCTAAGTTAACCTAAGGAAAGATGACCATGTTAGAATTTGAAGTAGGATGTGTTATGTTTAAAATCCATCAAATTGAAAGAGAAAATGAAGGTTAATCGAATGCATGAGCCAGGAACTTTGATTATCTAAGTGTTCTTGACATCAAGTAACTCTAATTTCATGATTTGGTAATGTTTGATGAAGTGGTTTCTGTGAAATTTGTTATTTTCTATTGAATCAATGTTAGGATCGGATGTTCTCATGACTGTGTTTGTTTGTAATAGATGAACAATGAATGAACATGATTCAATGATTTATGCAGCGGAAATGAACACAAACTTTTTAAACACAATCAAAGAGGAAAATAGTTTTGATAAACACATGCTTTCCATTAGTCGAAAGATCACAAATCAAATCAAAAGATTACAATGCATGTTTACAAACTAAACTCCCCCTCTGCCTGATGCTCCCTGGTTGATTGCACAAGATGAAAGGATTGGATATGAGGAGATAAACTCACTCAGTCAATGAAATGTAACAGTATAGGGTACTGTTCCATTTATAGGCAAATCAAACTACTGAGGCATCAAAGCTGACGTCACCATGAAAGTGACATCTAACAACCTAACAACCTTTAACCACTATTCTTATACAAACACTGCTAATCTTAACCACTGATTCTATATAATATAAGTGACAAACTAAACTACTGCTTCTTCCTTCCATTGTTGCATGCCAAGCACTGATGTTTGACAATTAGTGCTTTCCTCAAAGTTGATCAGTCCTTGAGTGGGCAGTTCTTTAATTAACAGCAGTACTTAGATAGCATCAGTAGATTGAGCCAGCAGTGTTTAATCTTAAACAGTCTTCAGGGCTTCATCAGCAGTTAGAGGGACCGCAGCTGTTGTATAGGGACAGTGGATAGAGGACATCAGATGTTATAAACACTTTCAAGGGGAAAGCCTGGTGTAAACAACTGCTTATGAAGAATCCATTGTTGTAAACCAGTTTTGGCTTTAATTATATGTTTCTCTGATAGGGTTTAATCCCAACAATCTCCCCCTGGAACTGATAATGCCAAAACCCTTCATTATTCTGGATCTTTATTGTCTCATCAGAAGTTCCCTAACTTGTCCTTTAAATTGCAGTTCAAAGTCCATAGAATTTGTATCATCTTCATCCCTACACAGTATAATCTCAAGGAGATCTTGTAGATCTTCAACACCCAGGCCCAGTGCTTGTTCCCTTGATATGTGCTTTACTTCTCCATTGGATCTGATCAGCGTCAATACATGGGTCTTTTGATCAGACATCCATTTTAGTATTTTTGAACCCAATGGGTTTCTTGGGAGACGTTTATTTATTGATGAGTTGGGAGATTGTGGCCTTGTGAGAATTTATTGATCAGTACCCTGAGCTTTTGCTAGTTCAGAGTTTTTAGCTGACATTTGTTTGAAAGCCATTTTTATGATGTCATTTGCTGCAGCTATGTCTTCTGCAGTTTCCTTTTCAATCTGCTCTTGTCTCTTTCTTTGATCTATCTCAATGACTAAGACATCTGCTGATGTGATCAGTGGTTTAGGAGTTTTGATCTGTATTGGCTCTTTGTTTTCAGGTTTCTGTGGTAAACTAGGATCTGTCATCCTTCTTTTCTTTAACCTTTCATAAGCCTCATCTGTGTATTGCTTTGTCCATTTTGATATGGCTTTAGTAGTTTCAACCTTTGCATCCACCAGCTCTTGTTTCTTCCTTTTGTATTCTGATGTAAGTTCATCAATGGCCGTTTTGTATTTGCTCCAATTTGGAGCTGTCCTTTTCTTACTTAGATCATTCTTGATTCTCTTGATTCTGTTTACCTCATGCTTTAGTGCAATGAATGGTCATTCACTGAATTATTCTTCTTTGGCTGGATAAAACTTTTCTTTCATGATGAATGCAAGATAATCCTTTCTCATTTCCTTTTGTAGGGCAGCATCAGGTGGCATATTTAACATATCTTTGCTCAGGTCTCTTGCATAATCTTCCATTTGTTTGACCTTAGTGAGTAAAAATTCCATTCTCTCAGAAATGGCTTTATCACCTTGATCTTTACATTCAATTCTAGCTCTTATATCTGCTTGCCTGGCTTTGATTTTAGATACTCATCCATATTTACTAGGTTCCTGAAGCCCATGAGAGAAGGAAATCTTCTTTTTGAAGGATCATCCACCGTATAGAATTGTCTCATCTCATCCTTTACAGCTTCCAATTCCAGTGGATAACTTTCAGCAATGGATACAATATTTGCAGGGTTTATTGGTTTGGCAAGAGTTGGTGGAGTGGATGGTTGTGGCTTAATAACATTGTAGGGTGTGGAGGATAAAGGAATAGGTGCTGGTATATCATCATTATTCTTCTGAAATTTCCTTTTCCTTGTGTAAAGCTTTTTAGGTGAAGAGGGTTTTGGTTGTGATGTGACACTGGGTTGTATGGTGATTGTTAAAATGGTGAGAGCAGTGGTAGATGGCTGGCTAACAGCTATTGAAACAACTGGTGTTTCAACCTTTGTTGTCATTACAACTACTGATGTGTCAGTAGATGTCTTCTGCTTTTCAGCAGGTAATGATTTGATGGGTGGTGATGTAGTTGAAGTGATTTTTGGTGATGGTGGTAGGGCAGTGGTTGTGGTGTGTGTTGAGGTGATGGTTTTTGTTATAACAGCTGCTGAAACTGCTGATGTACCAACAGTTGTTGATACAACGGGAGTTACAACAGCTGTTTGGGTAGAGGTTTGATGCTTGGAGCCTTTTGGAAGTGGTTTGGAAGCAAGCTTTGTAGATCTGGATGGTGTGGATTTGGGTTGCCTCACTTGTCTAGTGGGCTTCTTCTTTTCATCCGTAGGATTTTCATCATCCTTTAGCTCAGAAGTACCCTGTGTATTCAGCTCCACATAAGCTCTTTTCTGCTGTTCCCACATGGCTTTATCCTTAGCCTCTCTATCCCTTTTAACACTTGCTTTTGCTTCAGCAAGTGCATTTGTTGTGATATCAATCTTTTTGCTACCATCTGGCAAAGGAATCTTTTTAGTCATATTTTCTCTTTTTTGGTTCAAGATAGAGGCCATCTTCAATTCCCTTCTTCTTCCACTGCTTGATTTTCTCCTCCTTTTTGGCATTATCTAGAGGGGGATTATCAAGAAAGAGTGGGAGGAGCTTTGCCAGTGATTTTCAGGATATGAGCTTTTATTGCCTTGATGTCAGCTTAGGTGTCTTTGAATCTTGACTCCATCATGTTTTTCAGCATTTGAACACGTATTGCATGCTGCTGATCAGCCATTTGTCTTTGTTGTTGGAGCAGGGGTTGAAATAGATTCCATAACTCATTTGCAGCAAGTGCAGGTTGTGCAGGTGCTTGAGCTGGAACAACACTGGGTTGCACCTTTTGAGCTTTCAACAACTGTTGCATCATATCTTTTATTTCAGCAACAGATGTCTCAAGGTTGTCAATTCTACCCGTCAATTCCTGATATTTTAAATCATCACCCAATTTAATGGGATCATCTGATTCCCCACCGGCAGTGGTTGTATCAATGTTTGACTTAGGGAATGAATTCCAAAAGTCATCCATTGATGCCCCTTGTTCTTGGTACTGGGGTCTTCTTCCTTCAACACTTGATAGCCTTTTGATGGTACCAGTGGTCATAGCAAACTCACTGGTGGTTATCAGAGGTGCTATAGAAGGAATTGCCTTCAAGGGAGTCTGATTGATGAAACAACTGGCCAAATGTAGATCTGCTGATCCAACACTTGTAGTTGCTGCTCCACATGAACTACTGACATGAATTACTTATAACTCCTGCAGTGTAACCTCCTCAATTGTTGCTGGGATAGCAGAGGTATAAGCATCAGACCCAGTAACTTGTGGGAGTATACTCTCAGTGACAGGTGATTGAGAGGAGCTGGTTTGTGTCTGAGCTATAGCAACTGCATGCAACAAGGGTAGTATGGATTGTGGTAATGAGAGGGGTGAATATATTGGTGTTGAAAGAGATATGTCCTTGGGATCAGGACTGAGGAAGATGGATCCAGAGCTTCATAATGTGGGGTCTCTGTGTTTACAACCTGATCCTTTTGTGAGGATGCAGGAGGAGTTTCAGCCATGGGTGGAGATCTTTCTTCCATCTGCTGTGAGGAAGTAGCAGCAGTGGTTGTTAGTGACATTTGTGTTGTCACTGGCAGTGGCTCTGGGATCTCATCTTCCAGAGTTGCCTTTGATTTGGGTTTGGGGGGCTTTTTGGATGATTTCGTTTTGGTCTTTTTGGTAATGGCAGATGTGGGTTTCATAGCAGTGGTTGTGCTACTATGATCACCTGGAGTAGTGGGCTCAACAGCAGATACCTGAGGAGCAGTGGTTGCTGCTAAAGTCTGCTCAGGCACCTCTGCTTGTGTTTTTGTAGGTGTTAACATTCTAGTGAATGTTTCAGGTGTTAAACCATTTATTTTAAAAGGAACACCTTGGCTGAGCAAATTTTCATTTTCCTTTTCGAATTTTTGTTTAAAATAGTAGCTTAGAAACCTGGGAAAAAGTAAAAACGATTTGCTATCAACATTTTTTACCAAGTCATCAAAGATCTCCTGGGAATAGTTAAAATTTTCATTATGTAAAATAGCAAAACCCAGGTATTGAATCTTTAATGGTATTTCGTTAAAAGCAGTTGTTTTATTTGAAACACACATCAAAAGGGTATGGAATAAAAACCTAGGTGCAGAAGGGAAGAAGCCTTTTTGTAAGGTATCCCTTTTTGTTTGCTCCGCATACCCTCTTTCAAGGAAATCAGTTTTCAACTCGTTTTTTGGGAAAAGAAGTTTTACCTTGCTGATCATCGAGTTTAAAGACTTCCGAGTTGGATTGTGGAGTAATTTGGATCTTTTTACCCTGTATGGAAGAGTTGATGGCTATGACGGTGTCACCTTGAGACTCAAGTGTGGCATTTTTCCAGAACTCTCTCTGGGTTTGTTGGTAAATTGGAGCATCCGCAGTTAACAAAGTTTTGTACTTTGAAGCTGAAAGAGTATCAATGATGGAATCGAAGGTTCTGGTGGTGGTGGGTTTTGTGAGTAAACCCAAGTAATTGTGAGGGGATTTGTATGGGATTTCAATGGGTTCAGTGGCCATTTGAGTGACCTTTTTGGAGGATGAGGATGATTTTGATTTTGATTTCGTCATTTTGATGAAGAAGAACGAAGAATGATTTGAGACGGAAAGATGAAAACTACTTTGAGAAGAGAATTTTGGAATTCAATTCGACAGTGTAAAACCCTGTTTGGGGGTTTTGGTCAGGGTTTTATTTAGGGAAAAGGTGAATGCTGACGTGGCAGCAGTTACAAAGATCTGATGGCTAAGAACTGACCACGTGCCAACCTCTGATGGAAAGATGAATAATGGAGGACAGTTGTTTAGGGAACAACTGATGAAACAAATATCAGTGGTTTCAACGGTCAAAGTGAAGACAATGGATGATTTTAACTATCAGTGGATAGCTTTATCAGTGGATAGAACACTGATTTTGAACAACAGTGCTCATTAAGAAAAATGAATGAACAGGGGTTGACTTTCAGCAGTGGACAGTATTTAGGAAACAAATGTTTGAGCAAAACAGTAGTTAGGAGTAAGGTAATGGTAAGGATTTGAAAGGCTATCGTGTCAGCAACTGTTAGTGCAACAATGAATAAGCTTTTGACAATTGTTTTAAGCATCTGCTGTTCTGATGAAAGGAATGATTTTGTCTTGTGTAACCACAATATCATGTCCAACATCTGTTGATGGTGACTTTGAAATATCTGCAAGAATGCTATCCTCAACAAAATACATTTTAGATGCAAATAATCAAGTTTAATATGTCAGCAGTTTTCACAGGAATTTGCATTCAAGGTTTTGCCACATGTCAATTTCAAGTTTTGAAGCTTTTATAGATTCCTGACAGTGGTTTAGTACCCCAGATGATGGAAACCTTTTTACTATGGCTACTCATTTTGTGTCATAATATTTGAATTAGACCATGAGTATCCAAGTATTTTAAGGTCTATTAGCAATCAATCTTTGATTTGTGTAAAAACAAACTTGAGTATGAAGTGATTTTGACTTTTACACCATCTCCTTTTGCTCTGTTTTTCAAGGAATGTATTACCAAAAAAAAAGGTTTTACATCCTGTCAGGCAAATGGAACTTTTACTATAAAAAACAAGTAAAAGCACAATAATATATCATTCTTGAAAAAAAAAATAAAGACTGATATATCCTATTTTATTCTAGAAAAACCTTTTTAAGAAAAAATAATTAAAGGTTATTCCGAAGACAGCATCAAAAAAGGATCTGGTATATTTTCCAATTAAACTCATAATCACATCACTCTCAAATTTATGAAAATGGTCAGTGATTTGAAATACATTGTAATAACCACTGTTTGAGACCATTCCCTTGTTAATTGATTGCAAAAATGGGGAGTCATGTACACATAAGTTTTGAAAGTTCTGTTATAGACTTTGTTGCCATGTGATGATTCTGAAAAACTTGTTTAGTCCTCTTGTAAATTTAATCACTGGTGATACTATTGTTACCTGAACCTTCCTGAATCAATGAATGCACACAGTTGCTTGATGACCATTTTTCACCCAATTTTTGGACTCTTAAGTGTTTTACATTAATACTCTTTTCTTTTGACTTCAAAAGTTTTGAGATAAACACACTTTTGAGTTTTTGTGATTTTTTCTTCTTCCCTTTTTACCCTTCCCATTCATAAGTACTAAAATACTCACTGGGAGGTTTTTATTGAAGAAATACTTAGACCAGAATCATTTTACAGCAATGTTTGGAGAGACTTGGACATTTTTGCACATGCTTATGTCAAATCTCACATTACATATGATTTAGTCTATCTTAACACCTGATTTTCTTAATGTATTTTTAACAAAGTTGATTTGGTCCTTTTTACCAGGATTCTCAACCTGTTTTTCAACACATAAGATCTAATAACTAAAGTTTTAATATCCCTCTTTTTATGTTAATAAAAACACTAATGTTTTAACTAAGCATAGATTTTTGTTGACCTGAGGTACACACTTTAGCAGCAGACATGATGGATACATCACAAACTTCATAACAACAATTGAAATCAATTTTGTAACAAAAATAATTATACCATAGTTATCAGATATATTGTCAGATCTGAAAACTATAGGTGATTTTGCATGACATCACCTGTTATGTGAAGTTTGTGTGTCTTATGACATCTTGGTTGTTTTACAGAGTTTTTGAATAGCAACTTTGAACGTGATTACTCGTTACTCTGTTTTTCAACTAAATACGATCAACCTTAGCATCAATGAATATTGAGCTGAATTGTTATGTCAAATTGATTGTTAGATCGAATTTGACTGTCCAGGCTCTGATACCAATTGTTAGGATCGGAGGCTCTCATGATTGTGTTTGTTTGTAATAGATGAACAATGAATGAACATGATTCAATGATTTATGCAGTAGAAATGAACACAAACTTTGTAAACACAATCAAAGAGGAAAATAGTTTTGATAAACACATGCTTTCCATTAGTCAAAAGATTACAAATCAAATCAAAAGATTACAATGCATGTTTACAAACTAAACTCCCCCTCAGCCTGATGCTCCCCGGTTGATTGCACAAGATGAAAGGATTGGATATGAGGAGATAAACTCACTCAGTCAATCAAATGTAACAGTACAGGGTACTGTTCCATTTATAGGCAAATCAAACCACTAAAGCATCAAAGCTGACGTCACCATGAAAGTGACATCTAACAACCTAACAACCTTTAACCACTGTTCTTATACAAACACTGCTAATCTTAACCAATGATTCTATATAATATAAGTGACAAACTAAACTACTGCTTCTTCCTTCCATTGTTGCATGCCAAGCACTGATGTTTGACAATCAGTGCTTTCCTCAAAGTTGATCAGTCCTTGAGTGGGCAGTTCTTTAATCAACAGCAGTTTAGATAGCATCAGTAGATTGAACCAGCAGTGTTTAATCCTAAACAGTCTTCAGGGCTTCATCAGCAGTTAGAGGGACCACAGCTGTTGTATAGGGACAGTGGATAGAGGACATCAGATGTTATAAACACTTTCAAGGGGAAAGCCTGGTGTAAACAACTGCTTATGAAGGATCCACTGTTGTGAACCAGTTTTGGCTTTAATTATCTGTTCATCTGATAGGGTTCAATCCCAACAATCAAACATGAATGCAAGATGATATGAACATGTAGGAGTTGAAATTATGCTTGAATTTATCTATGATGATGAATTAGGGTAAAACCCACTTGTATGTAAAAAGATGAATAAAAATTGGTGAAATTCTACATGCTAATTAGATTAATGTTGATGATATTTTGATGAATAAATGATTTAGAACAATATGTATATGGTTAGGGTGGCAAATTGTGAAGTTGGGAATGCTTATGTTAATCAATGGATGAACTATGGAAAATATGCTTTAAGAACTTGTACTTTATGCCTTGTAATTAATATGCACGCTATGTGTTCGATGAAATGCTTGAGTTGAATTGGTTATGTAAGAACATGAGAAATTGAAGTATTGATGATCTAATGATGGTATGAAAAATAAATGTGAGCAATGAACGTTATCGTAAATGATGTAAATGTGCGTAAGTAATGTATAACGCGAAAGCTAAACGCGTATGTAATGCACCTTATAGGGTCGAAGAAAGGAGGGGAATCAAACCAAGCAAAGGCAATATGAGCGCACGACTCCGGTAAGTTCATATGAACTTCGCTCATGTAGAATGTAGATTCTGTGTTAGTTCTCATGTAAATAATTGTTCGGTATTTAATGCGGAAAATTTATAGTAAAATGTCTTAATGGGATTTGTTATTAGAAAAAGGGAAAAGTCTATTGACGACCCATATAAATGGGTCTAAAGTATGAGAATGAGATGTTCTTGGTGATGTATTGACCCGTAGTTAAATGGGTCAAGTAAGATGAATTTGTTATGAAGTTAAGATAACTAGTGATGACCTTTTATAAGTCGAACTAGTGAAGTATGGATAATTGAAAAGTAAGAATAAGTATGATCCGTGAGAACGGGTCGGATAAAATATGATGATTGATGATGTTGGAAACTAAGATGGTGCTATATCCATTAAACAGAATTGTCATATGAGAAATTCGAATGAAAAGATGTAAAAATATAATGACCCGGTAACGGGTCAAATAATTATGAAAAGAAAATTGTATTAGTAATATGTTTTAACCGAACTAACTTGTAAGTTTGTGTTATGGATGTAGGTGAATCTCACTCTTGATAATGGGGAGCTTGGATCGAACACACCACAACGCCCTTTATGCGTTTCCGGTTTAAGTCGTCTTTGTAAATGGGTCAAAACACTTTTGATGGAATCTTGTATGGTTACAACTTTTATGTCTTTTGAAACGTGTCGTAGAATTTAGTTTGAATGGTGATTGTTAAAAACAGGGAATTGCTTATAGTACGAATGGGTCATGCCCAATTTTTGTTAAAATTAGTATGTGGTTACTATTAGTTTTGAATGTGAAAAGTGGGCGTACAAGTTGGTATCAGAGCCGAGGTTTGAGGGATTCAAGCATTAGGATTAAAATGCTGGAACTCAAACTGAAAGCTCGTATGAAGGTGTGTTCGTTCCGAAGCGCTATTCAAGTAAGTAAATTGAAAATTTTGATTATGCTTATAGTTAGAAATGGGAAGGGGATTATAGTCAACTCATTAGAATAACCTGGGTTGTAATATTACGGGTTGTTACGGGAGTTCTCGGAACGTCACGGAACCTTTTCGGGTCATACCGGGGATCGGGAATGAAGCATGTGTGTAAATAAAATAAAATAAAATAAATAAAATAAGAAAAATCAGCGTTTGCAGGTTAGAAGACCTTTCGGCGACGGCCCCCTAAAGCATCAGCGACGCACCTAGGTGTCCCGACGGTCTAACCTCCTTCCTACGCACGAGCCCAGCGACGCAACAATCTGGGGTGCGTCGGTGACGTGGCCTAATGCCGTCGGCTATGCCCCTCCCTAGTCCACTTTGCTGAATTGTTTTGTTTGTTAATCCATGGTCTCTCATTCAGTTTCGGACCTTCGTTAAACTTAGAAAAAGCCCCAAAATTTTAATGAAACCATGAATATAAGTTGACTAACACGAAAGCAATTAGTTAAAGAACGAAGGAATAAGAAGTAAGTGTAAGAATGCATGTATGTTTTGATTAACATGTGTAGAATGTTCGTAATGAAGGATAGTATGGTTTTATGACCTACGGAAATGAATTATTGAAAGCAAATAATGCATGAATGATAAAGAAATGAATGATATGGTATCTTTGTAAATGGCGGACGCAGTGAATGTAAATGATGATGATAATGATATTACCAATAATGATGGTAAAGATGATGCCCTATGATAAATGGTATGCGGTGTGGTCACGAAATGACCGTTAATACCGAGAATGATGAATGGTATGCGGTGTGGTCACGAAGTGACCGTTAACACCGAGAATGATGAATGGTATTCGGTGTGGTCACGAAGTGACCGTTAACACCGAGGATGATGGATGATATGTGGTGTGGGCACGAAGTAGGCGTTAACACCGAGGATGATGAAAGGAATGCGATATGGTCACTAAGTGGCTATTAACACCCGGAATTATGAAATAAAAGCATGATAACCATAATTAAAAGGGCAAAGGTCAATAAGACGTAAACATGATGGCATGAAGTAACATATAACGAAGTGAAAAGTATATAAATTAACGAATGTGTAATAAGTAAGAGAATGAAAGTCACTGAAATATGTTAGGCATATTAACATATTTCCTAAACTATATTGTAGAGTATTTCTTAAGGCAAATCCAATAGTTTCGTTAGGTTTCCGAAAATGCAACCTATGATAATTAGGATTCTCTAAATGTCAACCGGGTCATGTCGAAATGTTTCGAAGTAAGAACATATATGATTGGAAGGTTGTGGGTGAAGTTCTAGGAACCCTATGATGAGAGATATGTGGTGTGGTCATAAAGGACCTTAACTCCTAGCATGAAAGAAAAGAAAGTATAAATTTTTTTTTAATGTTAGAATGAAGTGAACATGACCAAAGAATAAACTATAATAATGATCTCGAATGATAGTAGATGGATAATGAAAACGAACAAATTGTTAACAAAATATGTTCCGAGTAGCGGATAGTGCGAGAAAATAAATAAGAAGGATGAGGGATTCTATTCCCCTATGAACAAAAGGCATGCATGATGTGGCCTATCATGACTGATGTTGATGATGATGTACAAGTGAAATGAAAGATAATGAAACATGATTATGAATGCATGAATGTAACTTGAAATGACATGGAAAGTATATAAATTAATGAATGTAGAGAATGCTTAATGTAGATGACGGACAAAGGAAATACAAATGATAACAAATGGCACGGTAGGAAGGAATAAAAGCAATGATTGCGGAAGAGGATAGTATGGACCTAGAATGTAATAAAGGGAAGGAATGATAATTACTATTAAGCTTAGAAAGTATTGAACATGAAAGGATGATAGAATTTCGAGTATAGTATGGTTCAAAGGATGAAAATTTTGTCAAATAAAAAGTAAATGTTAGTAGAAAGAACAATGAGCTAAGACCTAGATGGATGATTTATGCACCGACGAGGATAGAGATTTTTTGTAAGAAATGGTAAAATGATAACAAGTATGATTGAATTCGAACGTTTAAAAGATATGAACTATGACACCTGTGTCACTGCGACCATCAAACAAATACCAGACCAATGAAATATTGTGTTTCATACTTGGGATTTGTAAAAATAAGTGTATCATTTGCACATATCAATTCTTGTTCGATTTCGGGCTTTAAATCGCTTTCTGGAAGGTTATACGCGATTTGATGCGTAAATATAACCAGTTTAATGCAACAAACACTCCAGAATAGTGACATAGGCTTAACATACCTTAAATAACCTTTACACAACTTAGAAATAAGATTTGGAAGGTTTGGTGTGTCGAAATCAAGTTTATTCGCTTAAAGGGACTAATTTCGACAAACTGCGAAAGTATGTCGATTCGTACTGTAACAAACATTCCAAAACTTGATCATAAGTTAAACATACCCTAAATATCCTTTACATAGCTTATAAATACGCTTTGAGGGGTTCGGTATGCTAAAATAAACTTTATGCTCATTCAGGGACTAAAAGCATTAAAAAGTGCATAAGTTTGCATTTTCGGGCATATCTTACGTTCTGAATACATCCGGACATCCAAAAATTTATGTAAGCATTAAAATTTTATATTTTAGTGTTTGGCATAAGAAAAATCCATTCGTCTCGCAATTTGGATCGTTTTTCGCGTTCGTGCGTATTTCGTCGTAATTAAGCGAATATCGCGATCGTACGACCAAACGAACCGACATCCGACATATTTTTGAGCATGTTTCATGTCCACTATGTTTAGGCATCATTGTAGGGCTTTAAAGTTGGCTTAACGGGCCATAAACGTGTCAGAAATGAGCTTAGAAGCATGTAGGGACCAAAACTACAGCTTTTGAAACTTATTTGCTGATCAGAGGCTCAGGCGGCCCGCGTAAGATCTTCCTTACTCTTACCCGGCCCGCGAAAATCTGCCAGATTTGCACAGATTTGTTTTTCCAGCTGTTTACAGTTGTTCCAGCTGTTTTGGGCATGTGCAAATGGTTTTTATGTTACTATGGGCTCTTTAGGAGGTGCCCATGGTTTTAGAAAACAAGGGGTGCATGTGTACGGTTGAGATCGAATCACGTTTCTCGAGGAACGATCTTAACGGTTGTGTAAAAACTATATAAACCCCACCCCCATTGCTTACAACTCGCATTTTGATCAGATTTTCCCTAAGTTGAAGGATAAAACCTTCATACCTGGGAATTATTAGATCAAAACTCCATTTGCTTGGACCCGATGTAAGTATTCTTTCATTCTTTTACATTTTTAGCGTAAAAGTCAAACTTTGTTTGACTTTCTGCATTGACCAGTTTATGGTCAACATGAAGTTCGTTTGAACTTCACAACGTGAGCGTAATCACGATTGTTATAGTCCCTAGTGACTATACCTACTGATTACCATGTTATCTAGGCTTAGTGACGAGTCGTAGTTTCGACCAAAATGCGTATTCTTGCGTATTTTGTAACTAAACTACTTTTAGGTATCAAACCGTTTGTTTTGATACCAAACCTGTTTTCAAACCTTGTTAAAGATGTTTTAACATGTTTAGCTCGTCACTTTAGGTTTAGTGCTTATATAGGGTCGTAAAGGTATGCGGTCTAAACAACCGCTTAGACTTTCGAACCCGACCCGTTTGGTCGATCATTAGGATCCGACCAAACACATTAGGTGACCATAGTTGTATAGGGAATAACCTTCCAAGGTTATACCTTATGGTCACGTCGTTTAGCTAGTTGTATGATAGGTAGCATATATGCCTTAGGAAAATTACCAAAATGCCCTTTTTACGCCAAAATTCATTTTAAGTATATGTAATATAAATTTTGACATCTAAACTGATTAGGAAACTATATTAGACATGTTAAGGCATATTTTACTTGTCATAGGACTAGTTAAGCGGTCCGAACGCGATTTACGAGAACGACGCGTTAAAGTAGCGTAAGCTACCTAAACGGGTCGTAAGCACTTAGGATAGGTTTCCTTTTAGAATGTAGGCTTTGTTAAACCATATTCCATGAGTTCCTTTACTCATTTGGTTTACGAACCTCATTCTATCCGATCTCCCGACTTAGGTCCGGCTATTAACATAGTTACCTATATTAGGTGCCGTTTGATTCCGTGATCCCTCTAGCTTTGCTTGGTTGTTATTCAAGACTTCTAAGCACCCTCAGGTGAGTACATAGACCCCTCTTTTACCGTTTTTCAAACGTTTTGGGGTGAAAAACATGTGCCTACTTGTTACTTTCAAGCTTTTCTTGTTTTTGTATCATATACTTGCTATGTTCATTAGTACACTATAGTACATGATTTCATTATGTTTTGCTATGTATGTTCACTTAACATGCTAGCACATTGATTTTAGTATACTACATTTTGTTGCATATGCTTATCCAGTATATGGACACATTGTTTTACATTACATTTTGTTGCATATGCTCATCCAGCATATGGACACATTGCTTTACATTTTGAACCGTTTGTAACCGTTTGAATATGTGAACCGTTTGTAACCATTTGATTATATGAACCGTTTGTAACCATTTGATTATGTGAACCGTTTGTAACCATTTGATTATGTGAACCGTTTGTAACCGTTTGATTATGTGAACCGTTTGTGACCACTTGACTATGTGAACCGTTTGTAACCGTTTGATTGACATGAACCGTTTGAAATCTGTTTGAACCGTTGGGTTAGGGAAGTGATTAGGTAACGGGGAGGGTGTAATGTGTTAAAAGCATGGTAGATATGCCGCTGGTACTTCCTATATATAAGTGCTTTTAATACATTATATATTGTTGCGTTATCTAGATCACTTGGGCAAGGTTATCAAAACAAAGTTATATTACAAGGTTTTTCTAACAATATAGAATATATTCGAGTTTTATTTTAAAATCGATTTGCATTTTGGATTTACTTAAACAAATGTTTTGGAGTTAAGAATCATGGCTACGAGATTTTATCAATTATAACCAACTTGATTTGAGTTGGTTAATTATGTCGCAATACTATACTTTTCAAAATAAGGTTTTTAAATAAGTATTGCAACATGTAAAAGGAGCCATGAATCTGACACTCATACAAAACCTATGTACTCGCCGGCATTTTTTTGCTGACGTATTTTCACATGTGTTTCCGGTACAATAGTAGATGATATTTGATGATGATATTGATGCATGCTCACATAGGATTGGACGAGGCCTTAGTGACTTAATAACAATGAAAATCTATTTGTTTATGTTTTGTTTCTAATTCCAATGTAATGTAATTCATTTAATAAAATAAAACGAAACTATTTAAATCCATGGTTGTGAAACAATGATTCTGTTAGAACACTCCCCGACGTTTCCGCCACGTTTTGTTGTTTTACGTGGTCGGGGTGTGACAGAAAAGTTGGTATCAGAGCCAATGGTTATAGGGAATTAGGTTATTAGTAATACTTTGACCTAGACTATAACCTTCCTAGGACCCTAACGCGAGTTTACTTGCGTTTAGTCATAAAACAATACCTTTGCCTATCTTTAGGCAACAACCACAATAAGAACACAAAATTTCAAATCTGCTTTGAAAACTAATCATCTGTTCTTGGGTGATTTATTATAAGGTTTTGAACCTTCAAAGTTTTCAAAGACTCGTCAAAGCTTGGGTTTAAATAATGTGAAAACGTGCAAACTAGAAGGGTGGGTGCCTGTACCCTGAGCTTTCTGTCTAAGGCTAGAGTGTTCGTACAAATCCGCAGTATGGGATCAGTCACTCTTACCTGGGAACTCTTGGGGTGAGTGTCCACTTATAGGCGAGCATGTCTTCGCGATACATTATGAGGACCTATTTACTTTGATTCAGCCTTTGTGTGTCGTTTATTTGCTTCGTGGTTCGAACAAATGACCATCACCCATGCCTATTTGGTCGGTAATTGTAACATTCTTACCCAATGCCATTTCACTTGTTTCCTCTCTTGTTTCCCTTTTAAAATGCCTCCACGACGCAACAATCAAGTACCTAATGAAGAACTGGCAGCAATCATTATGCAGTAGATGGCTGCTATAATCCCGAACATCATTGCTCAATGTAACCAAGCTCTCAACAACAATAATGCTCCCTGCAATTTCAAGACGTTCAACTCAGCTAAGCCATCAAAGTTTTCTGGGTCTCAAGGAGCGACTGCACTTCTTCAATGGTTCGAGAGTCTAAAGAGCACCTTCAGGCATGTTCAATGCCCAAACGAGCGAAAGGTAGAGTTCGCATCTGGTGTTTTTGAAAAACAAGCATTAACGTGGTGGAATGGTGTGATGAGAGATAGGGGTGCCGACGTGGCACTAGCTCAAACATGGGAAGAGTTTCGATCTCTAATGATGAGGGAATTCTGTCCTCGTCATGAGATTAGGGCTTTGGAAAGGGAATTCGATGATCTTAAGCAAGATAGCGGTGAGCATCGAGCCTACACGGACCGTTATGAGGAGTTGAGTCTGTAATGCCCGAACGTAGTTATGCCTTTGGATAAGGCAATCAAAAAGTACATTGATGGCCTCCCTGACTCAGTACAAGACATTGTGACTGGTAGCAACCCTACTACAGTTAGGCAGGCCATTGAGTTATCTGCTACCTTGACTGAATCTCAGATCAGGAAAGGTAAAATTTTCCGAAAAGGTGACAAGAAACCGATCGAGGAATCGAAACCCAAGGATGAACAGACTGGATCCCCCAAGAAGTCAAAGAAGCGAAAGGCTTCTCAGAACTTCACCGTGGTTGCTCACAATGGTCAATCCATCCCCAACCAACCAGCTCAACCCCCTGCCAGGAAGCCATACAACGGAACTGCACCCTTGTGCAACCAATGTAACCTACATCATCATGATGGTGTGAAGTGCCGCACATGCCAAATTTGTGGACTTATAGGTCATACAGCGAGGGTTTGACCAACCGCAGCTGCACCCAATCAAGTTAACAACAATCCTGCTCAAGCTCGTTTTCCACCAGGTTCATGCTACAACTGTGGCGAGATGGGTCATTTCCGAAGAAATTGCCCAAGGCTTGCTAATGCAAATCCAGTGCAGGGATGAGCATCTGATCGACGGAAAGACAACACTGTTTAGAAATAATCAAGCTCTATGTATTATTATTTTCTTTTGTTGTCAAGGTCCATGAAACAGTTGTTATTGTTGTTCATAAATAAATCTTTTATTTACATTGCAATATATTGATGTGGTTGCATGTATAAACAACATATCCCCTACAATACCGTCAATCAAGGAATCGTATTCCTTGAAGAACAAACTACCCCCAAATTCTTCCATTTTATGATCTCTTGCGTTTTCCACGAAAATCCTAAGTACCCGTTTCTTCCAAAGGAACGAAGTACAAGGCGCAAGTTACAACTCTGGACAAATACCCAAAGTACCACTATAAATCCTTAATAGGGTACCTAAAGGTATTTCCATAAGTCCTAGATTGTTGTGTACCTTAATTCGAATGTTACGTTTCCTTGAAAACGAAATCGAATTTTGGAAGATCACCCTATCTTTTCAGATAAATTCTTGAGGACGTTGAAGTCCATCGACTGGGTTCCTGGTATACCTTGAATACCCATGTTCAATCGATAACAAGTTAATAACAATTAATAACCAAGAAAACAATTATGTGCTTATGTGTTGACATATTTAAAGTTATCTCAAGATTGTTCCATAAATTCTATCCTCATCACATTACAAAACAAACTGTGCGGACTGTGCAAGGAATTACGTAATTATGGATGCATACATAATTATGGAATTTAGTGCACATAAATCACAGCAAGTTCTGTCATGTATCTAGAGTTAACCCTATTCATTTCCAATTCTGATGAAGCAACCGTTGAAGATGACTCCGTCTGTTCATCTTCGTTTCTGAAGAATATCCGTTGAAGGAAATGAATATCCGTTTGTTTAATCCTTCATTTCCATCTCTGATAAGGCAACCATTGAAGATGACTCCATCTGTTCATCTTCGTTTCTGAAGAATATCCGTTGAAGGAAATGAATATCCGTTTGTTTAATCCTTCATTTCCATCTCTGATGAAGCAACCATTGAAGATGACTCCGTCTGTTCATCTTTGTTTCTAAAGAATATCCGTTAAAGGAAATGAATATCCGTTTGTTTAATCCTTCATTTTCATCTCTGATGAAGCTACCGTTGAAGATGACTCCATCTGATCATATTCGTTTATGAAGAATATCTGTTGAAGGAAATGAATATCCGTTTGTTTAATCCTTCATTTCCATCTCTGATGAAACAACCGTTGAAGATGACTCCGTTTGTTCATCTTCATTTCTGAAGAATATCCATTGAAGGAAATGAATATCCGTTTGTTTAATCCTTCATTTCCATCTCTGATGAAGCAACCGTTGAAGATGACTCCATCTGTTCATCTTCGTTTCTGAAGAATATCCGTTGAAGGAAATGAATATCCGTTTGTTAAATCCTTCATTTCAATTTCTGATAAAGCAACCATTGAAAATGACTCCATCCGTTCATTTTCATTTCTGAAGAATATCTGTTGAGGAAGTGAATATCCGTTTGTTTAATCCTTCATGAAGCAACCGTTGAAAATGACTCTGCTCGTTCATTTTCGTTTCTGACGAATATCCATTGAGAGAAATGACAGGATTATGCCTTGCGTATCTTGATGGTTTATTCTATGCAAATAGATAAACACCCTTGATTCCATGCAAGACAATCATTTAACACAACGTCATAGACAGACTCCTACGAATTAATTTCGAGACGAAATTTCCTAAAGTAGGGGAGACTGTGACACCTGTGTCACTGCGACCATCAAACAAATACCAAACCAATGAAATATTGTGTTTCATACTTGGGATTTGTAAAAATACGTGTATCATTTACACATATCAATTCTTGTTCGATTTCGGGCTTTAAATCGCTTTCTGGAAGGTTATACGCGATCTGATGCGTAAATATAACCAGTTTAATGCAACAAACACTACGGAATAGTGACATAGGCTTAACATACTTTAAATAGCCTTTACACAACTTATAAATAAGATTTGGAAGGTTTGGTGTGTCGAAATCAAGTTTATTCGCTTATAGGGACTAATTTCGACAAACTGCGAAAGTATGTCGATTCGTACTGTAACAAACATTCTGGAACTTGATGATAAGTTAAACATACCCTAAATATCCATTACATAGCTTAGAAATAGGCTTTGAGGGGTTCGGTATGCTAAAATAAACTTTATGCTCATTCAGGGACTAAAAGCGTCAAAAAGTGCATATGTTTGTATTTTCACGCATATCTTACGTTCTGAATACATCCGAACATCCAAAAATTTATGTAAGCATTAAAATATTATATTTTAGTGTTTGGCATAAGAAAAATCCATTCGTCGCGCAACTTGGATTGTTTTTCGCGATAGTGCGTATTTCTTCGTAATTAAGCGAATATCGCGATCGTACGACCAAACGAATCGACATCCGACATATTTTTCAGCATGTTTCATGTCCACTATGTTTACGCATCATTGTATGGCCTTAAAGTTGGCTTAACGGGCCTTAAACGTGTCGGAAATGAGCTTAGAAGCATGCAGGGACCAAAACTGCAGCTTTTGAAACTTATTTGCTGATCAGAGGCTTAGGCGGCCCGCGTAAGATCTTCCTTACTCTTACACGGCCTGGGAGAATCTGCCAGATCTGCACAGATTTGTTTTTCCAGCTGTTTACAGTTGTTCCAGCTGTTTTGGGCATGTGCAAATGGTTTTTATGTTACTATGGGCTCTTTAGGAGGTGCCCATGGTTTTAGAAAACAGGGGGTGCATGTATACGGTTGAGATCGAATCTCATTTTTTAAGGAACGATCTTAACGGTTGTGCAAAAAACTATATAAACCCCACCCCCCATTGCTTACAACTCACATTTTGATCAGATTTTTCCCTAAGTTGAAAGATAAAACCTTCATACCTGGGAATTATTAGATAAAACTCCATTTGCTTGGACCCGTTGTAAGTATTCTTTCGTTCTTTTACATTTTTAGCGTAAAAGTCAAACATTGTTTGACTTTCTACATTGACCAGTTTATGGTCAACATGAAGTTCGTTTGAACTTCACAACATGAGCTTAATCACGATTGTTATAGTCCCTAGTGACTATACCTACTGATTACCACGTTATCTAGGCTTAGTGACGAGTCGTAGTTTCGGCCAAAATGAGTATTCTTGCGTATTTTGTAACCAAACTACTTTTAGGTATCAAAACCGTTTGTTTTGATACCAAACCTATTTTCAAACCTTGTTAAACATGTTTTAACATGTTTAGCTCGTCACTTTAGGTTTAGTGCTTATATAGGGTCGTAAAGGTAAGCGGTCTAAACAACTGCTTAGACTTTCGAACCCGACCCGTTTGGTCGATCATTAGGATCCGACCAAACACATTAGGTGACCATAGTTGTATAGGGAATAACCTTCCAAGGTTATACCTTATGGTCACGTCGTTTAGCTAGTTGTATGATAGGTAGTATATATGCCTTAGGAAAATTACCAAAATGCCCTTTTTACGCCAAAATTCACTTTAAGCATATGTAACATAAATTTTGACATCTAAACTGATTAGGCAACTATATTAGACATGTTAAGGCATATTTTTCTTGTCATAGGACTAGTTAAGCGGTCCGAACGCGATTTACGCGAACGACGCGTTAAAGTAGCGTAAGCTACCTAAACGGGTCGTAAGCACTTAGGATAGGTTTCCTTTTAGAATGTAGGCTTTGTTAAACCATATTCCATGAGTTCCTTTACTCATTTGGTTTACGAACCTCATTCTATCCGATCTCCCGACTTAGGTCCGGCTATTAACATAGTTACCTATATTAGGTGCCGTTTGATTCCGTGATCCCTCTAGCTTTGCTTGGTTGTTATTCAAGACTTCTAAGCACCCTCAGGTGAGTACATAGACCCCTCTTTTACCGTTTTTCAAACGTTTTGGGGTGAAAAACATGTGCCTACTTGTTACTTTCAAGCTTTTCTTGTTTTTGTATCATATACTTGATATGTTCATTAGTACACTATAGTACATGATTTCATTATGTTTTGCTATGTATGTTCACTTAACATGCTAGCACATTGATTTTAGTATACTACATTTTGTTGCATATGCTTATCCAGTATATGGACACATTGTTTTACATTACATTTTGTTGCATATGCTCATCCAGCATACGGACACATTGCTTTACATTTTGAACCGTTTGTAACCGTTTGATTATGTGAACCGTTTGTAACCATTTGATTATATGAACCGTTTGTAACCATTTGATTATGTGAACCGTTTGTAAACATTTGATTATGTGAACCGTTTGTAACCGTTTGATTGACATGAACCGTTTGAAATCTGTTTGAACCGTTGGGTTAGGGAAGTGATTAGGTAACGGGGCGGGTGTAATGTGTTAAAAGCATGGTGGATACGCCGCTGGTACTTCCTATATATAAGTGCTTTTAATACATTATATATCGTTGCGTTATCTAGATCACTTGGGCATGGTTATCAAAACAAAGTTATATTACAAGGTTTTTCTAAGAATATAGAATATATTCGAGTTTTATTTCAAAATCGATTTGCATTTTGGGTTTACTTAAACAAATGTTTTGGAGTTAAGAATCATGGCTACGAGATTTTATCAAATATAACCAACTTGATTTGAGTTGGTTAATTATGTCGCAATACTATACTTTTCAAAATAAGGTTTTTAAATAAGTATTGCAACATGTAAAACGTGCCATGAATCTGACACTCATACAAAACCTATGTACTCGCCGGTATTTTTATGCTGACGTATTTTCACATGTGTTTCAGGTACAATAGTAGATGATATTTGATGATGATATTGATGCATGCTCACATAGGATTGGACGAGGCCTTAGTGACTTAATAACAATGAAAATCTATTTGTTTATATTTTGTTTCTAATTCCAATGTAATGTAATTCATTTAATTCAATAAAACGAAACTATTTAAATCCATGGTTGTGAAACAATGATTCTGTTACAACACTCCCCGACGTTTCCGCCACGTTTTGTTGTTTTACGTGGTCGGGGTGTGACATGAACGAATTTCAAGAATGAAGGAGGTGGCTCAACATGTAAACATAATTACGTGATGGACTTACTAGTAGAGGATTTAAAAGAAATGGGATGGCAAGAACAACGTTTACATAAGTATGTCTAAAATCAATAAGGAAGTACAAATGTGTGAATTATTCCATACTTTAGGAATGGATTAACAAGCAACTAATAGTAATAGAGTTACTAAATGTTTGAAGCAAGTATATGTATATGTATATATATACACACACATACATTAGTAGTCAAAGTTTTTTTACGTCACAAGAGGAGGTGACTAGGAAGAATGATGATATTGATAATAGAGGAATTAAGTAGTAGGCTCAGGATGAGCATTATTGTTTCTAATGGCATAGTGAAGGAACAAGTATGGTTAGTAACTTGGAAGGCAGAAGTAAATGACTTATAATGCTAGTAAATGAATTATATTCTTCATGTCAATACAGGAAAATTATGGCGGCTCTAAATTCTCGTTTATTGTAAAGTTCGGTTATTAGATGTCTTGAAATGTCATGATGGAAAGATGGTAAGAGTCGACCCGCATATCAGAAAATGGGTAGTAGAAAGGAAAGAAAAGTGAGGAATTGTTAAGAAAGCGGGGTACACACTTAGTATGCCAAATTTAGAATAATTAGAAAGAACTGTATGGAAGATGTGAAAGGTTAACGTCGAAGAAAGCTATAATGAAAATATAAAAACGCGTAACTGTTCGAGCTGGAATGTTACATAAAGAGGGGTTGAGTGGAATGTAAAATATGATGAATATTTGAATGGATATTTGAATAAATCTTGCCCTCTGTCGAGTTCCCTATCGTATGTGAGGAATTATTAGAAGATAAACCTCTAAAGAAATGTTTGAGAGTTAAAGTTTTTATACGCATGATTCTTGATTCGTATTATAAAACAACCCTACGTGGTAGAGTGTAAACTCAATTATCGAATGAATGGTTGTGCCAAGTTTTATGTAACTCATACGTAAAATGGAGTGGCATATGTAATAAGCTTGTAACCTCGTATGTAGCGGAACCTAGGTTGACAAGAATTAACCCTTTGAGGTAAAATGTTAGGCAATTGCCTTAGTATTACAATTGCTAGAAGGAATGAGGTATGTATGACAGCTATGAAATGTGATGACAAGTATAGCTGAGTATGACACCTCGAGTGTAATATGAGTTGCTCAATTGTAAGTATTTATTACACGATCATATTGATAGCGTGATTAAAGACTTATGTTGGCCCTAAATGTGATGACAAGTATAGCTGAGTATGACACCTCGAGTGTAATATGAGTTGCTCAAATATAAGTATTGATTACACGATCATATTGATAGCGTGATTAAAGACTTATGTTGGCCCTTGTACCTAGGGATAGATGGTAAAAAGATTAGAGCAATATAGTATGTACACGATTTTTATAACCATATACATCAAGTTGTGGTTAACCATGCAGTTATGATAGATCATCAGTGAAAGAAATTTTGGTCTTAGGTAAAGATTATACGTAGGTATTGCAAGAAAAATATGAAAAGAACTATCAAGCAAGTGACATGAAAGAAATTTTGCTTGATATTGGCCCCGGAAGGGTGGGGAGTATGTAGAAGCTAAATAGTTAGAAACTATTGAATGATGTTTGAATTGTGATTTTATATGAATCAATAGGAATGAACAAGTATGAATATTACGATAATGATTTTGCCCTAAGCAGATGTTAGGGGTATGCGGGAATGAATAATCTGACAGATAAGTTTTAAGAAATCAGCTTGAACAATTGAACGATAATCATGAAATAATGTAATAGGATCGCTTTGATTCATACAAGATTGAATTACCAAATGTGTTAGACAAGTATAGAGTAGTAATGACCGATTCATCATGAGGGATGATCAAATGAAAGCATGTTATCGAAGTTCGAGGTATGTAATTACGAAGGGATACAGATAAACTCGTCAGAATGTATGTATTCAGGTTTTGGGGACGAAACCTTCTTTAAGGGGGGGGGGGGGTAGACTTGTAACACCCCAAATTTCGTATGTCATATTATAATGTTATAGTCGCTATGTTTAGTCGAAAAGAAATGGTAAATATAAATGGTTACCGTTTGAAAATGATGGTAAGTTTAAAATATATAAATATAACCTAAGTTAACCTAAGGAAAGATGACCAAGTTAGAATATGAAGTAGGATGTGTTATGTTTTAAAAGAGAAGGGGTTATGTATGAACATGAGAAATTGAAGTATTGATGATCTAATGATGGTATGAAAAATAAATGTGAGTAATGAACGTTAACGTAAATGATGTAAATGTGCGTAAGTGATGTATAACGCGAAAGCTAAACGCGTATGTAATGCACCTTATAGGGTCGAAGAAAGGAGGGGAATCAAACCAAGCAAAGGCAATAGGAGCGCATGACTCCGGTAAGTTCATATGAACTTCGCTCATGTAGAATGTAGATTCTGTGTTAGTTCTCATGTAAATAATTGTTCGATGTTTTATGCGGAAAATTTATAGTAAAATGTCTTAATGGGATTTGTTAGTGGAAAAAGGGAAAAGTCTATTGACGACCCGTATAAATGGGTCTAAAGTATGAGAATGAGATGTTCTTGGTGATGTATTGACCCGTAGTTAAACGGGTCAAGTAAGATGAATTTGTTATGAAGTTAAGATAGCTAGCGATGACTTTTTATAAGTCGAATTAGTGAAGTATGGAAATTTGAAAAGTAAGAATAGGTATGATCCGTGAGAACGGGTCGGATAAAATATGATGATTGATGATGATGATGATGGAAACTAAGATGGTGATATATCCATTAAACGGAATTGTCATATGAGAAATTCGAATGAAAAGATGTAAAAATATAATGACCCGGTAACGGGTCAAATAATGATGAAAAGCAAATTGTATTAGTAATATGTTTTAATCGAACTAACTTGTAAGTTTGTGCTATGGATGTAGATGAATCTCACTCTTGATAATGGTGAGCTTGGATCGAACACACCACATCGCCCTTTATGCGCTTCCGGTTTAAGTCGTCTTTGTAAATGGGTCAAAACACTTTTGATGAAATCTTGTATGGTTACAACATTTATGTCTTTTGAAACGTGTCATAGAATTTAGTTTGAACGGTGATTGTTAAAAGCAGGGAATTGCTTATAGTACGAACGGGTCATGCCCAATTTTTGTTAAAATTAGTATGTGGTTACTATTATTTTCGAATGTGAAAAGTGGGCGTTACACTTTTGGAGAAGTAACCGACCGGGGTAGGGCACCGAGGGGTTCTTGGTAGGTTCGGGATTTGGCAGAGGAGTTGTTTCTTTATGGGTTGGAGGTGAGGTCGTGGGTGGATTTTTATTGGATGGGGGTAGTGGGGCCTCCTCGGGACCTATGGTCCGGTTTCTGAGTGTTATCAGATGTACTTGCGCCTTTAGGTTGGTTTCGGTATTGCTAGGTAGTGCGCCTTGCGCCTCTCGGAGAAATTTTGGGCTAGTTGATTTAGTTGTTTTTCAATGTTTTGAATACTAGCTTGTTGATTTCTAAAGTTCGATTCCGCTTGTAGAAATTGATCCGAGGGCCTTTTTCGGTTTCGGAGATGAGGCGTGAAACAATGTCTTAAAGCCTCTCCCGTCCCACTTGTTGTTGTTGAGAGAAATTTTGTGACTCATTTCTTGGTTGTTGTTGAAAGTTTGTTCGTTGGTTTTGGTTTTGTTGGTTACTACTATTGTCGGGCTCCCTACAACCAAGATTAGGGTGGTTATGCCATCCTTGGTTGTAGGTACCCGTTGGGGGACCCGACGGCCTAAGTCTGTTATCAATGTAGTTTACCATTTCTGTTTGATTATCCATTTCTTTATACAACTCCAATTTTCATGTGGCCCACCACACCCTTCACAAGCCATAACCGAGACCGTTTTTTGCCATTTCTAATTTTTTGATTTTTGAAGATAGGGCCTCGATTTGGGCTTGCAAAGAGGTGTTCTCATCTACCTTATGAGCACCCGGGGCTATAGATTTTGTGCCTCGAGGTGTGTGCCATTGAAAATTGTTTTGAGCAATTTCCTCAATTTGATTATAAATTTCATTTAGGCGACGATTACCTAAGAGTCCCCCGGAGCTAAACTCGAGTGTTTGTCTTGTGTGTGGCAACAACCCATTATAGAAAGTGGATACTTGTTGCTACACTGCGAGACCATGATGAGGACATTTCCGTAATAGCTCATTGAATCTTTCCCATGTTTCATATAAGGATTCCCCGTCCTCTTGTTAATATGTATTGATTTCAGTCATTAATTTAGCGGTTTTAGAGGGCGGGAACTACTTATATAGAAACTTTTGGGAAAGTTCATCCCAAGTGTTTACCGAACCACTTGGGAGGGTGTTAAGCCAAGCCTTAGCTCGGTCTTTTAGTGAAAATGGGAACATTCAGAGGCGGATGGTGTCATTTGATGCCATGTTGATCCGGAAGGTATCACATATTTCCAAAACATTGGTAATATGTAAATGGTGATCTTCATCAGCTAGGCCATGGAAGGTTGCACAATTTTGGAGCATTTGAATCAAATGCGGCCGAAGTTCGAAGTTGTTGGCATCAATAATCGGTGCATTGACGGCGGCTCCGAGATTACCTACCGTGGGCCGTAGGTAATCCATCAGGGTACGCTGATCCACCATTGGAAGTTGGCCCCCTGAAGTTTTCTCTTGATTTTTAGCTTTTAATCTCTTTCTTAGAAAGCGTTCGGGTTCGTCTAGAGAATCTTTTATGTCTTTATTGGAACTGGAGCTCATGCACTACGTATAGAGTTCAGGTGCTACGACTGGGTTCCAAGTCCTACGATAAAAACAAAAAATAAAATTGGTCAGATGTCTCACCACGGCCTCGTGGTCGCTGACCACGGCCCGTGGTCGTGGTTACAGTGGTTGTTTTCTGGATCCCAGTTACTGGGTAGTTCAACACGGCCTCGTGGTGTACCGCCATGGCCCCGTGGTCACTCTTCTATAACTCAAAAAACAAAAACTGCCAGTAAGTTTGATGGACACGACCCCCTGTCCGACCAGACACAGCCCGTGCTGAAGTCTGCAGAAACTGAAAAATTTAGAAAAATCCTAAAAAAGAAAATAAGTAAAAAAATTAGGCCACTGATTCCAAACTTTCTTAGAATCCTTGTGTCCCTGGAAACGGCGCCAAAAACTTGGTGTGTGCAAAGCGTGATATGCTTTTATTAATATTTTAAACCCATTTTACGCATTAGTCAAGTTTTAAATTTATAAAACACGATATTCTACTAACACTAAACACACATGGGCAAGTGCACCCATCGTGAGTGTAGTATAGCGTTGGTAAGATACCGAGGTCGTCCAAGGACACAAGAGTTTTAGTACTGGTTTATCCTCAACGTCTAATCAATCTAAATTTTTTGAGAAAAGATTTGAAACATGAAAATAAAAATAAAATAAAAAACAGATAGAAAAGATGAATCACTTGGATCCGACTCGCCTTTAATGTATCCTTTGATGATTTTCGCACTTTTGGACTTTTTAAGAGATTATCTTAGTTATAGTAGTAGGCCCCTCTTTTGAAGGTGACGTTACTCTCAACCCAGTGGTTTGAGTCAGCAAGGATACAATCCCAAAGGGTCGGAATATTGAAAGATAATTAATTAAGTTATTAATGCAAAAAGTAGTAGGCCCCTCTTTTGAAGGTGACGTTACTCTCGGCTAAGTGGTTTGAGTCAGCATGGATACAATCCCAAGTAGCGGTTTAATGTATTAATAGTAGTTTAAATATGAGGGGTTCAAGCCATTCGCACCCCCGCCATCCAATACCAGTGGGTATTGAAGGAGGTCCTAGTAAGCTTGAACCAGGTCCTTGCAGGATCTATACACTGAACAAGGCAAGAACCTTACTAAACCATTCCCTTAACCCCCGACCAGGTAGCCAACATGCCTCTATATAGACCGTAGAGACATGAATGATGCAATCTTTTACTTTTTATAGACATTAAGGTAAATCCAAAACACCACGGACAAATGACAAAGAAAATTCGCCTTCAACATAAGAAACTAGTTAATAAAGTCATTAATACAAAACCAAATAAAAAGTGCTGAAAGATTAAAAGTCAAAAGTAATACATAAAAGACTTGTCTTCACCAAGTGATGTAAGAGGCTTAACCAAACATGGCCTTTGATTGGCAAGAACCCTTACGATCAATGTTGGATCTCGAGACTACTACACACACTCTAAAGGTGGATGATGGATGTTAGTGGTGGGTATTGGTGTTGTAGTGGTGGTGGAGTGGTGGCAAAGTGGGAGAGTAGTGGTTTCCTAAGTGATGCCTTTGAAGTGAACCAAGCACCCCTATTCATAGCCTGCACAGAGTCCTGGCAACGGCCCCGTGTCCAGCGAACACGCCCCTGTGGCCAGCCTTTTCTCTTCCCTCATTGAATGCAGTTGTCAGTAGAGGGTCCCACACGGCCCCGTGTTCAGCGGTCACGGTCCTGTGGGCAAAAGCGTATCTTTACTATCAAGATTTTGCAAGATTCTGTGTATCTTAGCGTTGACCACACCCCGTGCTGAGCTGGGCACGCCCCTGTGGTGGGCGTAAAAGCTTCTACATGTTTGTCTTTTCTGCAGGAACCAGACCACGCCCCCATGTCCAGAGGGCACGGCCCCGTGGTCAGTCTTCTGTTTCTTTGTTTTTGCTTTGGGGATGCTGCCGAGGGGTCGGGCATGTCACGTTTATTCATTTGCTTTGTATTTATGTTGGTTTTGGCTGTATATTTGTTCCTTTTGTTCGTTTAAGCTCATTTGATCCTGTAAATTCAAAAGGAAGACAAAAACGCACTTTTTCCAACATTAGTACTAAAAAAGGGTTAGTTTTATGCCTCATTTGATGTAATTTATTTGTTACATTTTGCACACATCAGGAGTTCGGCACTTTCGTCCATAAAGTGCTTCAAATGGTGCAGCATTAATGCTGGTATGATAGCTGTTATTGTAGGAAAATTCAATTAATGGTAAATGATCATCACAATTTCCTCCGAAATCAATTTCACAGGCTCTAAGCATATCTTCCATTGTGTGAATTGTCCTTTCGCTTTGTCCGTCCATTTGAGGATGATAAGCTGTGCTTAGATTTAACCTGGTTCCCATTGCTTTTTGGAAACTTGTCCAAAAAATGAGAAGTAAAAACGGCTATCTCTGTCAGATAGTATAGAAAAAGGTATTCCATGTAATGAAAATATTTCATTTACATATAACTTGGCTAACTGTTCCATACTGAAAGTTTCCTTCATTGGTAAGAAATGAGCAGATTTTATTAATCTGTCGACAATCACCCAGATTGTATCATTACCTTTTCGTGTTTTGGGTAATTTGGTAACAAAGTCCATTGTTATCAATTCCCATTTCCATATTGTCATTTCTAGTTGCTTTAATAACCCTGATGTTACACCTCGTAAAATCACGTCCAATGATGTATTGACACGGGTAATAAACCCAAATGAAGTCAAATGTTGAATTTAAGGGACTAATTTTTCGAAAAATAAAAAACTTTGATTATGAAAGGACTGGAAGTGTTAGCATACCTAAAATAAGTTTCTAAATAACCTCTCACGATGATTATATTCACAAATGAGCCATTTGTCGATCAAGTATAGCCATTTGCGTAATTAATTGAAAGTTTGCGCAATGAAGGGTTAAAAGCGTCAACTTGTTAATTGTCACGGCCCCAGCCCCGGTTTTACCCGGTCAGGAGCCGCGGGACAGGAACCCGTGGTATCCATGATGCGACAGCGGAAGATTTTCAACAGGATCTTTTAAAACTCGAAAATGCCCAATTATTTTATTCCATAATTTGGGATAAACCCCGTAATTTACAATAGAGGAATTTAACTAGGAAATTCCCTGATTTATTAAAACATGTTTATTAATTTTTAACTGAGCCACCTCTTCAAGCTTGTTAGTGCTCCTTAGCACGTTTCCTTGATTTACAGCAGGTCGCCTGAAACATGTTTTAAAAATATTTTGTCAGCGGGGAGATGCTAGCGAGTCACTCTAATTTGATAAAATGACACATAGTTATAAATTACAGCATAAGAGCGATTACAATGTCTTCTATCTTATTTTTATCTGGCGCCGTGTCACACTGTGTGACGATGGTCATACCACTATTGGGTCCTGTCACCCAAGTAGTGATGATTATCACTGTTAGGATTTATTAGCCTAACCCGTGAGAAAATTAGTAATGTGCATAATACCCCACTTAGCCAGTGATTCAAGATAACCACGACTTACTCCCAGTAATTATAACATTTGAAAATGGAGTATTGTAAAATACTTTTGATAAAAAGAGAATAACTCACATTGCAGATTTATACGGGCAGAGTTTTGCCTACTGATTAGCCTTGTAACCTAATTTTAAATAACATGCACACGAACGAGGTCAGTAACTAATACAACATTTACGATAACTCACGAGATTAAAACCCTCACAACGAATGACAAAGTGCGATACTTAAACATCCATCGAATTTACGACGAATGACAAAGCATAACCCTAATTTGGGCAGCACTTAAACATCCATTGGATTGATTTCAATCGATCGGACATTGAATCGTAGCAGTGATCGAGTTATTACCCTGTTTTGCGACAGTGTTTCGTGCTGTGTGTGTGTTTTGTAGTAAACAGACTATAACTCAGTGTACGAATTGAGTTTTAACGTCGTTCCAACGCCAAAATGCAAGTCCCACACCCCTCTATTTATACTTAAAATTTGGCACCCTCGCGTGACGCGAGGGGTCTACGTGGGTGCGTCGCGTGAAGCGAGGGGTCACATCCTATCATAGGGTACCACGTCCCTAACTAGCTTAGCTGAGTTGACGGATTGTCAAAATTCGATTTTGACAGCTATTTATGTGGATAATCGTCAATAGGGAGTACCCCCCCCCCCCCAAGTTTTAGGGGCCCTGATCCTGATTCCAATTGTTCTGAAAATTTTAGGGTTTATGCAGGATCACTTGGGGGTCTCAATTAGGGTTTCCTTTTGGACAAAATAAAATAATAAATAATAGTTTTGATGAGAGTTGTTACATCCTACCCACCTTAATAAAAATCTCGTCCTCGAGATTTATTGGAATAAGTGAGGATACTTTCGCTTCATTTCTGATTCCAGCTCCCAAGTGTATTCGGGTCCTTTTTTTGAATCCCACTTGACTTTGACAAGTACTAATCGCTTGTGTTTGAGAAATTTGACTTTACGGTCTTCTATTTGAAGAGGTTTCTCAACAAATTTTAACTTTTCGTTTACCTCTACATCTTGAAGAGGTACTACTAAAGATTCGTCAGATAGACATTTCTTGAGGTTGGATACATGAAATACGTCATGTACTCCAGCTAATTCCTCTGGTAGTTGTAAACGATAAGCAACTGGTCCTATACGTTGGATCACTGGGAATGGTCCTACGTATCTTGGACTTAACTTTCCTTTCTTACCGAACCGAACTACTCCTTTCCAAGGAGATACTTTTAATAGTACTTTGTCTTCAACTTGAAACTCGAGTGGCTTGCATCGATTATCGGCATAACTTTTCTGGCGATCTCGAGTCGTCTTTAGTCTTTCCTTGATTTGAGTAATCTTGTCGGTAGTTTCTTGCACAATCTTCGGACCTGACAATTGACTTTCTCCTATTTCTGCCCAACAAACTGGAGTTTTGCACTTTCGTCCATACAGTGCTTCGAACGGGGCAGCTTCGATGCTTGAATGATAACTATTGTTATAGGAGAATTCAATTAAAGGTAAATGATTGTCCCAGTTCCCACCAAAATCTATCACACATGCCCTAAGCATGTCCTCCAGGGTTTGGATCGTCCTTTCACTTTGTCCGTCGGTTTGAGGATGATATGCAGTACTTAAATTTAGTCGGGTTCCCATTGCTTCTTGGAAACTTTTCCAAAAATGGGAAGTGAAACGACTATCTCTATCCGATATAATGGAGAGTGGGACTCCATGTAAGGATACTACTTCATCTACATACAATTTTGCCAACCTTTCCATGCTAAAGGTTTCTTTCATGGGTAGAAAATGAGTTGATTTGGTTAATCGATCCACAATTACCCAAATCACATTATTACCTTTTCTGGTTTTGGGTAACTTAGTAACAAAATCCATTGTTATGAGTTCCCATTTCCATACAGGCATTTCTAGTTGTTGTAGTAGACCTGAGGGTTTCTCGTGTTCTGCCTTAACTTGTGAACAAGTAAGGCACATGGAAACATATCTGGCTATGTCCTTTTTCATACCAATCCACCAGAAGTTATTTCTTAAATCTTGGTACAGCTTATTGTTACCAGGATGCATGGTATACCTAGATTTATGGGCTTCCTCTAGGATTTGATTCCTTAATTCTCCTTGCTTAGGTACCCAAATCCGTTTCTTATGGAATCTCCAAATTCCATCACTTCCTTGCTCTAATTCCTTTATTCTTCCTTTCATTCCTTCAGCATCATCCTTGATTGCTGTCTCTTGAATGCTTTTCAGTTGATCCATTAAGTCTACTTGTAAACTTAATCTAAGAGCAGGAACTCGTCGTTGTTTCTCATGATACTTACGACTTAAGGCATCAGCAACTACGTTTGCTTTTCCTTCGTGATATTGAATATCACAATCGTAGTCACTTAGGATTTCCATCCATCTCCTTTGTCTCATGTTTAATTCTTTTTGCCCAAATATATATCTTAAACTCTTATAATCTGTATAGACAGTAAATTTACTTCCGTACAGATAATGTCTCCAAATCTTAAGGGCAAAAATTATGGCTCATAACTCTAAATCATGAGTCGTATAATTTTCCTCGTGCTTTTTCAATTGCCTTGATGCATATGCAATTACCTTCTTGCGTTGCATCAGCACACATCCTAATCCTAACTTTGAAGCATCACAATATACTTCAAAATCTTCTGTTCCTTCGGGTAAAGCTAGAATTGGAGCATTTGTTAGCTTTTGCTTCAAAATCCTAAAGGCTTCTTCTTGTCTAGGTCCCCATTCAAACTTAACTGCTTTACAGGTTAGCTTAGTTAATGGTACAACTATTTTGGAAAAATCCTTAATAAACCGTCTATAATATCCGGTTAATGCTATAAAACTTCTAATTTCCATACCTGATTGCGGAACCTTCCATTTGGTGATCGCTTCTATTTTAGCAGGATCTACGTGAATACCTTCGTGATTCACCGTGTGTCCTAAGAATTGCACCTCCTGTAGCCAAAATTCACACTTCGAGAATTTGGCATAAAGCTTCTCCTTTCTTAACAAAGTTAAGAGTACATGCAGGTGCTCACAATGTTCCTCCTGACTTTTGGAATAAATAAGTATATCATCGATGAAGACAATTAGAAATTTGTCCAAATACGGTTTACAGATTCTATTCATCATGTCCATAAATGTTGCAGGAGCATTTGTTAACCCAAAGGGCATGACTGTAAACTCGTAGTGACCATACGTAGTTCTGAAAGCCGTTTTAGGTATGTCTTCTTCCTGTACCTTTAACTGATGATATCCGGAGCGTAAATCTATCTTAGAAAAGTATTTGGCTCCCTGAAGTTGATCAAAAAGGTCATCAATTCTAGGTAATGGGTATCGATTCTTAATTGTAACCTTATTCAATTCTCTATAATCGATACACATTCGCATCGAACCATCCTTTTTCTTTACAAACAACACTGGTGCTCCCCAAGGGGATGAACTAGGTTGTATGAATCCTTTATTTAGCAATTCATCTAACTGCTTTTTCAATTCTAACATTTTGGTGGGTGCTAACCGATAAGGTGCTTTAGCTATCGGTGTAGTTCCAGGAATTAGATGAATTCTAAATTCAACTTCTCTATTAGGTGGTAATCCAGGTAGTTCTTCTGGGAATACATCCGAGTACTCTGATACTACTGGAATTTCCTTAAGTTCCTTACTCTTAATGTTAATGATTACTGAAATCATATACACCATTCCTTGTTTTCGTTCATAACTAGCAACTTTCATTACTGAAATGAACTTCATTGGTTTCCGTGGCTTATTTCCTGTAATCACCACTAATTCTCCTGTGGGTGTATGAATTTCTATAGAATTCTTATCACAAAGAATTCGAGCATGGTTGGCTACTAACCAATCCATTCCTAACACAACATCGAATCCAGCTAATTTGATAGGTAACAGGTTTGCAGAAAATTTATGGCCTAAAAGTTCTATCTTTCCTTCTTGCAAAACCTTATCTATGTTAACATAATTTCCGTCTGCCGTTTCGACTGTAAAAATCTGCCTAAGTTGGGTCAAGGGTAAATTAAGTGCTTGGCAGAATGAAGTATTTATAAAACTTTGATTTGCACCAGAGTCAAATAATACTTTTGCATAAACGTTGTGAACTAAGAACGTACCAGCTATCACATCTGGGATTAGCTCTACTTCCTAAGTAGTCAACTGGAAGGCTTTTACGTTCTTCTTGTTAGTTCCTTCTGCAGGTTTGGCTTTGTTATCAGCTGGTTTAATCAGTTTTGGGCAGTCTGGCCTAATATGTCTAGCTTCTCCACAGTTGTAGTAAACTGTGAACTTCTTCTTCCTGTTATCTTCCTCTTGGTGTCCCGGAATCTTGCAAAAAATGCAATATCCTTTGCATCTTCCAAAATGCTTCTTTTTGCAAGAATTGCAAAATGGAACAGTGGAAGATTGCCCAATTCCCCTTCTCTTAAAATTGTTACGGTTACCCCCACGGAATCCTTGGGTAATCTTTTGGGCCACTTCCTTCTTTCTATTTTCTTCTCGCGTCCGTACCAGTTCGTCAGTCAACGTATTGGCTAAATCTACCGCATCATCAATCGTGCGGGGTTTCGTGGCTTTGACGATATTACGGATCTCGCCAATCAATCCTCAAATGTAGCGAGAAATAAGTACCGGTTCTGGCGTAGCCAGGGTTGGTACCACTCTAGCATACTCGAAGAAAGTCGAAGTATACCCTCTACAATCAACACCTATCATTCGGTGATTTAGGAACTTATTTGCCATTTGTTCCTTTTCATACTCGGGAAAAAATTTTCTTTCTACAAGATTTTTAAATTCTTCCCAGTTCATAACATACGCCACAGTTCTTCCTTTAGCTTGTAGAACTGTATTCCACCATTCTAACGCCCCTTCTTTAAAAAGATGTGACGAGTACATGACCTTGTCTTCCTCTGCACATTTACTTATGGAAATTACTGCCTCGGTTTTCTCTAACCAACGCAGTGCTACAGTCGCCCCTTTGTTACCTGCAAACTTAGCTAGTTTACAGGCAAGAAATTCCTTGTAAGTGCAATCAGGCGTTGCAGCTTTCATTCTTTTGAGAATCGGGGCTTGCAGAACATTATCGTTATTGTTATTATTGTTGTTGCCGCCTCCGTTTACACTATTGCTAAAGTTGTCCTCATGAGTACGTTTGCTAGGAATAATTTGAGGTTCAACTGGAATTCGAGCAGCAGCAAGTATTGCTGGAATAGCATTGGCTATTCCTTGAGCAACGATATCCTCGATATCTTGCCTATTCAGCAATTGCTCTTCCTGATTTTGCTCAGATTGATTTACTTCATTAACAGGTTCATTACCAGCGTTTTCCATCTAGTAATTAATTTATATAAGTGATTAGTATAAATAATAATTAACTAAATATAACAAAACAATTTGCACATAATCACATTAACACGTATAGTCAAAATTGTCGATTTTTCGACTTCCATTTTATATATTATGCATCCGTACACACTGTTATTTTACAAACGTTTTATTTTTAACTTATTACACATACTTATATTTTTATTCCTGTCAAGTACTTCATCTATTCAAAACCACGCTTCACCACCACACTTTTCCCTCGTCAGTTGACATCTCAAAAACGATGTTCCCTCTCATCATACTTCCAGGAGATTTGTTCCCCTATTTCCCGAATCTTATTCCCTGCATCCATCAACTCCTCGCCAAAATGGCGAAGTTCAGCTAAGTTTTCATTACTCATTGGTGGGTTTGGTGCATGTTCTGGGTCGAACTGAAGGAAAAAGGTATAAGGATTATTCAGGAGGTTTTGGAACTGCCAATCATTGGTCCACCATTCGTCCATTTCTCCTTGAGGTTGGGTGTGAATTAAAGGTTTTGGGATGGCTGGTTCCATGTTTATTGGAAGTTGAGTTTCAGCAGGATAAGGGTAAAGGTTTGTATTGATAGGCCTAAGGATATCACAACTTGCCAGTATTTGATCCAGTTCCTCCTAGAATGGCAATTCATCAGCTTGCCTAGAACTTTCGCCAATATCTATTCCTGCGGTTCTAGAACTTTCTCCAATTTCCATCCCTACTTGCCTCAAATCTCTCTCAATCTTAATCCCTTTTCCTTTATCCTTAGGATTCTCTATCTTGGGAATTTTCCTAGTTGCTGGTTTCCTTCTGCGTACACGCCTCCAACCCACAAATCTTCTTCTTTTCTTAGGTTTTGATTTCTCTAGAGGTGGAGCTTGAAATTCCATAGGTTCGTCCACATCGGCCAAGTAACCAGTGAAATCTCTAGAAACTTTTATTTTCACAGGATAGAGATTGAGATTCTCTAGGGCTTCAGATAATTCATTCATGTTGTTTTAGCAATGAAGATACACACAAAATTTTAGGTTAAAAGTTTATAAATTAAATTTTCACAGAATCACAAAAGGGAATTTGAATTTTAATATTAATTACAACTATCTAATCATTCATTTTATTGAAACAAAATATTTATTTGTAGTACAACTAAACTTTGAAATATACTAGTGGTTATTTATTTTAAAGTTTCTGGCTTATAGATAACATGGGTGCTAATACTGAGTCGGGGTGTTGGTAGTCTAAAGGTTAACATTTACTGCTACAGTGGCTAACATATAAAGATTTGCCCATTTTTCATCTATTTTATCTTCCCATGGTGGTTTAGTGTCTATCTCCTGTGTTTCCTTCATCATTCCTTTTTGTTGTGATTTCCTCATTTTCTCTTGACTTTTTCTAATAATCAAACTTCTTTTACTAGGGGTAAGTGGTTTCTCGAATTGTGCCTTTCGCACAAATATTCCCTCCTAAGTATCTGCTGAGTATCTTGAGAAATTTGATAGGGATGTACTTCCCTAATTCTTCGGTGAACTATCTAATTTATGATAGATATTCGAAAGTCTTTGCTTACCCATACTGTAAAAAAATATTCAAATAATAAAATACGTAATCACAAAAATGGCAATCAGTAAAATTAAGTATTTTCTAAATACTTAATTGGCTTAAATCAGTGGCTCGATCAGTTGGCTCTGATACCACCTTTTCCTGTCACGGCCCCAGCCCCGGTTTTACCCGGTCAGGAGCCGCGGGACAGGAACCCGTGGTATCCATGATGCGACAGCGGAAGATTTTCAACAGGATCTTTTAAAACTCGAAAATGCCCAATTATTTTATTCCATAATTTGGGATAAACCCCGTAATTTACAATGGAGGAATTTAACTAGGAAATTCCCTGATTTATTAAAACATGTTTATTCATTTTTAACTGAGCCACCTCTTCAAGCATGTTAGTGCTCCTTAGAACGTTTCCTTGATTTACAGCAGGTCGCCTAAAACATGTTTTAAAAATATTTTATTAGCGGGGAAATGCTGGCGAGTCACTCTAATTTGATAAAATGACACATAGTTATAAATTACAGCATAAGAGCGATTACAATGGCTTCTATCTTATTTTTATCTGGCGCCGTGTCACACTGTGAGACGATGGTCATACCACTATTGGGTCCTGTCACCCAAGTAGTGATGATTATCACTGTTAGGATTTATTAGCCTAACCCGTGAGAAAATTAGTAATGTGCATAATACCCCACTTAGCCAATGATTCAAGATAACCACGACTTACTCCCTGTAATTATAACATTTGAAAATGGAGTATTGTAAAATACTTTTGATAAAAAGAGAATAACTCACATTGCAGATTTATACGGGCAGAGTTTAGCCTACTGATTAGCCTTGTAACCTAATTTTAAATAACATGCACACGAACGAGGTCAGTAACTAATACAACATTTACGATAACTCACGAGATTAAAATCCTCACAACGAATGACAAAGTGCGATACTTTAACATCCATCGAATTTATGACGAATGGCAAAGCATAACCCTAATTTGGGCAGCACTTAAACATCCATTGGATTGATTTCAATCGATCGGACATTGAATCGTAGCAGCGATCGAGTTATTACCCTGTTTTGCGGCAGCGTTTCATGCTGTGTGTGTTTTGTAGTAAACAGACTATAACTCAGTGTACGAATTGAGTTTTAACATCGTTCCAATGCCAAAATGCAAGTCCCACACCCCTTTAAGTATATGCTTGGGAATGTCCATTATGGGCCATGGAAGGCTTGGATGTCAGTAAACGACATTTCGCGCTACTTTGCGCAATTAAAGGACTATTTGCGTCAAACTGCAAAAGTATGTCGATTCGTATGGTAACGGACCTTCCGAATTATGACCGTAAGTTAAACATACCCTAATTATCCCTTACCTAGCTTAGAAATAGGCTTAGAGGTGTTTCGTGCGTAAAAATAAACTTTTAAGTCATGCAGGGACTAAAAGTGTCAAAAGGTGCACAAGTTTGCATTTTCGCTCATATCTCACATTTTGAATATATCCGGACCTCAAAAAATTTATGTAACCACTAAAATAATTTATTTTAGTGTTCGGCATGATAAAATTCCATTCGTCGCGTAGTTTGGATCGTTTTTCTCATCCGTTCGTGTTTCGTCGTAATTAGTCGAACAACGCGACCGGACGGCCAAACGAACCGACATTCGACATGTTTTTGAGCATGTTTCTTATCCCCTATGTTTAGGCATCAGTGTAGAGCCTTAAAAATGGTTTAACGGGCCTCAAACGCATCGTAAAGGGCCTTAGAAGCATGCAGGGACCATTTATGTAAACTTTTAAAGTTGTTTGCTGATCTGGGAAAGCTAGGCGGGCCGCGTAAGCCCTCTTGAACTCTTACACGGGCCGTGTGACTTCATCAAAGCTGTAAAAGTCAGTTACAGCCTGTTCCAGCTATTTCCAGGTGTTGCAAGTGGTTTTTCTTCATCCTATGGGTTGTTTTGGGCACCCATAGATTGTCAAAACAGTGGGTATAAAGTGTATGGTCCAGATCAAGGCTCGTTTATCGAGGAACGATCTTAACGGTCCTCAAAATCCTATAAATACCCCATTGATTTGGTTTTCATTTGCACCTTCATCCCTTCTTTCTTGTTCTCTGAATTCTTGGAGGATCTTGAGCTTCTTGAGAACCTCCTTCTGTCCTTTGGACCCTTTGTAAGTATTCTTTCGTGCTTAGTTTAAATCGTTTAGCGTTTATAGCCGAAAAGTCAAGCGATTTCGATAAATGCTTTGACTTTTAAACGGTTGAGCCATTGTTCCCAACGAACATGGCTACGTGACCGTAATTAGGTAGGTATTAAACCCTCAAAAGGGCACCTCCTAATTACCACGTTTACTTAGTTAAATTGTCGGGTCAAATGAAAGTCAAACGGGTTAGTTTTAAATAAATTCATAACTATTAACATAAGAAACCATAAAAATCAGTTTTCTCACTTTAATAACTTGGTAAATATTAGTTGAACATGTCTAAGCATGTTCAACCCGACAATTCTAAGTTTAGGGCCGGTTCGGAACCGAAAGTCGCAAAAGTTTACTTTTGCTTTGACTTTCAGTTCTGTCCCAGTTTAGCTTAGTTTAGATATGCCTTAGGATTCCTTTAGGACCATGTTATAGGTTAGTGTAACCCTCTGAGGTTATACAACTTGGATCCTTGGTTATCCTATTTATTGCATGTTTCCGTTATATGCTTAAATGTTGACCATTATGCCTTTTTGACCTTAAAATGAGAATTTTGAAAATCTAAGAGGACAATAATCTTTATTACTGATTTATAAACTTGTCCCTAAAATTTGACATCAGTTTGAGGTCTAGATTAGGAGTTATGCTCATTAGCGTAAATGAAAAACTTTTTATTAATTAAACGACATAATTAGCATATATCCTATCTAAACCCAATTTTTGATACCAAAATTTTTACCTACTGATATAAAATAATATTTTGGGATTTTTAATGATTTTTATTTATTTTTAGGCTGAGCATAACATAAAATTCTAGCTTTAATTCGGTAATTGCCGGTTTTGCCCTTTTGGCCCATAAAATGAGTTTTACATAATATTTTGATACCAAACTTTTTGCTACTAATTTTATATCATAAATAAAATATTTTGAACCTTATAAACTGATCAAAAACTCAGATTTCCTATTTAAACCCGGAAATCGCTTAAACCGACTTTTATGCGTTTTAAGCGCATAGTATGAGTTAAAACTATTTTTTGGCATATGAAACTTAATACCTACTGATGTTTTAAGTATATTTATATATTTTAATAGTAACGGAAAGTTTTAAACTCAGATTCTCTAATTTTGACCTTTTAAGCTTAGCTGAAATTACCAAAATGCCCCTACAGTGCATAGTTTGGTTATAAATAGTAAATTTCACATATATGCTATACCCTACTGTTATAACTTATTAAATTAAGTATTTTTACTAATTATATCAGATCTGGAACTCAGAATAATATTTAATCTCTCTTATAACCTTTAAAATGACCAAAATACCCCTACGGGGCATAAATTGGTTTTAAATTCGCTTTGGGCATAATGGAAGGTATCCTACTGATATCACAACATATTTAAGGCATATTAACTTAGGAAACCTGTTCATGACTTTTTGGTTGCCCGTTACGCACTTTTCGCGTTCGGATCGGCTTATGTAACTAGTTTGCATAAATTAACCGAAATGGGTCAAACCTTATCATTTTTATCTCAAAATCCAGAATGTGTTTAGTTTACCCTTATTACACAAGTATTCAAGCTTATCAGGTCTAAACCACATTCTAATCCGGTTCTCACTTAACCATGCGTTTTGAACCGTATCCTCCTTTAAAACTAACCGGTCTAAGCATAGGCTTAATTAAGACCCGTTAGGAATCTAATAGGTTATTAAAAGCCTTCGTTCCAGATTTAGAAGCCCTGTAAAAGCTATCTGTACTTGCTGATTTGATATACGACTGGGATTGAATTTATATTTAGCTCAGGTAAATACTTTTAACTTATTTTCCCTATACGGGCTTGGGGTACGGTATATAAAATACCGCTTGGTCGGGCATTGAATTTTTAATTGTATGAAGGTTAATTTATTGAAATGTCCCATTTAAATTTTTTTGTTTGCTTAAAGCCTTTGGGGGTTTAATGACCATGTCCCGGATATCCTTGGCATCATTTTATGAAATGGCCACGACCTAAGCACGGGGTGTAGGCGTACACCCGACAGTGCATATATAAATAATAAGGTATAACCACCGGTTACGGGAATAACCCGCCGCGGGACTATATCATGTGGTGTGTCTATTAATCTTTAACCCGGTGTCAATCCTGGCTACTGAACGTATAACGAACATGTAATTCTTTTACAAGTTTATATATAAATAATTATCCCAAGTTATAAAATGTTTTTGTGCCATGTGCATTCAAATCAATTTTCATAATTGTTTTCAAAATGAGTTAGTTAATTGTATTTACCAGTGTAAACTGACGTATTTTCCCAAAAAGGCTAAGTGCAGGTACTAATCGGAATAGGCTGGCTACTCCTAGCATCAATAAAGAGTCTCGCAAGCTTAGATGTTAAAATATGTTGAACTATTATCTTTTGTATTGATCCGCCTGTGGGTCCTTTACATTCCGTTTGTAATACTTTGATATTACTTTATATCGGTTTGTAATATATTTGTCTTTTGCTTCCACTGTGCATTTAAATTGTGTTGTTTGACTATGACGATATCAACTACGTCACGATACTCCCTACCAGGCCCACCGGTAATACGTGGAAATATCGGGGTGTGACACCTGAGGGTTTCTGATGTTTAGCTTTAACCTGTGAACAGGTTAGACATTTAGCAACATAGTTTGCGATATCCTTTTTCATTCCTATCCACCAGAAATTCTTTCTTAGATCTTGATACATCTTATCACTACCTGGATGTAACGTATACTTAGACTTATGGGCTTCTTCTAGAATTCTGTGGCGTAGGTTTCCTTGTTTAGGTATCCATTTCGTTTTCTTATGGAACTTCCAAATTCCATCTGATCCTTGTTCTAATTCCTTAATCATTCCTTTTAAACCTTCAGCATCGTCCTTGAATGCTGTTTTCTGTACCTCTTTAATTTGCTCATTTAAATCTATCTGCAAATTTAATCTGAGAGAGCGTACTCGTTTTGGCTTTTCATGATACCTTCTACTTAAAGCATCAGCTACTACATTAGCTTTTCCTACTTGATACTGATATCACAATCATAATCGCTAAGAACTTCCATCCAGCGTCTCTGTCGTATATTTAATTTCTTTTACCCAAAAAAATATACCTTAAACTCTTATGATCTGTAAAGACAACAAACTTACTTCCGTAAAGGTAGTGTCTCCAAATCCTAAGGGCAAAAACTATGACTCCTAACTCTAGATCATGGGTTGTGTGATTCTCTTCATGTTTCTTAAGTTGTCTAGAGGCATAAGCTATAACCTTTTGATGTTGCATCAACACACATCCATATCCTAACTTAGACGCATCACAATACACTATAAAGTCTTCAGTTCCTTCTTGTAATGCGAGTGTGGGTGCGTTGGTTAACCTTTGCTTAAGAATCCTAAAGGCTTCTTCCGGTTTTGGTCCCCATTTAAACTTAACTGATTTGCATGTCAGTTTGGTTAATGGAATTGCTATTCTATAGAAGTCTTGAATGAATCGTCTATAATAACATGGCAGTCTAAGAAAACTTCTTACTTCTGTTGGTGATTCAGGGATTTTCCATTTGGTAATCACCTGGATCTTTGTGGGATCCACATTAATTCCTTCATGATTAACTAGATGTCCAAGGAATTGCACTTCTTGTAACCAGAATTCATATTTTGAGAATTTAGCATAAAGCTTATCTTTTCTCAATAATGTAAGAAGTGTATGCAGATGCTCTACATGATCCTCTTTACTCTTAGAGTAAATTAAAATATCATCCATAAAGACAATTATGAATTTATCCAGGTATGGTTTACATATCCTGTTCAAAATGTCCATAAATGCGGCTAGGGCATTGGTTAAACCAAATGGTATGACGGTAAATTCATAATGACAGTACCTTGTTCTGAAAGCAGTTTTAGGAATGTCTTCTTCCTGTACTTTCAATTGATGATATCCCGAACAAGTCGATCTTAGAGAAGAATCGAGCTCCTTGAAGTTGATCAAACAGATCATCGATTCTCGATAGTGGGTACTGATTTTTAATTGTAATCTTGTTCAATTCTCGGTAATCAATGCACATACGCATTGATCCATCTTTCTTCTTGACAAACAGTATCGGCGCTCCCCACGACGATGATCTGGGTTGTATGAAACCGTTATCAAGTAGTTCATCCAATTGTTTCTTTAATTCCTACATCTCCATTGGTGCTAATCGATATGGCGCTTTGGCAATCGGTGTTGTCCCTGGTATTAGGTGAATTCAAAATTCAACCTCTTTTTCAGGCGGTAATTTAGTTAACTCTCCTGGAAAGACGTCTGCGAATTTAGATACTACGGGGATATCTTTTAATTCTTTTCCTTTAGTGTTAATGATTATGGAAATCATATACACTATTGCTCATTTCCTTGCACAACTTGCAACCTTCATCACAGAGATGAATTTTGTTGACCTGGTTGGCTTATCTCCTTTGATTGTAATATTTTTACCACTTGGTGCACTTACTTGTACTGACTTCTGATCACATAAAATACTGGCACGATTGGCTACCAACCAATCCATTCCTAATACAATATCGAATCCAGCTAGATTCATTGGGTAAAGGTTAGCAGGAAAATGATGGTTCAGAATTTCTATTCTTGCTCCCTGCAAGATTTCACTAATCTTAATGGATTCTCCGCTGGCCGTTTCTACCAGACAGTCTTTTTGAAGTTTAGTTAATGGTTAGTTGAGAAGTTTGTAGAATGAAGTATTGATAAAACTTTGGTTTTCACCAGAGTCAAATAATACTTTGGCAAAAATATCATTAACTAAAAACGTACCGGCAATCACATCCGGAATCATCTTGGCTTCTTTGGCTGTCAGAATGAATGCTCTTGTATTCTTCTTGGGTCCTTCAGTTGCCTTAGCTTTGCTGGTTGCTGCTAGAGCTAGTTTCGGACAGTTCGGTTTGATATGCCCAGTTTCTCCACAATTGAAGCATAGCCTATTGCTAGGTTTCCTCCTACAATCTTCTTCCTTGTGTCCAGAAATTTTGAAAAAGTTGTAGTATATTGAGCACTTTCTAGAGTGCTTCCTTTTGCAATACTTATAGTAAGGTGCAGAGGAAGAACCTCTACCTTTCCCACAGTTGAATTACCGTAGCGAAATTCTTGGGTAAGCGTTTGAGATAGGTTCTTTCTCTAGTTTTCCTCTTGTATGTATACCAATTCATCAGTCAGGGTGTTGGCCAGTTCTACTGCTTCTTCTACAGTTTGTGCCCTAGCTGCCTTAACTACATGTCTGATTTCACTAATTAATCCCCAAATGTAACGAGAGATTAATACTGGTTCTGGTGAGGCTAAGGTTGGTACTATCCTAGTATATTCAAAGAATATGGTAATGTAACCCTTGCAGTCTATTCTAGTCATTTTAAGATTTAAAAACTTATTGGCGATTTGCTCCTTTTCATGAGGAGGACAAAATTTTCTTTCGACTCTATCCTTATAGTCGGTCCATTCCATATTATAAGCTCTATCATTTCCTCTAGACTGGAGAATGGTATCCCACCACTCTAGGGCTGCATTCTTAAAAAGATTAGAAGCAAACATAATCTTCTCTTCATCCGCACATTTACTTGTTTTTAAGACTGCTTCTGTCTTTTCTATCCAGCGTAGGGCTGCAATGGCTCCTTCATTGCCTGAGAATTCTATTGGTTCACATGACCAGAATTCTTTATAAGAACAACCATATGAAACGGTTCTTCTTCTTTTTGGAATAGGTACTTGGATCAGTGGTCCATTATTTTCGTTCACACTGTGACTTGGTTCAGTGTGTGGACGTTTACTTCCAATTACAGATTTATTATTTTCTACTTTTTTAATGGTCATGATAATATATGACATAACATCTATAATTCCTTGTGCAACTATATGTTGGATGACACTGTTATCTACTTGGTTTCTGCTATTATCATTATTCTGGTTTTCCTGATTTACTTCGTTGTCCATCTGAATTGGAAACATTTATCAGGTATTAGTTATCACAGAATAGGATTTTAATACAAACAATCACATAGATTGATCAAACTCGTCGAACATTGCGGCTTTACTCTTTTTATATATCTATGCATCGATTACATATTACAACTGAAAATTAAACACACTAGTAGTTGTGCATCGGTATCTTTTTTAGTATATCTATCTTAGTTGATTACTTATAATATATATATATATATATATATATATATATATATTATTTTCTATCAAAATACAAAATTACACACATATCAATGTATTATTCTAGGTGTCGTGTATCCAGTCATGTATCTCAGGCTCGACATTCTTCCACATGAGCTTCTCTCCTATTTGATGAATTATATCTCCTTCTTCAAGTAACTCATCGCCCTATTGGCAAAGTTCCTGCATATTTTCTTCACTCATGGGAGGTAATGGTGCTGGTACTAGGTCAGGGTATCGAGGTATGGGATGTCCGTAAGGGTATGGGTTGCATTTTATACTCTGCTTATACCAGTCACTGTTCTAGAATTGGTCTAAAAGGTTCAGGTCGGTATACTGAGCTATGGGGTTTGGTGGGGGAATTCTGGGGATCTCATAGGGGTCGACATCTGGGATTGGGAACTGGTCTTCCTAGTTTGGTTTTAGCATTTGTTGGTCTGGGAATAATGGTAACAGTGGTGGTTCAGCTATTAGATTAGAGTCTACTGCTGTAGTGGCTAGCATATGGAAGTCTGCTTACTGCCTATCAAGTTCTTCTTCCCATAGTGGTCTATTGACTGCTTCCTGAGTTTATGCGTTTACTTCCCTATTTGCTTTCACTATTGCCCTCTGTTGTTGTAATTTCTTCATTATTTTCCTCCTCTCATGTGCTCCTCTACTAAACCATCCTGTCTTTTTAGAAGGGAACGATTCCTCCGACCGTGCCTTAAAAATAAATATTCCTTCCTCAGTATCAGCTGAGTATCTTGAGGGATTTAGCTGAGATGAGGTTCCTTCATCTTTTGGGGAACTAGCTAATTGACGAATAGCGTCAGATGTACCTAGCTCACTCATACTGTGAACTAACAAATTGTTAAATAACACAAAATAATATACATATTTACACATAAGCACATAGACTATTTCCTAACACAGTTTGTTTAAAATTTATTATCAGCAGAACACTTCATTGGCTTAAACCAGTGGCTGTAGCTCTGATACCACCTTCTGTCGCAGCTCCAGACCCCTGCCCTGGGAGCGGGCGGCCGCGGGATTACTCAGAGCGGGTGTTTATTAATTAGGCAGTGGAAATGAGACATCAGGACCGTAGTTAGGAAATATGTTTATCAGAGTTAAACACCAAACTTTTTATATATATAATAAGTAAATGGGATAAATCCCAAGTTTTTCATTACAATACTTTGATAGGGATAAACCCTAATTTATTGAAAACAAAATCTTCCTTTTTATTTAGGTAACTTTTATAGCCACTTTTCCAATACTTCAGTGCTCTCCAGCTGGCTTCTATTAGCTTCACATTAAGTTACCTGAAACGCATTTTAAAAAGGTTTTATCAGCAAGAAAACTGGCGAGTGCATCCCAGTTTAATCAAAACAGTTTTTTAACTTTACAGTATTGAGAGCGATTACAATGTTTATATCTACACAGTTACTCATTCAGTATTGTCGACACCTGACTTGTGGGTCATGTTACTCATTGGCTAACTCTTTGTCCAATAGTAACGGATTTCAAATAATGTATACAAACCCCAACATACCGGTAGTAACTGTAGAATACATAAACTCAATCACTGTTAAGTATTATTTAATGCATTTGAGGTCTGGTAAAACGTTTTGACTCACAAAAAGATTTACAAAAAAGTGACAAAAAGCAAGATGTACTCACATTGTATACTTAGGTAAAACTATAGCTTCCTGGTGAATCTTTTGGTTATTATCTATTAAAAATTAAATAATGCACACGTGTTAGTAAGATAACCCAAATCACATTAGCCGTACAACACGAGACAGGACTCCAACGAACTGAGTCAGGCAGAGCCTTGACATGCGTCACGAAGCCCTAGATCAATCGGGTAGGGTAACAAATACGTGATCGGGGGTTATAATACTTATAACGAGGCAGAGCTTCGCTTTTTAAGGGTATTATTTCCTGAGTATAATAGCTTTAGAGTTTTGAGAGAGAAATAAGAATTGAACGACGACTGAATGAGGCCTGAAGCCCCTTTTATAGGGCTGGACAAAGGGCCTAGACTTGGTGAGTCAACTCACTAGCTTCCACACGTATCTGGACACGTAGCGCAAAGGGGTGCCATCTAGTGTCACTGAGTCGCGGCCCGTGACAGACCCAAAGGAATGGGTCTCGCCCCGCGAGAGCCTTATAATGTTGTTTTTATTTGAGTTTTGTTAATATAAAGGTATTTTTAGGCCCTTTAACGCGTATACGGGGTATTTTAGGAATGTTAAGGATGTTTTAAGGGGTTTTAGGAGGGTTGTTATACCTATGAAGCAAGTGTCTGTCTATTCAATTGAGAGGAATTATTGCATTACATCATCGTTGAAAACAAGTGATTGTAATGATGGGACCCTTGATTTGAAACGCATAATGTGAAACACACGAATATGTTGTTTTAACGGATTGTTGGACTTCTAGTTCCAAATGCATCTGATGAAACCGGAGTTGTTAACTCGGTTGTTCAGTACTTCCGAGACGATTCAAGTGATGAAAACGGAGTTGTTATCTCGGTAGTTTAGTACTTCCGAGACAATTCAAGTGAAGAAACCGGATCTGTTATCTCGGTTGTTCGGTACCTCCGAGACGATTCAAGTGATGAAACCGGAGATGTTATCTCGGTTGTTCGGTACTTCCAAGACGATTCAAGTGATGAAACCGGAGCTGTTATCTAGGAAACATTTGTTGGTAACAACGGTTCTCCAATTCCATAAACTTATTCAGATCTCTATTCGGTCATCTTTCCAAACTGCAATAAATGAAATACTGAACAAATTAAATTGACACCTTCAATTGATAAATTTATACTTTAATACGCATCGTATAGGCCTATACGATGCGTATTAATCGATGAAATTACTGAAATACCCCTGTTTTTTGATAAATTCAGAGGTATTTTTTAGAAAATTCAAAGTTTAATAGGCATTGTATAGGCCTATACGATGCGTATTAAGCCGATATACAATACAGCATAGGCCTATACGATCGTATGTGGCATAATTTGGAATTCAGTTTTATCGTGTTTTCCTCGGTTCGACGTGTATACGTGTCGTTTTTTGACGAACTTTTGCATATTTTGTCATTTTATGACGTATACCTTCAACATACGTCGTTACAGTGACGTTCGGTTGCGTGCGATTATCGTATTCTATGATTATGTACAGTTTTGTTTGAAATCCACTTGTATTGTATAGTGCCGTGTTATATATATACGTGTGTGGAAATATTATTAGTCACATATTTTGACGTATTTTTGCCTATTTTGACGTATTCTAACATATTGTTGCGTATTTTATAGTATTTTTGACGTTTTGAGTGTAATTTAGCTTATTTTAACCTACTTTAGGTTATTTTTACGTATTTCGGCGTATTTTAATGTATTTCGATGTATTTTATCGTAATATGACGCATTTTAACATATTGCAGCGTATTTTAGCATATTTTCATGTATTTTAGCATATTTTTCGTATTTTAGTGTATTTTAGCGTATTTTTTTGCGTATTTTATGGTATTTTAGCGTATTTTTGCCTATTTTAGAGTATTTTAGAGTCTTTTTCATAATTTTTCGTATTTTAGAGTATTTTAGCGTATGTTGAAGGATAACGCAAACAAGTTCTCCACAGTTTGTTATTCGGATCTCTATTCGTTCATCTTTCCAAACTACAACACACGATAAGTTTAAACTTTATATTGTGTTATTCGACCAGGAAAGGATTGGAGGTTGTTTTTTACTTTTAATAAGCTGTCACAATTGTCAAATTCGTTGCGTGCATTCATATTGTTGAGACAACAACATATAATGAACGAATTGTTGGACTTCTTGTTCCAAATGCAGCCGTAGGATCCGTACTTTAAGGTCTCTCTAAAATATGCAACCGAGACTGCCTTGTTAATTTTAATGAAGCAATGAAGATTGAATGTGCAAACCGCAACCGTTTTTTACTACGGAAACGGTGGCTTTGGGAAATACAAACCGCAATCGTTTGTGACTATGGGAAACACACGTTTTTTTTAGCTTGATGGATGTCTATTATCTCAATGCTTCTCCTTACATTACTGATCTGGAATTAGAGAACCGTTGTTATTTTAGTGCTTCTCAATCAGATATTATTTATTGAAACAGTACTGAAACAGTCGGAAAAAACTAAACCGAACCAACATAGTTGAATTGATTGAAAAACCAGTGCGGTTGCCGTGAGCCTGAGGAACTTTTAATAAGCTGTCACAGTTGTCAAATTCGTTGCTTGCATTCATATTGTTGAGACAACAACAGATAATGAACGAATTGTTCGACTTCTTAAAAGATGCAACTTTACGACATGCTTACCTTAATCACATCTTCTATGGAGTCACAGATCCGACAATAGGGCTCATGGATCTTATGCCCACCCGAGACCGAGGAGAGAGAGAGAGAGAGAGAGAGAGAGAGAATGTTTGGGTACTTCTTCTAATGACGCCTTATTAGCGCTTTAACTACCAAAAGAATGCATACACAAATAGTTCTAGTGGACGAAGCAAAGAGGACATGCTCAGCAACACTTTATATCAAGACATATCGAATTTGTTTACGACTTAAAAGTCGGGGATGCGTGTATGTTTAAACTCAAGACATATCAGATTCGTTCACGGGGTTGCTGTAATCTCAATGCTTCTCCTTACATTACTGATCTGGAATTGGAGAACCGTTGTGTATTTGCTTGCTGATTATTGAAAATATTTGTTGAAATCGAAGAAAAGAGTAAAAAAGATGAAATGAGGCGTGTTAACGCAAATGTAATACTTACAATTAACCAACATATACTGATTGTGGATTTAACTTGCAACATACATCAAAGCTTCATACAACCGAGACCGCCTTGTTAATTTTAATGAAGCAATGAAGATTGAATGTGCAAACCGCAACCGTTTTTACTATGGGAACGATGGCTATGGGAAATACAAACCGCAATCGTTTGTGACTATGGGAAACACAAGTTTTCTTTTTAAGCTTGATGGATATCTGTTATCTCAACACTTCTCCTTACATTACTGATCTGAAATTTGAGAACCGTTGTGTATTTGCTTACTGATTATTGAAAAGATTTGTTGAAACCGAATAAAAGAGTAAAAAGGATGAAATGAGGCATGCATTGTTTTAATCTGAATCAGGTTCTCAAACAAACACTACTAAAGATGAGTTGGTATTGAACCAAGAATATGAAGATCATGGTGCAGACACGTGGGAAGAAAGTCATTGGGTTGCCGCAGATGAAGTCAAATATGATCAAACTTGGATATCAGACGTAAATCTTGAAGCAAATATGTGGTTCCCAATTTGCGGAACATAATCTCAGATTGTCTAGAGAGGCGCTTTTATCAGGTGTCATATGGTAACAAGAGTATGCTATTCCAAGATCAATTCCAATTGCAGTTTTTTCAACTCTCCTGGCCATTTTCAAACAAGTGGTTGTAATGATGGGACCCTTGATTTGAACCACATAATGTCCGTTGATTGGATTGTAGATATTCGTTGCGTTCATTCATATTGTTGAGACAACAACAGATAATGAACGAATTGTTGGACTTCTTGTTCCAAATGCAGCTGATGAAACCGGAGCTGTTATCTCGGTTGTTCAGTACTTTCGTGATAAATACAATGTTTATCTTCGTTATCCTTTGCTTTCTGCAATTCAAGCATGCACGGATGCTAAACGTACTGTTATTACATCCGAGACGATTTAAGTGAGTCCTATGAAGCAAGTGTCTGTCTATTCAATTGAGAGGAATTATTGCATTACATCCCCGTTGAAAAACAGAATCGATAAATTTAGGAAAAATGGGGTTGAAAGATGATAACCTAACAGTGAAGGATCTCATTCTACACCTTCGATAAATTCAGGGGTATTCTCAAATAATGTTTCCTAGATGTTTGAAGACCAACAAATGTCCAAAGTTCTGCTTCTTCGTTCGCGTGACGGAAAGCTACAGCATGACAGAAAGCTACCTTGCAAAACTAAAATTAAATCGACACATTCAATACGCATCATATAGGCCTATACGATGCGTATTATTTTTGATAAGGGGATATTTTCAGCCTTTGACTGACCTAGAATTTTGAACCAACCTCAATACGCATCGTATAGGCCTATATGATGCGTATTGAGGGTGTAGATTTAATTTCCCAAGGTGTGCCAATAATACAACCCTTTTATCAAACCTGCATTTGTAGAACATAACCTGATGGGTGGTTATTTCACACAAAAATACAAGTCTAAATCCAACTTACTCTACTAGTGAAACTAACTTATCGACAAGAGAAGAGTGGCGGACCTAGAAATTTTGTCCTGGGGGTGCGGAATTTTTTTTTTAAAGATTTTAGGCCCCTAGCTATAAAAAAAGTTGGGCTCATAGCGGATCGGATCGGTTCGTGTCATATAAAACAAGTAAACATAAACAAACAAAGTTTTAGAGCGGGCCGGATCAGATCAGATTGGATCAATTTCAATTTTCAAACAAACAAACACTATTTCCTAACTTTCTATCACATTAACAAACAAAGTTTCAAGTAAAATAGTAAACAACATAAAAAACCATCATAAGTAAGTAAAGTAACAAAAAAGTGATTCAACCATTTTCCTCTTGAGAAATCGCGTCATAACTTCCCTACTCATGGTTCTTATCACATATAAATCACTCCATAAGTTCATAAAACGACACTAAACACTTAAACAAAATAAACAATCATGTTCAATTAATACCATAATCCATGATTTTCAGTTTTTATTATCAAACATTCAAGTCATAGTTTTAAATGTTGATAATTAATTAAAAAAAAACAAAGCTTAAAATAAGACAACAAAATCATTAACTACAAGTCTAGAACAACTAAAAAAACATAAAAAAACCTAAAAGATCAAACCATTATACATCTATATTTTCTCTTAATCAGCACATAAAACTACAAAAATAAAATAATCAATAAAGAAAGGATACCCGTTCTAAGTTGGTATTCCGGCACAATAATGTTTGTAACGGCTGGAATTTTGAATTTTCCGGCCAAAAACTTCGCCCGGCAGTGAGTCGTTGTAGACTGTAGTCGTTGGGCGTCTTATTTTGGAGCGGGATTTGGAATTCGAATGAGTCATGGGTGGGTTAGTTTGAGTTATTTTATTTAGTTTAGAATCTTTGGGTTGGGTTTGGGCTGGTAGTTGGGTTAACAAAATTAGATTGTAGATTGAGTTAATTAAAGTGAATAAGTGGTTAAAGAATAATTATATAAATTCTGATATATCCTTATATATTCATAATAATCAGTGTTTAATTTTTTTATAAATTCATAATATTTTTTTCTAAGGTTGGCAGTTGAAAATTTTCAAGGGGTGCGGTTGAAAAAAATCCAAAGGGTGCGGTTTGGATTTTCGATGAAAATTAGCACTAATTTTTTTTTTTTTCAAGGGATGCGGTCACCAACCGATAGTTCTAGGTAGGTCCGCACATGGAGAAGACAAAGAGGGTAAATAGATTATAGGCGATACACAGTTTTCTCCCATTTAGCTTTAGTCTATGTTAGCTCGATTATTAATGGATCAAACAGATTACATATAAAACAGCAAACTAGTAGACACGAAACCACTAGTTATTTTTCACTCGATCTGGTCAATACTGAAAGAAAGGAAATAATTATTAGGAACACGATAAGGCAAGAGAAATTCCCATATAAATAATTTTTACATTGGCCGAAACTCGAGGGAACAAACAATAAGGCCGGACATAGAGCCTTCATAGCTTATCAATTTCAAATTCACCGGAACACAATCATTTTCAAGTTCACGATTTGAGTTGAATTTCCAGATAGTAACTTCCATCCATCCATCTTTCCTTTCTTTTGGAACCCGGGTAATATCAAGTATATTCCATGGGTTTGGGGTTCTGAAATAAACAATTTCGGCCACTTTATCTTTTCGTAGTAGATCACGTACTTCCAATGGACTATCTAGCCCATGACATTTTTTTGAAAGCTTGAACACCAGGTAACACACATAATCTGTATCTCGTGACAACTTTTGGCTTTCAATCGTGCAATTGATATGAAAAAGTGGTTGTGGTAGAAGCTCAAACGCCTCTTGAAATCTGCGTGTACATTGTATCATGAGATTACATATATACTTAAGAGACATCGGCAACCACACCCACTAAGTGATCCATTGATTAATCAGGAACAGGCTTGAAATATCTGGGAACATAAGCCCAACACATTGTGGACTTCTATGCGTACAATGACAATTTAACAAAAAGAATGAAAAGACAGTTTGAAGTTAGTAAAAAAGCAAACCTGGAATCGGCTGATGGTTTTGATTTAAAAAGCTTCAAATCTGAGGAGAGAGCCTCCTTTGCCGAAAGCATAAGATGTTTCTTTCCATCCACTTCACTTAGTGAGAACAACTGTTCTTTAGTTAAAGAGGAATTGGTAAAGAACCACATGGATTTCTTTTTAATTCGCTTATATATTCCTTGATCAGTTTTAGTTGGTAATTGTAGCTCCTGATCAACATTTGAGTTTGACTTCACAACTTGATGGATTTCCTTTGCCTTTACATTTTCATCATGTGCCCCCTGTATATAAATTATTATAACATGTAGCTTAGAATATGGAAAATGTTTACCCTGAATCAAACTTTGTGATCAAGTATAAACCAAAGAACATAGAATGGGAGCATATTGAAACTTGCATTGACAATGGCTCGAAACTCAATGCCTTCAACATAGATCGCATCATAATCTCTACAATAGTATGGTGAAAGGCTCTCTAGTAGAAAGTTGAAAACGGCATCTTCCTTTTGATTCAAAAATCGGTACAGCTCAATCGTCATCCACTCATCGTCTCTCAGTTTTGCGAAATATGCATGCAAGGTTTCACTACCCTTTCTATACCTTAGGTCAACATACATTAAGTTTCCAGAAACATTTCTAGAGTCACAAAATTTGAAGACTAGATACACCCCATAAAGGGTATTTGGAGATAAAAATTGAGTTCTTGTCTCGATTTCGATCATCAGATTTGAAATATCTAACATCTTTGCTACCTTCTCAAACCTGCAAGGTATTAAAGTCTAAATTAGTCATAGTCTCTTTCCCCCCAAAAAACACACTTCTACTTTTGAATTTAACATTATTTTGACCAAAATAAATAAGATGCAACACCTCTTATCGAGTAACTTAACTCAACAAACCCCAAAAGGCCAAAACTATGTTTAAATAGATCACATTCACCTACGGAAACCTTAAAACTGTGGTTTTCTGCCTGTACACGCTTGCTCATAATGCTAAATATATATAATAGTCGTGGTTATGTTAGAATCAAGGGATATGTTTTAGACTAAAACAAAGCTAGTATTCGTAAAATCCAATAGCAAAATATGTTACTAAGAGTTATATATGTACACACACACACATTAAAAGAGAGAAAGAGATAGAACCTTGATTTTGGAACATTAATACACCAATTATCATGTGGACTGCCATTTCTGTATGAAAACGTTGTTGCTGATATAATTTCATTTCTTTCGCCCTCACTTCCGTGTGAAAACCACTGTGATGTGTAAAAAAAAAGTCAACCAAAAATCTGTTATGTGTAAGTTCAAGGATAAAGTTCGCAAAAGAAGATTTTTAGTTTGTAATGAAAAATCTGTTATGTGTAAGTTCAAGGATAAAGTTCGCAAAAGAAGATTTTTAGTTTGTAATGTTAAAATAAATAAAAAAACAAAGAAAACTCCAAGGGTAAAATTACAAGAACCGATGAACACAAAACTCACTGAATGATAAAGGGTCTACATATTTACACACCTTAATGCCTATTTCCACACCCCTCTAGACGCCTCGTATAGGGCTATACGAGGCGTATAGGGTTGCTTTTCCCGACCAGCTGCTGCAACTCGTACAACGTCACATCAGTCACATCAGAAGGGGAGTCTAGGCCTGTACGAGGGACCGATACGAGGGTAATAAGACGCCTCGTATAGGCCTATACGAGGCGTCTTAGAGACTGATTTGACTATGTGTCTGACATGTGACTTAAAGCTATACGGGGTGTCTAGAGCTATACGAGGCGTCTATATCTCACATAAAGTGCAACATACAGTGCATTCTTGGTCCACCCGAGCATTCAACGTTTCTTTCAATCTGTTTCTTCTTGTATTTCTTCGAAAGTGTTGTTTGCATCTGTGTTCTTATCATCCTGAAATGTCATCATACTGGGACGGCAACTATGTCTTCGGGCAGTATTCTAGCGACAACTGGGTGCCCGAAAGCGTTCCGGTAACAGTTATTAGCTTAAATGTTTTAATTAGTTGTTGTTTTAGTTTATTATTTACTAATGATGATACGGTTGTTTATTTTGGAGGAGTCTGGCATTCCCGATTCTAATGAGCAAGAGGAGGTTGTGTCTAGTATACAAGGAAAACAAAATAGACCGTTTCTAGATTTGAACAAGCATCCCCTTGTTGATGAAACAGCCCCTGTAGATGACTCATACCATGCTGGTCAACCAAGTTATCCGACGCAACAAGGGTATCCGGATTATAGATACGGGTGTGAATATTCTTACGGAGGAGACGGTGGATACGGAGGAGACGGTGGATACGGAGGAGACAGTAGATATGGTGGATACGGTGGATACGGAGGAGTCGGTGGTCATCAACAATTCATTTCCCCGGGCACTCCTTACGTTCATCAAAACAATCCGGACGTTGGAGGATATGGTGGATATGGTGGTTATGGTGGATATGGTAGATATGGTGGTGAGGCACCTCCCATCTCGGACAGTCCGTACTTAAAAAAGCAGGTATCAATTACTATTTTATTATTATTATTTTATTATTATTATTATTATTATTATTATTATTGTCGATGTTACAGGTTTTCAACTCTTTAGATGAACTAAAGAAACGGATACAAGAAATAGCAAACACGGATGGTTTCGTTATTGTCACCCGTCGATAAAAGAAAATCGGGGGAAGAACCGGGAGGGTATGGCTTGAATGTGATCGTGGTGGTGAGCATCAGACTACAGCAACACTTAGAAAAGTCGGAAGCAAAAAAACCGGTTGCCCGTTTTACCTGCTGGCTGTGCGAAACCACCCGTATGAAACCTGGGAGATAAAAGACGGAAAAATTGAACATAACCACGAACTTTGTGAGGACCTGTCGGCCCACGCGTTTGTGCGAAGGTTTACTCCAAGCGAAATGAAACTGATCGAGCAGCTGACAGCATAACCCCAACAGGTTTCATGTTACAGGTTTTTCAAACGATAAGGAAGCATGACCCCGACAGGTTTCATGTTCAGAAAGATGTTCAAAACGTTTTGGCGAAGATTAGAGCCGAACAAAGACAAGGATTGACTCCCATGCAGTCACTGGAAAACATGCTGATAAACAACGACTTTATTTACGAGACACGGGAGGAACCCGGAACAGAGATCATAACAGAGATCTTCTTTCTTCATCAGTACTCGAGAGACATGTGGCATGCATTCCCCCACGTCATGCTGATCGATGCGACGTACAAGACAAACATATACAATATACCATTTATCCAGATTGTTGGTATGACGCCTACCAACAAATCGTTTATTATCGCGCATGCCGTTATTAGTAAAGAACGGGGTGATAACTTTGTGTGGGTGCTTGAGAGGGTCAAGTCAATGTTGGATAAATGTATGGAGCCACGTGTGATTTTAACGGATAGAGACCTAGCCCTTATGGGCGCGTGTGCTAAAGTATTTCCAGACGCCTCCAGGCTTCTTTACAGGTGGCACATACAACAGAATGTTATGAAGCACTGCAAGGCTGCCTTCACAGACGAAAACTGGGATAAATTTTTGTCATTCTGGGGGACATTGATTGAGTCTCCATCCATACCCATCTACGAGTACCACTTGCGTAACATGCGAAAGCGACTTGTGGAGTGCAAACGTTCTAGTAAGTTTTTCTAATAACATACGACTCACCTATGCAAATTTTATTAAATTACTTTTACTTTTTAGGAGTCTTCAATTACGTGTACGATAACCGGCTAAAAGACTATAAGGAGATGTTCGTCTTTGCGTGGACTGATAAAAGGCGCAACTTTGGTAATCGTACCACAAACAGAGTTGAGAGCCAACACGCCAACTTAAAGAGATACGTCCTAGATAGGAGCTCGCTGGACCGTGTAGTTGGTTGTGTCCGGGATATAGTTGAGACACAGTTCGGTGAAATAAGGAAGACTTTTCGAGAAAGCATCGAAAAAAGAATGAACCACCACAAACACCCGCTGTTTCAACACCTACTTGGAAAAGTATCCCATACAGCCCTTGACTTGTTAAGTGGAGAGGCAATTAGGAAGCTAGATGTCTTGGAGCGCTTTCATTCATCATGTGGTTGCCAATGTGGTACAGTTGTGGGTTGCCCTGTGCTTGTAGGATAGAAAAGGACATGCGTGAAGGTAATAATTGTTAAACGTACAACACTTGTGTGATATATTTCCGTTAATCATGTGACTTAAACAATGTTGTTTTTAACCGTACAGAGCGTCCGATTCAACTCGAAGACATAGACGTCTTCTGGTGGAAACTTAACTTCCAAAGTTGTAAATTGATAGACGATGACGTTTACGTGGTCGAAGAGCTAAATATTGTTAGACAACAATTAGAGTCGCACCCCCCAGCTCAGCAAAAAAGCCTGATGTCAAAGATTAAAGCGGTGTTGACTCCAAAGAAATCTACCAAGAAACCACCGGTTGTCCAACAAAATACTCGTGGCCGACCAACAACAAAGCAAGTACAACAAAGGTTGGACGAGGCCTCTCGTATAAATGAAGAAATGAGGAGAAGCTCATTCGATGATGCAAACACGTGCTTTGAAGGTTCCCGACAAAGAAAGTATGATAAACCTCGCCACAGCTCGTACGTTCCGTCATAGGCCTCTCAACAGTCGGTTATAAGGTCCCAAAAACCCAAAGCGAGCCTAAGCCGTTCAAAGAGTTCTAAGAAGAAAGAGACACGAGATGATCACGGTTTTCCTTTAATTGGGGACGAGTTCGTGGGAATCATCAAACACTTTAAGTCTGCCATTCCGCTAGTGTTTCATCCGTACGTCTCGTGCATAAGAGATGTGATGCCGGACGGTCATTGTGGGTTTCGGTCTATGGCTGTGGGCTTAGGTATGGATCAGAGTTCATGGGGGCTCATTCGAAGGGACCTTGTCCAAGAAATGGATCAAAACGAATCGATCTGGTTCCCAATATTTGAAGCATGGGATAAAGGTTATTTTTACACGCATCGTCAGGGCCTAATTTGGGATTCAGTGTCCGGTTGTGGGGAGGATCACTGGATGGACTTCCCCTTAGCAGGACTTCTTATTGCACAAACGTACAGTATCGGGGTGCACCTGTTAACCACAACCATGGGTGCGAGTTCCACTTTCTTCCCGATACTAAGTCCTCCGGCTAATCAACAACCATTATTCATAACGCTTACACATGTTAACGAGAACCACTTCATGCATGTTAAGCTGGAAGGGGATTATCCAACGCCACCAGCACACGGGCTATGGTTGACCCACCGAAGACCCCATACGGAACAATGGGAAGATATGTACTTGCCACGTCTAGAATGGTATACATCGATAATGAATCCTCCGCCAAGATCAAACCCCAGTCTTAATTACATCGATAGTGATACGGAATAATGATTTTTGTATTTAATAGTATTTTTTGTAATTAATAGTATTTTTTTGTATTAATTCCTATAATTTTCTACAATTTCTATAAATTTTTTTTATAATTTCTATCATTTTTCTATAATTAGAATTGATTAAAACAGGTTAATAACATTTTTATAAAAATTTATATAATTTTTTATAATTAGAATTGATTAAAACAGTTTATTTGTAATTTTAAAAAAAAAATTACCAATATACGCCTCGTATAGATCTAGACGTGTCGTATACGATTGGTCAAAAGACCATTTTGCCCCTGATATGCCCCCATTCTAGGCTTAAATCAGGGGCTAAAAGGTCATTTTAACATAACCAGACGCCTTGTATAGAGCGGGATGGGTCGTCTGTAAGAGCGGGATTTTGAAAATTTGAATTTATCAAAAAAGGACGCCTCGTATAGGCCTTGACGGGTCGTCTATATGGGCGGCAACATTTCTTTTTTTTAAAAATTGAATTTTGAAAATCTTTTGTTTAATTACCAATATACCCCTTTAAAGACCCAGTATAGGCCTTAAACAGGGGCATAAAAGTAATTTGAAAACCTAGACGATGCGTATAGGTCTATAGGACCAATACATGGTGGGCGGCAACTGTTTCACTTTTTCTTTTTTAATTATTAAAAATATCTTTATTAAATTACCATTTTACCCCTGTAAAGCCCTCAGTATAGGCCTTAGTCAGGGGTAAAATGGTAATTAACCATTCCAGAAATATCTTTTTGGATTGGTTAATTACCATTTCACCCCTGATTAAAGCATATACTAGGGGCTTTACAGGGGCAAAATGGTCATTTACCAAAAACGCTAGACGGGTCGTCTAGCTCTATACGAGGCGTCTTTGCCTCGTATAAGGGGGGAAGACCTAGACGACCCAGATTATCTCCTAAAACAAAAAACACACACATATACGGTGCACAGAGCTTTATACGCCCCGGATACGTATTTGGACCGTATTTTCGAAGATTTGAAGCATCCCTGGTACGTATTTCTTCCCGTAGTTTAGTATTTTAGCCACGTTTTTGCCTTTAGACCGTAGGTTTGCCCGTAGTTTAGGTTTTTGTTGGGTTTGAGGTTTTAGGCTGAGGTTGAAGATGAAGATGGTAGAACAGGACGCCGCGTATACGTATATACGAGGTAGATACGAGGCACTGTGATTTTTTTTTTTTTTGTAATTAATGTTATTATTAGTTATTATTATTGTTATTATTATTGTTTTTATTATTATTATTATTATTTATTATTATTATTATTATTATTATTTATTATTATTGTTATTATTATTATTTATTATTATTATTATTATTATTTATTATTATTATTATTATTATTATTATTTATTTCTTATTATTATTATTATTACTATTATTATTATTGTTATTATTATTTATTATTTATTATTTATTATTTATTATTATTATTATTATTATTTATTATTATTATTATTAATGTTATTATTTTTTTTATATTATTATTATTATTATTATTATTGTTTTTATACGTATATAGTATTTATTTGCAGATTGATTATGGAGGACCATCCGATTCAGGGCGATAACATTCAGGTAGAGCTTGATGGGGCACCGCCGGGGGGTCAGCCGGTTCAGCAGGGTCCACGACGGAGATGGCTACCGCCTCCGGATATGCTGCAGGGGCACCCGTATCTAGAGTTTCCCGACGGCACCGATGCCGCCCGTCATTGCCAGAAGCTTAGTAGGATGCACATTGGATCGCATGTAGCGATCGACTGGGATACGATAGATGAGATTAGTGAGATGGCTAGAGTGCGTCGGTTTATACCTGTCGATTCTCCGTGGCATCGTCTTTTTGAGTTGGCGCACACGCCGAGCTACAGGGAGCTGCTGGTCGAGTTCCTTTCGTCATTCACATTTCACCCTCCTGGGATCCTAGTGCAGCTTCCGCACCCAGATGCTCCCCCTCCGCCTGAGGTTTCTTTCAGGCTCGCTGGCGTTTTGCGTTCGATGACGCTAGCATAGTTTGCGGTGCATTGTGGTTTATACATGCAGGAGGAGATCGAGACTGACGTTTACACAACGGGGCTAGTGGTGGTTGATAGACCCACTCTTTTAGGGTTTTGGCAGGTGATTGCGAGGGCAAATCATTGGGAGCACGACAAGTCGAAGGGGGGGTGTCGTTTATTAGGGACCCACTGTATAGGTACGTACGTTTATTACAGCAATTATTGTGATTATGTGTATTGTTTATTAATCTCTGTTTCTGTATTTCGCTAACACTATCTGCAGGTATATTCACCATATGCTCCCTACTTCTATTGCAGCGCGCGGCTACAGCCGTGAGTGGTGTACGACCACAGATTTTTTTCTTTTATTGTTTGTTGTACAGGAGGCCGTGCGCACTAGCACACGGTCTAGCCCAGTACTACGCCTCCGCCCATCACCGGCAGGAGCGCGGATTTTTGTATGGCGGGGCGTACGTGACCGTCATTGCCCGTTCATTGGGCATCGTACCGGACCAGGACCCACATCTACGGACGCCGCCAGTCATGCCGACGTGGATGGGTTTTCCATCGCTGTGGGGGATGTCATTGATCAGGAGGTTCCCCGTTGGCCCGCGGTTTATAAACCGCAACGAAGGCATATAGACAGAGGAGGCCCTACCAGAGCAGTTCGAGCTAGTCTATCCTCCGGCAGATCCTGCTGATGCAGTGCCCGTGGAGGACCCTCCGGTGGATTTAGACGGTGCAGCGACGCCACAGCCACCGCCACCTCCCGGGGCGCCTCAGTTTCCACGTCACGTTATTCCCGGTCATGCCCCAGGAGCTGCGCTACATCCGGAGGTACGAGCCGAGCTTGACAGGCTCAACGATTTGGTAGGTTGGTTGGTACGGGCCAAGAAGGATAGACGAGAGAGAGAGAGGGATTACCCCCGATACCGCTTCCACCAGCTCGAGCACCACATCAGCAGCAGCAGCCGCAGCAGCCAGATCCAGATTCGGATTCGGATTTGGATGCATTGACCTGTTGTTGTTTTTATTTTTGTTATGGATGTACAAACTTATCATATTTATGTTTGTTTTCAGTTATTCGGTTACTTAATGATTGTTGTCTTAAATTGATATAATACGGAAACAATATATGTTTTGAATATAATACGGAAACAATATATCCCCTGAATATAATACGGAAATAATATTTGAACGAGATAAAATTTTAATCCAAAGAATAATATTTAAAAAAGTAAAATGTTAAAAACATTATAATATTTAATCGATATAATATATTTAAAGAGCCGATTTTTAAAATTCTTGATTTTTAAAAAACAAAAACTTTTTTATAGTGTAAAAAACAATTTTTTTTTTTTTAAAAAACAAAACTTTTTTTAAAACAAAAAAAAATTACGCTAAAAAACACATCTTCAAAAACTATCAAAAAAACCATACCAAAACCCACCAAAACACCCCTTATTTCAACCAAAAAAAAGCCAAGCCCTAGACGTCTCGTATAGGGCTGTACCCTTCGTATAGGTTTTCTTAAACTTTGTGCCTGACACCATTTGGAGACCCCCCTTGAATTCAGTGCCTAGACGCCTCATATAGCCCTATACGAGGCGTCTAGGGCACAAAAAGTGTTAAAATAGGCTCAGAGGGTGTCCGGATAGTCCAAGCCATGATAAATAGCCTTGGAGTGGAAAAAGACAAATCAACTACAAGACTTAATCTTGCTATTAAAAAGGGTTAGTCGCATGCCTTCTATTTCGATGTATTAGACGTATTCTGTATGAAAAAAAGTTGGGAGGAATATGAATTGAGATTTGAGGATTAGCTAATCAATTACCACTTTATTGTCTTGAAGAAAAATTCCTTTGGAGAGGAGATTGTAAAGATCCTTTTTCATTTTGGTAGAGTAGGTTCCAGAATATGTAGACAATTTGAATATGTCTTCATAGTCCTCAGGCAATTTGAGCCCCCATTTTTCATAATCCTCCTGCAAAATAATTAAACAAGGAAAATTCATATATATTTTGATGCACACTCGTTTTATTATTGATCATAAAAACATGATAAATACTGTTTCCAAATAAACTAGTCAACTTATAGTAACTCAAATTGCATTTCATTTTGGTTGTGAAGATAGTTGTATTGTTTATTCAAATTTTGAAGCCTTTTAATTTACATATTCTGTTTTTTTAGGAAGACACTTTTGTAAAACTATATAACTTACTTGTTCTTCCAGTGATTTCTCTAGTTGTTGCAACACCTTCTTTGCTGTAGCCCGTTTTTTTCTATCCTTAACTAAGCATTGGCTAACAATCGCTCGAAATGTAGACAATGATTTTGGGGCGATTTGTTCCTTTATATCCTTAAACACAATTGATTCAAGGTTTCCTTCTCCATGGATTTGATCAAGAATCTTAGTTGTAGCTTCTTTATCATATTTCTCTGTGGGCACTAACAATTGCCCATGCAAAATCTCGAATAAAACAACCCCCAAAGAGTAAATGTCTGATTTTTCAGTAAAGAACCCTGCATTCTCAAATTGTGGGTCAACATAGCCTGCAGTGCCAACAATCAAGCTGTTTACTTTGCCATTTCTAGCAGTTATTGCAGACAACCCAAAATCAGATATTTTTGCCTTCCAATCATCTTTTAGAAGTATATTACCACTTTTAATGTCCCGGTGTATTACTGTCTCGTTTGTTGGAGCATCTCTATGAAGAAAAGCCAACCCGCGCGCGATACCAATAGATATTTCGAGTCGTTTAGTCCATGTAAGGCTAGGGTTGCCCAAACGTCTATCGAGACTTTTATTAGATGCATGCTCATAAACAATTATTTTTTCACCGTTTTCGTTGCAATAGCCTTCAAGACCGATGATATTCTCGTGTTTGTACTCAAACAGAATTTCAAGCTCCATCAAAAAATGTTCTTCTCCCTGACGTTTTTCCCCATGCATACGCTTTGCAACAATTGGAATACTTTTATTACCACGTGTAAGTATTCCTTTATATACGTTCCCAAATCCTCCACGTCCAATACGATTATCACGACTGAAGTCGTTTGTGGCCACCTTAATTTCTTCAAATGACATTTGGAGGCTGTCCTTATTGTTTTCCTGTGATTCATATAACACAAGATCAACTTCATAATTCAGAACTATGTTCAAATTCTTATCTAAAACGTGGTTGGGTGTCGTTATTGGTTTATTTAGTTTCATTTCTTTTAGGAAAGAGTCCCAACATAACCTTTGGCTGAAAATTTTAAAAATGTCGATTGTAATGAATTGGTGTTAAAATACATCAAATCAAATATCATTAGTGTAACATTGTATCAAATTTTGGTTAAGGTGTGTTGCTTAATGGTTAGAAAACAAATGATGAAGGTTTGGATGCGTTAAGAACAAAAGAAGATGGGCTACAGATCAGGACTTGTGGCCTGCTGAACTATATGAAGGCTATTGATCTTTTGGTCTATATATAAAGTCCTGTTCCTCCCTACTTACGGCAAAATTTTCAAAAAAGATCCCTCAGGTCAAATCATCGGTCTCTACAATCTCTCTAAAGTGGAGCCACATGCTGCCTGTTCGAGCATCTAAATCATTGGTAGGGGGCATCCTGAGGTGAACTCAGGATTTGCAAACCACCAAGGGTGGCGCCCTAACCTCTCTCAAAAAGATTATATATATATTTATGAGTGTATATACACTCATATATATATATAATCTTTTTGATAGAGGTTAGGGAATGGTTAAAATAAGAACTCCCCGAGTTGCAAGAACTTGATAACTCACTTGAAAAACAGTTTTTTTTTTTTTTAAATAAAATTGATTTTTTTTTCTAAATTATTTAGCTTTTTCAAAAAAAAAAAAAAAAAAAAAAAAAAACACTTATACAAAATCTTACATCAATAATACGTAAAACAAATTTACATAGGTGTAACATTTGGGTCACGTCATACGTTTTGTAAAACAAATTTACACTAGTGTAAACCAAATTTACATTTCAAATAAATTCCTGGTTGTCAAAAATTTTGATAGATTTCTTCGTTAGATTTTTATCTACGTTTGTGCAAAATTTGGTTTAAAGATTTGCACAGGAAGTAGGATTTCATAGGAGTTCTCGCCGTTTCGCAACTTGGAGGAGTTATTATAGAAACAAATCTTATATATATATATATATATAATATTGTTAATGAGGGTTGTTGGTTGTAGGAAAAAATGATGTTTTTGATGGTGGTTTGAAATGTGACGTGGCATCTGAGGTGATGGTAGGCCTGTTTACGAACAAAAGGAATGCGAACGAGGGTGTGCCTGTGTTCATTCATTAAACTTTGACCAAACACGAACATGTAATTGAACAGTTTTTTTTTGTTTGCAAACGTTCATTAAGAAACTGTGCATATTGGTGTTCGTTCGTTTAAAACCTAAACGGATAGTGCACCAACATAAACGAATACGGTTTCCTACTTACTACTTTAGTACTTATATGTTTAATATTAAAATTGAAAAATACAAAACACAAAAAAAATATTATATATATATATATATATATATATATGTGTGTATATGTATGCATGTATGTGTGTGTGTGAAATTTGTAGTAATATTTTAACGAACGTTCACGAACATAAATAAACTAACGAACTATGTTTCCATATTCGTTCGTTTAATTAAATGACAAAACAATTTATTCACGAACGGCTCATGAACATTCACTTCTTTTACAGGCCTAGGTGGATATTTGTTGTTGTAAATGCTCTTATGGGGTTGCTTATAGCTACTTGCAAGCAAGAGTCACATATATATATATATATATATATATATATATATATATATATATATATATTTATTGCCCATTTATATCATTTCTTTTAATTAAATGACAAAACAATTTGTTTACGAACGGCTCATGAACATTCAGTTCTTTTATAGGCCTAGGTGGATATTTGTTGTTGTAAATGCTCTTATGGGGTTGCTTATAGCTACTTGCAAGCAAGAGTCACACACACACACACACACACACACACACATATATATATATATGTATACTAGTGGGATTTGTTGGTGCAGTTTTTGTGTCCGATGTTATTCGAATAGATTAGATTACTTTTTATGCTGATTATGTAATAGTTAGTGAAACGGTCAAACGAATGTGTGTATATATATATATATATATATATGTGTGTGTGTGTGTGTGTGTGTGTGTGTGAAGTGGTCAAATGAAAGGGTTATTCGTTTGACCGTGTATGTTTGCAAGTGAAGGTGGTGTGGCTATAAATACCACCCTTGGTTATTTGCAAGTTCTTAAGGTTTTAGACTTGGGGGGAGAGATCACCATTTGGTCTCTACCCGGATGTATGCTCCTTTGGTATAGTTTGGCTAGCTTGTAATTGGGCCGATTTGTAACGTTATGCTACCAAATTTATACAAGAAAGTTGTTTATCCGTCTCTAATCTTCTGTCTATGAACATAATCACACACTAATCACTGGTTTCGGTCCAAATCACGAACCTACAATCGGTATCAGAGCCATGGTACCCGACTTAGTGAATCTAACCATTTGCTAAGTCAAATGAGCTCTTGACTAGTGACTTTTGTGGTTTTTTGTTCAAGATGTAAAAAATGGTGTAAACAAGAAAAACCCAGATTTGGACCCAAACATGGATCTGAGATGAAACGGACCATACAAGAGGGTTAAGTTTTATATTTCACACCAAATATATCAAGGTTCATCATTCATTATCACTTTTGAGGTGTTTTTGGTTAGATATGCGGATGAACAGTTCGTTGTGTTCTTGAGGTGTGTGGCGGCTGTTTAAGAAACACTAGGGTTTCTTCAAATCTGGACCAGCAAAACACATACCCTCCACGGAGAACCCTCCATGAAAAACTCACTGTGAAAGACCAATCCTGCCAAAGAACCACCTGCCGAAGAACCCCCCCCCCCCCCCCCCCCCAAGAACCTTCCTTAGACGAAGAACCAAGACCACGGAGAACAACAGACGAAGAACATACTTCGTATGATACTGTGACTGGACGAAAGACTGGTCCTTCATGATGTGTTATCTTTCTTGGTCAACCATTCTTCGTGGGCTTCCTGTTCAGGACCGTTTTGTTGTACAGTGGTGGTGCACAATGGTTTTTAAGGTGAACGACGTTTTACAAACGAAGAAGATAGTGGTTTCCGGTAGCGATTGAAGAAGGAGAGAGTCCAGTTGAAGATTCCGGTGAGGAGTATTCGGAGTCGCCGGAGGAAAATCCAGAATGACAGTTTATTGAGACCAAAATCCAGAATCTTCAGTGAATGCGGCTGATGTATGGGTGGCGGCTGCACATTTTTGGGGATTTGGAGGTTGTGTATCGCAGAGAGAGAGAGAGAATGGAAAACTGAAGTCGGCTGGATGGATCCTCGTATTAGGTCACTATTGGCTAAGTGGTGACTTGGGCTTTGAATTGGCAAATTATTATGTGTGAGCGTTATTATTGGGCCACATGGAGCACATATGGTGAATTACTTCTTTCAAAACAGATGATGAATTATTTGCATAGGAATGTTGGAATATTCTGGGAGCCCACCTACATAACGATCCGGGCATTTGATTTTTATTCGGGCTTTTAATTATTAATTGATACTGGGCTCTAAAAGTCACAGGTATGGATTTAAATTTAATTGGGCCATGATTGGTGTAGCATAAATTTCTGGGCCATGCACATGGTGTTGATGTGGGCTTCTAGTGATTGGGAATGTTTGCCATGGCCGCACATAACGATGAGATGAGACGTTGAGTCGTGGACCCGTTTCTATTCGTGAGTTGCGAAGTAGGGTCGGGTATTCGTCAAGTTTATTTAAATCAAGCTTTAATGTCAAATTAGTACGAGCTCGGGAGCGCGCGGGATCACGTTATGGATGATGAAAACAATTGCTTTTGAAGAATGTGGGGTAGTCACAGTTATCGGCGTAAACGTCAACTTTGGTGACTTGACTATTCTGGGCCAAAAAAACGCACGTGAAAAATTTACTTTGTTATTGGTGTTCTTAAATGCTCGAAGCATTTTGTTTATTGCCGTATTCTCGCATTTGGTAACGATTGAAGGAACCTAGGGAGCCAAGACTGATCCTAACGAGTTCACAAAGTCGAAGAGTTATGCCTATGATGGAAATTTTCGGATTAGGTGTTAGCAGAACTTTGGAGGGGGGGGGGGGATACAAGTCGGATCCTACGGGGCTAGGGGACTTTCTTTATCAACTAGAATATGAAGAAGAAAGTCGCTTTCATGATTTTTCGAAAAACTGAGAACATTTGAAAGATTCTGCTCAGTGGAGAGAATTTGTTCAGTGAAGTTGACAACAGTTCCGCTCAGAGGAGGGAATTTGTTAAGGTTTAGAGATTTCACCAAAGAAATGGGGGGATAAAAATTTTCATGTGTTTTGGAATTTCTTCGGTAAAATTCTAAACGCAATCACAGGTGGTAAAGTTTGTGATTTCCTGGTGATACCAAAGGTTCTGCGTGGAATGTTTTGCACAAACATATATTTGAGTTAAAAGTTAAAATAGTATAGATAAAAGTTAAAAATATAACATTGTGATTTATATAGTTACGTTGCGGGTTGTGGTATGGGAAGCAAAAAAAATTGAAACTGACTTGAGTTAAAGCACCACTACTACTACTTCTGTCGTTGTCGCTGCCGCTGCCGCTACGAATACTACTGATCTCTATCAGTTCGGTTCCATGAAAATCAAGTGTATTACAAAATAGAAAGTAAGTTGTGATATGCTCAAAAGAGTATCAACACGTGTTTTACATTGATCAAAAACCACAAACATCAATACGGATATCATATCATCGGTTCAGAAAATGCCAATACTGGTACCGATATAATTTCTTTATCTCGGTGTCTTTGAACACCAGATTTTAGTCAACTTTCGTTTGGGTTTTTGCTTAAATCAACAAAAAACCGTAAAAATGGTTATGACAGAAGAGGAGATGAAGGAAGGAGAAGAAATAAGAGTAGGGGCTCTTTGATTCTTTGAAGAATCTCTTAGAAGTCACCAATGAGAATCAATGTGTTTGTGTGTATATTTTTAAATTTTTATTCATAAGAAAAGAAGCCCCCCTCCATGCCAAAATGAATCAGATTTGTCTATGTATATATATTATATGTATGTACTGCAGATCATTATAAGTTTCTTGTAAGGAAATATAGACTTACCTGAAACGAAAATGCTTTCTTAAGTTCATCGAGGATCTCTTTTGCTGTAGGACGGTCTTTTTGAGCTTCTGCTACACATTTATGTGCGATATTGATGTACGTTGTCAAAGAATCTTGATTGGGTCCTTTATGTAGTGTGGATGTGAGTTCGTCTACTTCTTCCATAACTTTGGGATCTATCATTTCATTTATTTTGTTATCTTTGAAACGTAGTCGTGCAACTTGTGCAATTCCCCTTGCATCCTCAGCAAGGTAAGTTTGATCATAGGCAAGCTTCCCGCACAAGATCTCGAATAGAACCACCCCAAAAGAGTAGATATCTACAGCTGTTACCAACCGACCACTTTTATGAAATTCTGGACATAAATAGACCTCTGTGCCTACTACAGTATCTGTACGGATAGATTTTGACTGTTGATTGGATCTCGAGAGGCCAAAGTCAGCAAGTTTTGCCACCAAATTCTTGCTTAACAAAATGTTTCCGCTTTTTATGTCACTGTGAAGTATCAAACCTTTTGAATCTTTTGAGTGAAGGTAGTCCAACGCACTTGCAATATCTATGGCAATCTTTATGCGTTGCAGCCAGGTAAAATTAGTTGAGCTATCAGTGCTTACCAAATAATCATCCAGACTACCATTAGAAGCAAACTCATAAACAAGTATCATATTAGGACCTTCATCACAAAAGCCAAGAATAGAAATTACATTGGGATGCTTACACCTGGTAAGCAATTCGATTTCTGCAATGAACCCTTTTCTTCCTCGTTGTGCGTCTGTAATGCGTTTTATAGCTACCATTGTCAATTTCCTAGAAATTTCATCTTTAGCTTTGTCTTCAATTGGTAGCTCAAGTTGTGTGCGGTACACCATACCATATCCCCCTTCCCCAAGGTAAAATTCTTTGTCAAAATTGTTGGTTGCCTTTCGTATGTCTTCAAAGGGAATTATTAATCGTTCCAAGGGTCCCCCCTGAAAGACAATTGTGAGGTACATTATTTGTTGATTCTTCCATGAAATAAAAAGAAATTCATAGAAGACGACATCAAGAACATCAATTTTTTAGCCAAGTATTTTCAACATTCATATTTGTTTAATATAATTCAAAGTTTTATTGTTTCAATTAGTTTCGTTTATCTTAAATATTTGAATTCTAAATATTAGTATATTTGAATTAAGTTGTTAAGGTCCTAGTCAGTTTATGATGTGTCTATATTGTGTTTGGGTAATTAATCATAATTTGGGAGAATAATCATTACGTGGTTAGTGCTTCCATGCCAACATTGTGGTATCAGAGCATGCATGCAGGTTTGCCAAATCTTTTTGTTCAACATGTTATATTTTTTCTTCTAAAAATTATTTATTATTCAACACTGGAAAACAGAGATGTCTGTCCTACCATTTCGCTGGTAGTTTTAAAGGGAAAAGGTTAATAAGGATGAAGTCAGTTCTCGTCTCGTATGATCTCAAGAATAAAGACACGAGAGCCTTATCGATCATCTAGCAAGGCGAACACAATGAAGTTTCCTCATGAGATAACGTCAAAAACTTCACATGTTTTACAACTTGTTCAAACTAAAGTATGTGGACCAATGCCAACCTAGTCTCTTGGAGGTAACAACTATTTCACACTATTTATTGATGATTTCAGCAAAGATAAATGTAAGCTATTTAAAGCCAAAGTTAAACTTGAAACCAGATTGAAAGCCAAAGTCATACGGTCTAACCGAGGAGGAGAATACTTGTCAAAAGAGTTTTTATGAGAACGAAGGGATTAGGCATGATTTAACCGCTTCTTGCTCTCCCTAACAAAATAGAGTACCAGGACAAAAAAATTGAACTATTATTGAGATAGCTACAAGCATGTTGTGAGGGAAAAATCCAATCAATCATCTTTGGGGAGAAGTTGTGTCTACAACCGTATATCCACAAAATTTGTTACCTACAAAAGTAATAAGTGGACATCCTCCTTGTGAAGTTTATTATGGGAGAAATCATTGGTGGATTATCTCATGGTATTTGGGTGTGTTGGCTATGCTTTAACATTGGAACCACAAAGAAAGAAGTTCCAATCAAAATCCACCAAGTATTAGCCAAACCGTAAGGCCTACAGGCTTTACAATCAGTCAAGAAAAGAGTTATCAGGAGTTACGATGTGGAGTTTACTAAACTAGCTAGATGGAATTCTAATAAAGAAAAAGAACATTGACTTCCACTAGAATTAATTCTAGATGTAGGCTACAAAAGTGAAGAACAAGAAGGAAACCGTGAATGGTGTTATTGGTAGTAGCTCAAGCATCAAGAAAGTTCAAGTGAGTAATAAAGGTCCAATGCGAGTATAGTGAAATTAAGAGCTCTTCTCCAAAGAGATGGACATTCACCTATCTTTATGCACATATGACTCCTCTAAAAAACACATGGCAGTTCGCACTCACTTTGATGGAACCAAAATGTTATAATGAAGCAACTGGAGAGAAAGAGTGGGTTTATGCCATGAAAATCGAGCTGGGATCGCTAAAAATTCATGAGACTTGGACGTAAACTAACTTGCTAATAAAAAGAAAGACTATGAAGAGACGTTCCCCCCCCCCCCCCCCCCCCCTTGCACGTTTACTACAGGCCCTAGCCACTAAGCAAGGGTGGAAGATTTATCAATTTGATGCGAAATAATGGGCCACTGAAGGAGGAAGCTTACGTAGTCCAATCACTCAGTTTCGAAATAAAACACTACTAGAAAACTGCTACTATTCCTACTAAAAATTATATAATGAAATAAATATAATTGAATTAAACACAAAATTTTAAAACAAAAATATTTCATGGGAAATTCGTAGGAAAGTAAAGAAAATTAATTCCGTAAGAATTGAGTAGGAGAATTCCAACGAAACATTTGTGTGGGAAATGAGTAGGAAAATATGTAGGAAACGCGTGAGAAAAGGATTGGCCACGAGTATAATTCCTACAACTCGTTTCCATAGAAATCCGTGGGTAACGGTAACTACAGTTACCCACGGATTTCTCACAGAAATTGACGTGGGAATATATAGTAGCAGTTTTCTAGTAGTGAAAGGCCAAGAACATCAAGTGTACAAACTGCACAAGGCCTTGTATGGCTTGAAACAAATGCCTCGTTTTACGTATGATCGAATTAACACGTAATTACAACAAAATTTGTATAACATAATAAAGACCGCACCAACCGTCTACACAAAGGTGGTAAATAACGTAGGAAGAATTATTGTGTGTTTGTATGTAGATAATCAACCTTAGTTCATCCAAAGAACTGCTTCAAGAATTCAAGTCCAAGATGATAAGTGAATTTGAGATGACAAATCTTGGAAAATTGTCCTATTTTCTTAGGTTGGAGATTGCACAACAAGATCATGGTGTGTTTGTGTGATGAGGAGCGGGTTCAAGAGCTTATCTTGACCACCTTGATAAAGGGAAGCGGGGCAGAAATAGCCCAACACATATGCTTATTTGTAATGTTATGCATTATAAAATATATCACTTTTTCCTTTGAGAAATTATACTTGTTTTATTTGCTTTGGTTCATTGTCATTGTGTGGCCAAAGAAATATGCAACTAATTTACTAAAGAAATTTGGGATGGTTCTTTGGAAATCTCTTTGGGCTGCATTGAACACTGGTGAAAAGCTTCAAGTCGAGAATGGGAGGAACCAACTAATGAGAGAATGTGTAGAAGCCTTGTGGGTGGATTATTATATCTTACTCATATTAGACAAGAGTTATAGTTTGTTGTCCAGAATGATCTTTGATCTTTAGAACGTAAATGATAAAACTAAACGTTCATATAACTTGAATTCGAATACAATGAGTGATTTACAATGAATGAATATATCCCTATTTATAGTGTTCAAAGGGTGCGAGTGTAAAGGGGTGTCCTTTTACGAACGAGTGTGTCTCTTGAATCTTGTGGTTGTGAATAAACATGAAGAGGTGTGTTTTTTTTTTCCAAACAAAAGGCGCATCCCTTTTCTTCTTTCCTTGTTGCTGCCAAACAAAGAGTGCGACCAAAGGGAGATGTCGATTCCCTTAGGGTGTCAGTTACAAACTTCTGACTTGCCACTTTTGGTCCCCCGAACTTCATAACTACCTTCTAAACTAACTTTATCCTAAATACTATTCAACCCTTGTACTTGGATGTGTATGATTAGCATTTCATTCACCCCTGATCATTAAAAAACTTAAGATGTTGTAGATCTCGAACTCCGAGCAGTTCTCGCATTGTAGCAAACTTGACCCTTGCTAGTGCCTTTGTTAGTAAGTCTGCCCGTTGTAGTTCTCCACTGATGTGTTCCACATTTATATGTTCGTTCTCCACACATTCTCTTATGAAGTGGTAGCGTGTATCAATGTGCTTGCTTCTTCCATGAGTGACTAGATTCTTTATGAGTGCTATCGCAGAAACATTATCCACCCTTAGTGTTATATTCTCTTCCTTCCAGCATGTAACTTCACTTAGCAATCTTTTAAGCCATAGTGCTTGGCATGCTGCTGCAATGGCTACCATGAATTCTGATTCACATGATGATAATGCCACTGTCTGTTTCTTCTCTGTGCACCCGGTTATAGGTGATTCTCCAAAGTAGAATACCATACCAGTTGTTCCTTTTCCTTTGTCTGTATTAAAACCATAACTGCTATCACTATAATCTGTGATCTTACATCCTCCTTGCTTCTTGTAGATGATCACATGCTCTTTAGTTCCTTTGATATAACGTAGTACTTACTTCACTGCTTTCAAGTGATGCTCCTTTGGTTCTTGCATGAATCTACTAAGTAGACTAACTGGGCAACATAGATCTGGCCTTGTATGCAATAAGTACCTAAGAGAACCTATCGTCCTTCTGTAATGTGTTGCATCTACTAGATCTCCTTCTATAGTCTTTGTCAACTGTGTTCCTGGATTCATAGGAATCTTTGTGTCATTACAGGTTAACATATCAACGTCTTTGAGTATCTTGTTTATTTAGTCTGTCTGCTTGATGGCTATTTCACCCCTGCTTGAATAATTTCTATTCCCAGATAATATGCTAGCAATCCTAGATCGCTAATTTCAAACTTGTTCTTTATCTGAGACTTGAAAACATCTATCTCGTTCCTTGATGTTCTAGTGACTATTAAATCATCAACATAGACTCCGACTACTAGTGTAGAAGTCTTACTCGTCCTTGTATAGATTGCTTGTTCTAAAGTGCACTTCTTGAAGCTAAGTGACTTTAGGTGCTTGTCTCAATCCATAGAGAGCCTTTCATAGTTTCTAGACTTTTCCTTCATCTCCTTGCTTTACAAATTCTTCCGGTTGTGAGACATAGACATCCTCCTTGAGATCTTCGTGTAAGAATGCAGACTTCACGTCTAAGTTATGTACCTCCCAACCTTGATATGCTGCTAAATCCAGCATTAGTCGAACTATCTCAATACGTACTACTGATGCAAAGACTTCATCAAAATCTATCCCGTGTTGTTGAACATAACCTTTTTCTACCAGCCTTGCTTTGTATCTAACAACTTGTCCATTTGCATCTTTCTTAGTGTTGAATACCCACTTTAAACCTATTACCTTGTGATCTATTGGCAACTCTGTCAATTTCTAAGTGTTATTCTTGTTTATCGAGTCTAACTCAACCTTCATTACTTCAATCCATTTTTTGTCATTAGATGCTTCCTGTTAATTCCTTGGTTCTTCTTCAGCAAGTAGTAATTCTTGTGGATCTACTTGAATTTCCTAAGTCTATTTGTATAGTTCTTCGAGACTTCTTAGTTTTACTTGAGTGTCACTAATACTCCTTGTTATACTTTCAGATGTAGATGGACCTCTATTTGATAATTTGCTTGAACTTCCTGATGAGTTCTAATTGTACGAATGTGCTGGCGGGGTTACATTGTAGTCTGGTTCTTATGTCTGATCTACTCTTGAGTCTTCATGCTGTAGCCCACTACTATCAGGACTACTTGGTGCATTTTCTTCTAACTCTGGTGGGTTATCATCTTCTTGAATGACAAAGTTTGTCCATTCAGGATTCCCTGAATCTACCGCTTCCATATAACTATTTCGGTTCCATGGTTGACCTTCCACGAACTTTACATCTCTACTGACACATATATTGTTCTTCGCCGAATTATACAATCTGTATGCCTTTGATCCTTCTTCTATTCCAAGATATATCATAGGTGCACTTCTATCATCTAACTTCTTTTGTTGAACTGATAGTACCTTAGCGTATGTTGTGCAGCCAAAACACCTTTAGGTGTTCCAGATTAGGCTTTCTTCCTTTCAAAGTTTCATACGGGGTTTGTTCACCAAAGCTTTCATTGGAATCCGGTTTAATACGTATATCGCATGTCTTATTGCTTCACCCCAAAATTTTTGTAGCATGTTCATTGCCTTGAGCATACTACGAGTAGTTGACAACATCATCCAGTTCCTTTTTACTACTACTCCAATTTGTTGTGGGGAATACAACGTTGTAATTGTCTTGCTATGCCGTTGTCTTTGAAATACTTGTTGAATTCAGCTGACGTGAATTCTTCTCCTCTATCCGCCCTTAGCATCTTTAACGTGGTTCGAGTTTCTGTCTCCACCTTTTCTTTGAACTAACTAAAAGTTTCGAATGCTTGATCCTTGGAAATTAGTAGATATGCCCACATGTAGCGAGTACAATCGTCTACAAGTAGGAATATGTACTTCTTCCTAACATGTGTTGGTGGGGATATAGGACCACACAAATATCCATAGACTAAATCCAGAGGTTTAAAAGATCTGAATTTCGCCTGTTGGAAACAGTGTCCTACTTGTTTTCCTAATAAGCATGCGTCACACACTTGACTAGCATGACTTATTTGAGGATCTCCATGTACCAAGTTCTTTCGATTCATTTCTTTAATAGCATCGAAATGTAAATGGCCTAACCTTGCGTGCCATAATGATGCTAAATCTTCTGTGTTTGAGAGCAGGCAGAATGGCCTTCCAATCTTTAAATTTACTTTATACAGCATGTTCTTCATTCTCCTAACTCACATTAGTAACTTTCCATTTCTGTCGCAGAGTGTTAGTAAGTCTCCGTCCAAAACTACTTTGCAACCAATTTCTGTGAGTTGTCCGAGGCTCAATATGTTGCTTTTCAGACTTGGGATGTAGTATACTTGAGAAACTATCTTTTGTTCTTGGTTCAGACATTCCACCAATATTGAACTTGTGCCTTTAATCTCTACGTGCGACCTGTCACCGAAACGTACTTGCCCCGTCACCTTTTCATTAATTCTCTGAAGTGACTTCGCACTCCTGTCATGTGGTTGCTTGCCCTGTTGTCTAAGGACCATAGACTTTCATCTTCTGTGGCATACCTTGCCGTTCTTTACGTTCTTTGTTTTGTAGAACCCTTTCTTGAACAACAATTTCTTCTTGTATTGCCATTCGTAATACGGGTGCTTCGTCTTCTTCGATGAGATTGGAGTGCTCTTATACAACATCTTTCTTGGGATAGTCTTTCTTAAAGTGTCCGAACTTTTGACACTTGAAGCACTGGATCTTGCATGGGTCTGTTTGGTTCCTTCCAAACTTCCACCAATTCATAGAATTTCCACCTCTAGGTCTGTATGAAGATCCTTCATTCTTAGTTCCTTGCTAGTTATTATTGTCTTGCCAATTTCCACGTGGTTGGTTGAACCTGCCGCGCCGACAATTTCCAAACTGTCTTCTTCTGCCTGAGTTTTTATCATGATGCGTAAACATCAATCTATCTTGGCTATCTCTTGGGCTTCCTTTCTTTAACCTTAGTCTTTCTTCGTAAGTCTTTAACCTTCCGACTGCTTCTTCTAGCGTCATTGTTTCTAGATCAGAGTATTGTTCCTTGGAGGCGACAATCTGAGTAAACTTATTTGGCATGACATTTAGGAGTTTGTGTACCAGAGACGGTTGACTCAGTGTTGTCCCTAATTCACTCGCCTGTGTAACAACACTCTCTCTCTTTTTGCTAAGAAAGATTCCATAGTGTCATCTTCCTTTATTTGCATTAACTCGAATTCTGACATTAGTGTATGCCAACGAGCCTTTTGTGCACGTTCAACACCAACGTGTCTTTTTTAAAAAATTTTAAATTTTCCTTTGCAGTCTTGCAATTTGCAACTTGCAATACAAAATCTTACGGTATTGATTGGAGCAGATAAGCAATTGCCGACTTATCTTTCTTCACATCCGACTGTGTATTCTCTACCGGTTCAATCGTCTCCCAAAGTCCATTTGGTTCTAAAATTATTTTGATGCGAATTATCCAAACCGTATAGTTTGTTGGTTTCAAAATTGGACATTGAAACTCGGAAAGAGAACTTCCTTACTTTTGAACTACAATTTGTTAATTTGGTCTGGTTACTCCTGACATATCTTTTGACCGAACAATCTTCACTTTAAATGAACTTTATTTTCTTGGTTTCTAAACCTCTAAGCCTTAACCCACGATTTACCGAAATGCGTAATTACCGAATAATCTAATTCGCACTAAACCTCGGAATCAAAACCCTAGATTCCTAACCCTGGTTCGATACCCTTAAACCGAAAATAAAACTGAACCCTGCGATTCGATGCGCCTAGAGCCTGATGCTCTGATACCAATTGTTGCCTAGAATGATCTTTGATCTCTAGAACGTGAATGATAAAACTAAACTTTCATGTAACTTGAATTAAAATACAATGAGTGATTTACAATGAATGAATCTATCTTTATTTATAGTGTTCAAAGGGTGCGAGTATAAAGACGTGTCCTTTCACGAACAGGTGTGTCTCTTGAATCTTATGGCCTGAATAAACATGAAGAGGTGCGTCTTTCCAAACAAAAGTGCCGCCCCTTGTCATATTTCCTTGTTGCCGTGATCCAAAGAGTGTGACCCAAGGGAGATGTCGATTCCTTTGGAGTGTTGGTTACAAACTTCTGACATGCCACTTTTGGTCCCCGAACTTCATAACTACCTTCTAAACTAACTTTATACTAAATACTAGGGAAATTGGCCTGTAATAATCTCACCTAGACCTTATTGGTCATTAGTAATCCCACCTCAGAATATTCCCCCCACCAGTCTCACATTTCACCTATTTTTCCTATAATGGTCCCCCTTTAAAACAACTTAACGGAGTTAAGTTTTTTTCCAAACTACAAACAGATTTTTTAGGGCTTTTGATTAGAACGACGATACGAGTCCATTGATGTAAAACTTGACTCGAAACGGTGCTCCAAACGATGAAAACGACACTTCAATTCGGGTGTTTAAATTTCCAATTAACCAAAATCAAGTCACTCTGTTAAGTTTTTTTAACGGGGGACCATTGTAAGAAAAATAGGTGAAAGGTGGGACTGGTGGGAGGAATATTCTGAGGTGAGATTATTAATGGCCAATAAAGTTTAGATGAGATTATTACAGGCCAATTCCCCCTAAATACTATTTAACCCTTGTACTTGGATGTGTATGATTAGCGTTTAATCGTTTGCAGTAGGGCTGGTCTCGCCTTTCATGCAGAACCCGACTTGGTGTTATTATGGTACAACTTAAAAATATTGAGGTAGGTGGCTGGAACATTAGAGTATCGATTATGGTATGAACGATGGAAGGAAATCAAGCCAGAAGGATATACGGATAGCGACTGGGCTAGTTCCGTAGATGACATGAAGAGTATATTCTCAATTGGGACGAGAGCTATCACATGGAGCTCAAAGAACCAATCAGTGGTAGCACTCTCATCCACCAACGCCGAGTATATTGCTGTAAACTATTGTTTGACTAAATAAAAATAAATTCAAAAAAAGAAAATAAATAAATAAATAAAAATCTTCTTTCGCTTCTCACATTTTTAATATTCTAAAAACATTTCTATAGTAATACGTTTTTTTAGTCACCAATTCTGTGCCAACAAAAATAAGATAAAATATGGTATAAAATGTGAAAAGATCGAATTTAGTTACCTTCCAGCGGTTGGGTGTTGTTCCTTTAACTTCACCAGGTGCTATTGCCTTTTCCTGTAAGAGATTTATTAACAAATTTATCATGATAATTAGACCATGATAATTAGACCATGTGTAGTGGTACACATAAATAATGCCATTACCTATAGGCATTGTGCGATATGTGTCATCCCAGTCAGTAAAGGGGCATTATGAGGCGTTTTTCTAAAATGGGTGTAGTATGGATGTAGACATTGTGGGACATTATGTTAAAAGCGGTGTAAAGAATTAAATAAAAAAAAACCATCAAAAAAAGATATTGGCCAAACAAAAAGAAGCTTGCCTTTGATTGACCAAACCATTTAACAAAAACCCCCACCATCGGTGGTGTTAGCTTAGAAAAGAAAATCGAAAAGGACTGTTACGGGATATAAATTTATAACTCACTTGAATTTCCAAAGCTTTCTCTAGCTTTTTGAGTATCTGAATAATGTTAGGACGTTGTGCTCGTTTGTCGTCCAGGCACTTATAAGCTATTTCTGAGAAGATGTCGAATGCTTTCGGGTCCATTTGTTTCCGTAGATCCGGATCGATTATTTCATCTAGGTTTTTCCCTTCATAACCGGATTTTGCCAGTTTAGCTAACAACTCACCCTTTGGTGTTTCTTTGTACTTATCAAGTCCTACCATGGTATATAACGGTTGTAATTTGAAAGGCGCCTTAACTATGTTAGCAGCTAAAAGCTTTGGTTCAAAGGTTGCTTTCCGGTCTGGCACTGCAGATGGTGACGGCGGCTTTTCTGGCACTGCATGGGTGGACGGCTGTCCGGCGACAAGCGAAGAATGCTGTCCGGCGACAAATGACGAAGGCCGTCCCCCAACATACTCCGACGGCCTATAAATCCTCCCATCAATTGACAGTGGGGCATTTTGCTCTTCTATGCTTCTTTGAAAAGACACCGGTTTGTTGTATGGGCTGGTATCCGAAGTACCTGGCCGTGGTTCGGCAAATGACGTAGGCCGTCCCTCGACAAACGACGAAGGCTGTCCCCCGACAAACGACGACTGCCCATAAATCCTCCTATCAATTGACGGTGGGGCATTAAGCGAAGTACTTGACCATGGCGGCGACGGCGGCGACGGTGGCCCGTTCATGAATTGAGGTGAGTGCTGCTGGCTCAAGTGTGAAACAAATGCACTACGATGGTAGAAATATGAATGATGAAAATTGATACACTAATCAGCATATATATTATCTGAAGAGTAGAGTAAATTACAAATTTAGCCCGTGTGGTTATATATTTCAATAAAAGAGACGACGATGGTTGGTGATGTGCGGTGTCTGACGTATGGTGCTCTTTGTTTTATTTATTTATTTAGGATCTTTTTTGGAAGTCAATTTTGTTTTTCTCATCTGGAAATGTTCCACAGTGGGTAGCGGAAATGATGCTTTCAAATAAAACCATGTGTAGTGGTAAATTGTTATAATGTCCCCACTATGGGCATTATCCGACACGTGTCATCTCAGTTAGCATGGGGTATTATAGCATAAAGTGGTGTAGTGGGGCATTATTCCAATAACGCCCATGCAATCATTTCCCAATTATTTTCTTTTTTTAAACTTTAAATACTTCATTAAATAAAAAAAATACAATACTAGAAATAAAAAAAATAAAATCTGATTAAATAAAAAAAATACAATACTAGAAATAAAAAAATTAAAATCCGATGAAATTAAAAAAAAAAAAACACTAGTTTTCATCTTCGCTTTCTTCACCCTCGCCAACTTCGTCTTCCTCGTCCTCCGTTTCTTCCTCTCCCTCAGGTGGTACATACCGAACCGACCATGCGTGATGTACCAAATCAACCATTAACTGGGAATGGTACGGTTCGTAACGCAACTCTCGCGCATTATTCACTCTTTCTTCCATTGACGCCTGTGGATGCTCCTCTTGAACGGCTTCTGGCACATAATTCTGGCATATCGCCTTTCCTTCGTCTTCCAAAATCATGTTGTGCATGATTATACACGCGTACATAGCATCTTTCATTTTTTGCTTGCTCCATGCACGACAAGGATTTCTCAAATATTGCCAGCGTTGTTTAAGAACCCCAAAGCATCTCTCAACGTCTTTTCGTGAAGACTCTTGAACCTTTTTAAAGTATGCTCTTTTTTCATCAATAGGATCACTATACGTCTTCACGAAAATCGAATACCTAAGATAAATTCCGTCGCTCAAATAATATCCATGAGGGTAGTAGTTTCCATTTGCGTAAAACGACGCTTTTGGAGCTTTGCCAGAAATCCACTCCTGTAACAACGGAGATTGTTCAAAAACATTGATATCATTGCATGACCCAACCACGCCAAAGTAAGCCGACCAAACCCAAAGGTCCTGTGAAGCAACCGCCTGAAGAATAATAGTGGGTCCTTTTTGGTCACCCCGTGTGTGTTGGCCTCGCCATGCAGTCGGGCAGTTATTCCAACGCCAATGCATGCAATCTATGCTCCCGATCATACCAGGCAAACCATGCTCAGCATTATGTACCTCGTAGATCTTTTGAAGGTCGTCCCATGTGGGCGTTCTAAGATAACGCGCACCGTACACATCAATTATACCTTTATAAAAAAACATAGACAAACATAAGCTTAAAAAAAAAATTGTAAACATACTCGAGGTTTAAAAAAAAAAGTAAAGTATAGGAATTGTACCGCGACAAAAATGCTCCAAGCTGTCTCTCGTTGTTTTCTCCGCCATTTTTAGATACTCGTCGTTGATGTCGGTAGTGTTTCCATAAGCAAGGATTCGTAACGCCGACGTACACTTTTGGATACCGGTAAATCCAAGTTCCCCTCTCGCATCCGCTTTTTGTTTAAAATAATCGTAGTTGGCTTCCAAGTCGTCGACTATGCGTAGAAACAACCGCTAACTCATTCGGAAACGACGCCTAAACATTTCGTTCGAATACGTCGGCGCCTCATCAAAATAATCTTTCATCAAACGATCGTGTGCCTCGCGTCGGTCTTGTTCAATATAACCTCTTTTAATTTTTTCTGCTTGGGGGCGACGACAATGCTCGACATATCTCACCGCTAGTTGACAAGCACTCGTAACTGCCTCTTGCTCAACCTCCTCATCGGTTGAATCATCGCCATCCGCAAAAAACTCGTTGTAGTAAAAATTTACCATGGATGAAGAACTAGGAGAATCCAGCAAGTTTTTTATAAAATGGTTGTGTTTTTTAGAGTCTAGGGGTGAGCAAAATGAACTACCCGACCCGACCCGAAGAATAACCGACCCGACCCGATACCCGATAAGACATCAAAACACTACCCGAGATGATACCCTATATTATGTAATCGGTTACGGTTCTATTGTAGGTCGGGTATATCGGTATTCGGGTAAAGAACCGACCCGACCATGTGAACATGAAGTCTGATTTCAAGTCTGCATTCACTGTATATCTTGGATTTCCTTTATGAGCGGCACACATTAGATAATTAGGTTATTTATCGTTAACAAACTAAAATGGCTGATAACAGCTATCAATTAATGAGCCATGCAAACTTTCAAAGACTTATCACATGAGCTGTCAGTTCCACATCTGTTTTAATTGGGCCGATGGTATTTAATGGATCTGACAACCACAATCAACAATTCATGTGATATTCCAAAGCATAAAGTGGGCCATTCCAAGTTTCACGTGACAATGAAAGCTTTTAGTTGAATTGATTGGGCTGCTTTAATTGAACTGACAACAATCAAGGAATATCATTGGGCCGATTGGATGAGTTATATGTAAAATCGGTTCCAATTCCAATATCGGGTTTTCAAGTGAAACCTACCCGGAACCGACCCGACCCGATTACAACCTGAAAATCAGAACCGACAAAGAGACCGACATGCCTAGGTTCGGGTCGGGTTAGGTACAATATAGGGGTAAAATGTTAAAAAAAAAACGAGCCGTTTGATAATCTAGCCGTTGGAGACTTGTGATTGGTTGGTCAAAACATGTGCAAGCGTTTTAAAAAACACGCCGGACTCAATTTTTTTCAAAAAAAACGCCCGGAAACGCCGGGTGTAGTGGAGGAGTGGGCGTTTTCCGGCTTTTTTTTGAATGTTTTTTAAAAAAAAACGCCCCACTACGAGCAGACTAATAATTAACAGCCGGTTGAGATGAGATGAAGATTCTTGTCTCGGAGATGTTCATAGTGCGCTTATTCACACATTACGGAGGTGCTTCCCCCCCCCCCCTCTCGGTGCTTTTAGAATTATATTATATCCTTATGCAAAAAGTAATTAGGACACAACGGTTTATAGTGGGCTTATTCACTCATTCAAAAAGTCATAACCCTTTAAACAACTTTTAAATATATTACGCCTTTTACAAAAAAAGTCACAACTTTTAAATTTATCATACCCCTTACAAAAAGTCACAACCCTTCAAACTACATTAAGTATATCATAGCCCTTATAAAAAGTCACAACAATTAAATATATCATACTCCTTTAAAAGTCATAACCCATATAAAACATAAGATATATAAAAAGATACAATGGTTCGCTACACTTATATACGGAAGTTATTACTATTCGAAAAGGTGTGTCGCACTAATACATAAAGAAGCTCAATTTATCAGATCATTTTGTTTCCTATTAGAACTCCCTCTCATCATAAATTGGCATCAGAGGCCTTGGTTCCACAATTCAAACCTGTCATACCCTCAAATTTCACATGCGAAATTTTACCGTTAGGCGTGCGATTGACGAGAATCCAACCACTAATTATGTTGAACCAATTATTAATGTTATAAAATCATCACTAACAACACAATTAGTAATTAAGTTTAAAAGTGTAAAACATAGGGTATGTTTGGCAAAAGTAGCTGATAGCTGGAGGCTAGAAGCTGCTAGCTGGTAGTTGTAGCTGGTTGCTAGTAGCTAGTAGCTGTAGCTTTTTAGATATATTTGGTGTTTGACAGAGTAGCTGGAGCTTTTAATAAGATGTATAAAATGACCAAAATGGACATGACTAACAATTTAAGAAGTTTGTGCATTAAAAAGTACATTATCTTTAGAGGTTAAAATAGCCATTTTTTCTCTAAAAGCTTGTAGCTCCTTCTAAACGCTACTAGTAGGAGGGTTCAATCAAAAGCTTCAAGCTCCTAACCTAAAAGCTTCAAGCTCATTCAATCAAACAAGGCTTTTTATTGAATATGAGCTTTTTCTAAAAACTTAAAGCTAGAAGCTCCTAAAAGCACAATGCCAAACATACCCATTGTTTAAGTTAACAGCGGAAGCCAAGTTTAAAATCACAACAAGATTTAAAAACCACAAGTTTAATAAATAATTTAAAGCATAAAGTTTATCAAACCACACCACTCCAGCAATTGCAACTGTCCGTCCAAGCTGTACTTAATGACCTGCGAAGCATGTAATTACGTGTCAACAATAAAGTTGGTGAATTTCACAAATTTTAGTTAAGCAAAAGTAAAGTTCACAACTGTTTTTGGTTTATACATGACTTGGGTAGCTAACCCTCATTAAATGACTAATCTGTGTACAGAATGCTGACGTTTCGTTTGTGCCCTCATTAATGTGTATCCACATTAATGTAAAAGTGCAGGTTAAAAGTTCACGGCTGGCTCCCAGCACGGTGTGAGGTTTGTCAAACCTAATAGCACTATCAATTAATACCCCGCATATGCCTCCTCAGCAATCTAATCGGTAAAAATGTAGGGACTTTCATGATAGAGTTTTCGTTTAGTCCAAGTGTACTACTCCAACTCCAATGGATAGTATGTTTCAGTGGTTCCAACTAGGAACACACGCGAAGCCCTAACCAGGGCTACCGTAAAAAGTGTTGTTTCAAACTAGGAACGCATGCTTTTGGAAAAGGTTGTGAACTCACCTTAGTTTGCTCGGCTAGAAAATATGTGAATAGTACCAGAAATGGTCAACCACGTTCTGATATGGTCACCGTTTTAGTTAGTTTGTGCTCACATATTTCTACACGCATACTAACACATAATATGCATACATGTAAGCACCTAATAAGTGTTCATATTTCACCATCGTGTTACCATGCACACTACCCTAACACGATCATATTTATACACGTTGTCATGTGTACATGCTCATTCTTGTTATCATCTCATCAAGTTTTGTTCATGCATACGTACATACAGTCTTACCCATGTATACATAAACACATATTTTATCTACCTACGCATCACATACACACCTTCGCATCTCACGATTCATACACAACATGTATACACACATCGCAACATCCAATCCACACATAACGTTACATGCTCACCCATACAATAGATAACAAGGATCATACATAGCATACTCCTTAATCTATTAATTCCATCATCCACAAAAATCATGATTACACAACTAACATATGTCTACATATGTATATATATTCCCACAATTGTTCATATCTTGCATAAGTACATACATATCCGTATAAAGCCCACATACATACATTCATATCACATACATATACATACGATACTCATACATAGCATACATCCTACTGTTTACTCAGTTTTTATTTACAACAACCATAAGTCATGCAAATTATATAATCAATTTCCCAATCAAACTAACAATGATGCACACAAAAGCATAAACATATTGAGGACAGAGAAACTGGGGTTACCAGAGGGTCTTGAGAGGGAGGAAGAAAGAGCATCTGAGAGAGTTTTTGAATTCCCTGGGAATGGGGCGAGTTAGGGTTTAGGTTAGTATTTATATACGAAGAGTAGAGTTGGTGGTGAGGTTCCGAACTTGTATATTCACCTCAGAAATCCGGGTTTGCATAAGAGACAGGGGTCCGAGTTTACAAGTAAAGGGTTCTGAATTTAGTATAAGGTTTATAAGGTTTCCGAATTTGTGTGTGGGGTGTAGGGGTATTCCGAATTTAGGGAATGGAATAGGGGGATGGGGTGTGTCCGAATTTAAGGAGGTATGGTGTGGGGATTCCGAACTTATAAGTGGTTAAGGGCGTGTCCGAGTTTGTGAGGGTGTCCGAGTTTATAAGCGTGTCTGAGTTTGTGAGGGTGTCCGAGTTTGGGAGCCTTGTTTTGTTATATTCACATTAAGCCCCTCAAGTTTAAAAACCTTCAAACTTTAATAGAAAGTTATCAATTTAATTTTGTGTTTAACGAAATTAGTCCCACTAGTTTATGTTAGTTCGCATGTTATAAACTACGTGCAATGTGCATGCAGGTATATAAGTGCTACAAGATCACTAAGATTTAACTGAGCAAGTTAACGGTAATAACCTGAAAATGCGAGTTGTCACATCATCCCCACGTTGATAGAATTTTCATCCTGAAAATTTACTAATGTAGGGTAACGTGCAGACTCGTGTGTGATCTAGTAATTCCCTGACTTACTTCCACGTCCAGTAATTCTCTGAATTACTGCTACGTGCATGTTTGTTTAAACTTATGTAATGTTTAGTGCATTTACTTAATTCCAATTAAGTGTAATGTGTGGATGAATGATCATGAAAACATCGTTGGATGTCACATTATCCCTAAGTCGATGGAAATTTCATCCCGAAATTTAGTAAGCAGTCACTGAAGAAGTCAGAGTGTCTGGGGATTTTTCCTGGGTATCACATCATCACCTAGTTGACTGGGAATTTCGTCCTGAAATTCAGCTTGTGTTGTTTGAGTTTTGTGGCGAATGGATATGTGGCGAGGCGCAAATCCTAGAGCTCTCGCAGAACAAGGAAAGTGTTCCATGACCATAAACGGACACAACCATTAGGACTTGACTGAACTAGGGAGAGTACTGTGTGAATGTATATTGTCGCCAACATAAATGGCGGATTGTTCAAAGACACCTCGTCTACAAGACCCTATGTCACACCCCTAAAATACCACATGCGAAAACCTCGCTAGGCGTGTGACGTACCAGGATCTAGCCACCACTCACATTGAACTAATATCAAGATTTAAATAAAGTTTCCATTTATTCCGATAAAGCATTCACAACATAATCCAAGTTTAACATGTTCAGCGGAAGCAAATAGTAAAACATCGTTTAAACGTTTCAAAACCAAATGTATGTGAAGTCAGTAAACAAGTCATGCATATCCAAGCAGTGCGACCCATGACCACTCCAGCAATCCCTGATAGCAAGTTCCTTGTCCATAGTACCTAACGACTTGCGAGCATGCAACAAGTGTATCAGACAACGCGGGTGAGTTCATAGTTTTGCAAAAAACATTAGTTACCAAGTGTTTAGTTCAGTTCATTGATTATAATGTTGATAATAACTCGAGTACCGTACAAGATGGCTTCCAGATTGTTTTGCTCGTCCCCAATGCCCCATATCTAAGCATTGGTCATGATTTAAGGTCATTAGTTCACGCCCGTCCTCTCAGGCACGGTGTGAGGTTGCCAAGCATAATAGCGTTATCAACTAATACCCCGTTACCTCTCAGGTAACTATTCGGTAGAAGATGGGACTTAAGGTGATAGGAAATGAGTGTATTATCTAACATCCCAGTTTAACCCAGAAAAGACACATTCCTCCCAGGAATATCCGTTCGATTGTCCCACCCACCGGGACGCATGCTCAAGAGAAGTGAACTCGCCTTTGATTTGCTCAGTATGTTAAGTTACCCGTCCACGTTGGTCAACCCAAACCCTACCGTGGTTACCAATCAAAATCAGTTTCACAATTAATCAAGTCACGTATTTATCACAGGTTGCATTCATCACAAAGATCACTTACACAACATGTAACACATATCCAATTCTCATACAAGACCACATCCCATGTGCATGTCACATAACAACACATAACAGTTGAGTTTGCCATTCACACAAGTCACACCAGATTTCTCATTCTTATTAACATGTGGCAATAGATTTCATAAGTATGAAACATCCATCATCAAATACATCGTAGACTGTTCTGTTGGTTTACACGGTTACAGCATCTCCACGAAGAACCTATTCTTCGTGGAATGCTCTGATGGCGAAGAACCATATGGTGAAGGACTATCCTTCGTCGCGCTGGGGTTTGACGAAGGATCCTAGTGGTTCGTCAGGGAATAGTCGACGAAGGACTATATTCTTCGTCGAACTCAGATCTTCGTGGGGGAGGTCCTTCGTCACCCCCTCATCAGACAGTTACCATTTCGTGATTGACGCTAACAGTTTGACAGTTTCCCAATTCAGATCAAACAACACTTTTCAATCATGAACATGTACCCTAATTATGAATCATCATCAATCCTTTAGAACATAACAGTTTCCATTCATCATGCAAATCATACTAACTAATCATTACCCCTAGTCATCCCATGACTACACACAAACAGATTATCAGTTTATTATGGTATATATTCATCAATCAGAATCATATAACCCCATCATGAGTAAGAATGAATATAAACCATTGAACCCTCATCATGCAAATCCTAGGTTACAATATCATTAAAGAACCCTAGTCTCATACATTCATGCATCAATCATAAATCACACAAACAATAGCAAATACTAACTGATATGCAAGATAACACTAGGAGGCTTGAGGACAAGAGAGATGTGCTCAAATGATAGAGAGCTTCGAAGGAACCAAAACTTCCGTCGAACAGGAAGGAGAGGAAAAGGGAGAAAGTTTTAGGGTTTGATATTTGCGGTTACAGGTTCTGAATGATTATTCACATAAAATGATAGTCAGGCCCACAAATAAACCTGGGCCGAGGGCCCTTTTGACGAAGGACCTTTTGGCGAGAAACCTGCTTGGCGAAGAACCCTTCTTCGCCAAAGAGTGTTGTGATGAAGAACCTACTTCTTCGTCGAGAGTGGTTGTGACGAAGAACCACAGTTCTTCGTCGCCCTGAGTTCTTCGTGATTCCAGTGTGTTGTGCAGCACAAAATTAAACATGAATATGTTATGTCTAAATATTAAGCAACTCCTAAGTTCCCATGCAACAACCAAACATAACATATTCACCCTAACTTCAAAGGGAATTTCGTCCCAAAATTCACCAGTTGCATCCGGATTAGATTGGTCAGTTGGGAATAGTTGAGGATACTTGAGCTTCATCTGATCTTCGCGCTCCCACGTGAACTCCGGTCCACGTCTTGAGTTCCAACGGACTCTCACGATCGGGATTCGACTATGCTTACGGACCTTGACTTCCTGATCCATAATTTCGATGGGTTGTTCGACATACTGCAATTTGTCATCGATTTTCAGTTCTTGAAGTGGTACCACAAGTGTTTCATCGGACAAACACTTCTTCAGTTGCGAAACATGGAAGACATCATGAACGTTACCCAACTCAGCATGTAACTCGAGCCTGTAAGCCACTTTACCAATTCGCTCCAGAATTTTGAATGACCCAACATAACGTGGATTAAGCTTGCCACGCTTCCCAAAGCGCACCACACCCTTCTAGGGTGAGACTTTCAACATAACACGATCGCCTACAGCGAACTCCAAGGGATCCCTACGCTTGTCTGCCGAGCTTTTCTGACGGTCGTGCGCTGCCGCCATACGGTTTCTGATCTGGACAATCTTTTCTGAAGTTTCAAGTACAAGTTCCGGTCCGGTGATCTAACTGTCACCCACCTAAGCCCAACAGAGACGTGAACGACATTTTCACCCGTACAATGCTTCGAACGGAGCTCCCTGGATGCTGGTAAGGTAGCTGTTGTTGTAAGAGAACTCTATCAACGGCAAGTGCTTCTCCCAGCCTTTGCCAAAATCGATCACACATGCGCACAACATGTCTTCAAGTGTTTGGATGGTTCGTTCGCTTCGACCATCCGTCTGCGGGTGATAAGCGGTACTCATGTCGAGACGTGAGCCGAATGATCTATGCATCGACTGCCGTAAATCTGATATAAAACGCGGGTCACGATTAGAGATAATAGAGGTTAGCACCCCGTGCCTAGAAATCACTTCCTTAAGATAAACAATAGCAAGTTGTGAGAACTTATCCGTTTCCTTGATTGCTAAGAAATGTGCTGACTTCATGAGACGATCAACGATCACCCAAATGGTATCGTTTCCGTTTTGAGTCTTTGGCAAACCAGTGACGAAATCCATAGCAATTTGTGTAACATCCGTCAAAATCGGGTCTTCGAAATCCGACCCGGATTGTAAAACCGGACCCTTATCAATAAAATAAAAATATTTTAATATTGTTTTTAATTGTCACGTATCGCGTTGGATTAAAACCTAATGAAGAACATTAACTTTATAAAGAAACTTAGTTAGTTTGGTTAGATTTATACAAGGAAGCTTTAACGAAGTTAGATTGGTTAGTTAAATAAAGTTACAGTTTAAGGGGTTCTTTTGTAATTGTTGGAAACTATATATTGACTAACTAGGTTAGTAAACCTAGTTAAGTTAGTTTTTTTTATAAGAATTATATGTAAGGACCTGCAAAAATGCCCCAAAACAACCCGTAAGTGAAAACCCGTACCCCTGAAACCCTAATGTGCATGAAAAAACCAAGAAAACAAGAAATCTGACTTTCAGGCGGGCCGCGTAAACCGTAAGCTTAAGCTTACACGGGCCGCGTCAACTTAAAGTTGAGTGGATAAGCGTTCACGGGCACGTGTCGCACACGTGGCGGACCTACCGATGACACGGCAGCCCTAGTTGTAGACTAGGTGGCCCTCGCGGGCCGCGTAAGACCTTGTTAAGGTTTACGAGGGTCGCGTAAAACTTGAAAATTTGCTATAAATTGCTGGTGCATGAGCAATTCATCTGTGTTCGAAAATTTTGTTCAAAAACGAAGTCTACTGCTCAAAATCGAAATTCTAAGTAGGGAAACGCTGCTACGAATACAGGGTATTAACTCGATCACTGCTACGATACAATGTCCGATCGATTGAAACCGATCCGATGGATGTTTAAGTGCTGCCCAAATCAGGGTTATACTTTGTCATTCGTCGTGAGGGTTTTGATTTCGTGAGATTATCGTAAATGTTGTATTAAGTTACTAACCTAGTTTCATGTGCATTGTTGTCTAAACTAGGTTACACGGCTAAATCAGTAGGCTAAACTATGCCCGTCTAAACTTGCAATGTGAGTCATTCTATTTTTATCAACAATGTTTTACAGTACTCCATTTATTTTCAAAAGATATAATTACAGGGACTAAGTCTTGGTTATCTTAAATCACTGGCTGTAACGCCGTTGTTATTATTTTACGTTTTTCGCATAGTTTAAGTCCATAATCATGTAATTACAGTCACAATTACAATGAAAGTACGGGTTTGTTAAAAACTTTTACAATTTAAAGTGATACAACATAATGTGATTTAATTCGCCGTTTTAGAATATCGACGAAACAACATTACGGAAGCTTCGTTTAACGTGTGTTCGGTTCTTGCTCGACGCTTGATCTTCATCCGGGACTCTAGACATTCAACTGTGATCAAAACCAACTTAAAAGTCAGTTTTGATAATTAAATAACTAGTACAACAAGGAAATCAGGAAATTCCAACATTGATATCTTGATCCCAGATACAAAGACTTAAAACTGGCCTCCACTGTAACATACGGTGGGCACCGTAAGTTACGGTGGCCCCTGTTTTAAAATACCTCCACCGTAAGGCAGGCGATAACTGCCGTAGTGATTTCAGCCCCCCACCGTAACTTACGGTGCCCACCGTAAGTTATGGTGGCCCCTGTATCAGACTCTTCCATTTTGCCGTTTTTGACACGAAAACTTTCATATCTTTCAATCCGCTTGTCCGTTTGACCTACCGTTTCTTCCTACATGATTGTAATTTGATCCTCCATCATTTGGAGTTAAAATCCAACATCCTACATAATAAACTTTGAGACTTCTAAGCCATCGAATCCTTGCAATTTTACCGAATTTTAACCCGTTTATGCAATTTATCAAACAAACATATTTGTTTAGCCCTTATTTCACATGCACCTCTTCAAATTAATGTTATCTACCAAGTTAGGTTCTAATCACAGGTTTCTTACACAATTTAAATACGTTTTCGCTCGTATGCTTATTTTGACCCGTTAAGGGTATTTAAGCACTTTAGAACTTGAGCTCGCTTTCGTACATTTCAAGCATCTTATTCCTACATTTCTTATCAAGTAATCTTCCACCACAACTATATGTGTGTTGGAATTAATGTGGATATCTATGTGTTCCGAGTTTTACCCTTCAGATTATCATTTTACGGCAAAGACTCATATAAAGTCATTCGACCCAAGAATTTACATATTTCACTATCATTTCTTATTCTAAGCATTTATTTAATCATAAAACTCGTTTCCGAACCACTTTTAAGGGTCGTTCGTTCGAATTAGCTTACAAGGGCAATTTGGTCAATTTTCATCCTTCTTTACTACAAAGGAACTTTTAAATACTTGTTTGACCCAAAATCTGACCTTTTAACTATAATCTTGTTTATAAACCCATAATCATAACTCAATTTATTCAGTTTACCTAAAAGATAACCGAATAACTATATTTTAACCTTGTCTAACTCTTATAGAATCTCAAGTTCTACATGATGAGTTGAATCATTATACATACCTGGCTCGGATCAATATATTGACCCATTTCGATACCTTGCCTTAGTAGCCGCTAAGCAATAGCGATGTACGTATCCATTTGATATTTATTCCTATGAACATGTAACTCGACAAATCATTAGTCGATATTGTCAAGGGTGATAATTTCACCTTTTAAACCGTTTATTTACCTAGTGATCTTCGTCACTTTATCTAAATGCAAATTTCAAGTATTGTGCTAATTTAAAGTCTATTAGCGAAAATACGAAATCAAACATAACGTAACGAAATCGTAGTTACGTACCTTTTAAGCATTCTTTTCAAACGCGTCTTTCCACCGGCTTGTCCACTTGACGATCCGGATTCCTTGCCTAAAGAGTTCAATTCACAATCCATTTAGAACCCTTTTTATAAGTCTTAACGCATAATTTGCCATATCCATCAAGCATGCGTTTTTGTCCGATTTTCAACATTTATCTTTCATTTAGGCATTTTAATGAACACCTAACGGGTATAATTTTACATATTTAAAACCAAGTTCATAACTTGATATTTTTGTCCAATATAAACATACATATCGATTCCATTATGTCAAGCATGCATACTAATCTCATAATCAGTGTATAGAAATCAAGTAACACCACTTTTGGTAGTCATGATTCTTGTGTTCATCTTAATTTTACAAAACCCATTTAACTTATCAATGGATTATCATGAATTTCATAGATTATCCACTAATCCAACATGTTATTGACTAGGGTTTACTCCTAGACATCATATTACTTCAAGATTCATCCATGCATGACATATTTAAGCTCAATTTCAGTTTCTCACAATTAACCTAGAATTCAAGATGAATCAAAACATCACAATTTTACATACCTTATGATCCTTTCAACTAGGTGATCACTAATTTATGCTTGAATTTCGATTTGGGTTTGATTTGCCCTTCCAATTTCTTGATTTTGTGCTTGTTAGGGTTTTTGAGCTCAAGAGTTCTTGGCTCCTGTGGATATCTCGACCAGAACACACACTTTAAGTGTGTGTTTTGGTGTTTAACTTTTGTTTTAATAAAACAAGTTTCCCACTTGGCAATATTAGTCCCTCATGTTTTATTTTGATCAAATGAAGCTATAGCTCACCTTTAGTCACTTAATCACATGCTACTAACTAGGTTAATTATTCCTAGTTACTTTAACGGGTTCGGGAAGATATAACCCGTTATGTTTTAAGTCCCGTTAATTTGGGCTTTTTATATACTTTGTTTTCTCAAAGTATTTATTTCCCTTTTTAATTAATATTAGGTTTATTTATTTAAGTCCTAATATTTACCGGGTTAAATTTTACCACTAACGGTATTTTACCCGTTCATCACTATTAACGAGGTTTCATTACTAAACCCATTTTCGGGGTGTTACAAGTCTACCCCCTTAAAGAGGTTTCGTCCCCGAAACCTTTCTTACGTATTTTATTAGTTTAAATCATCCGATCCTTAGCTTCGGTGATCACTTGAGCATTGCTCGCACACATAATACTCTTACCAGGGAAGTATGGTAATATGTGTTTGGTTTTAAAGCGTATGCGCCTTTTACGTGTATGGCCTCATAGGCCGATACTTTCATCTTGTATTTCTTATTCTAGTCATTTAATTGACCGAGTTGTCCTTTGATCACTCGGTTGTATTTATTTCCGACATGTTTACTTCAAGTTAATCTTATATCGTCAAGCGCTTTGTATAAGTCATAACACTATTCTGACCTTGAAAGGTTTTACCGGCTAGACTGATTAGTTGCCGTCACTTTATACCCCGTCATTCAGGTATATCTTATTGCCAACCCGGCCTTTTGTGTGTTTTCTAATTTCATACCTCGTAACTCACGTTACGACATGGTCATATTCTGTATCGCTTTTTGTGACCGTGATGATATCACATCACGTTTTGTTTAAGTTTTTGTCGACTTTTCATTATCGAATATATCATTTTTCGAATATATCGTCTTGCACCTGTCAGTGTCAAGACTTATATCTTTCATGTTTTCTATTTACACGTCTATCAGAATTCATATTTGTAAAAACGTTATTTCTTACCAAAACCAAAGTTTTAGTTTAGCGTCTTCTCTTTAACTTTTGTCAATTATCCATACCGGGATATTGACAGTCTAAAATTTATTCTTTTACAGTCTTTATTTTATGCGAGGATTTTCAATTTATTCCTTCGCCTTGTCTAATTAACCCGTAGGTTTTATCACTTAGCATATGGGTTATTTTATTAGACCTTCACCTCTTTAAGGCGAGGTCCTTATAATCTATTTCTTTCTAGTCATGACTCGTGAGTCGTTTTAGTCTCGTAGACCTTCCATTGTTTATAACCCCAAAGGTTAGGTTGATACCGTAGTTCGTTCTTTACTCATGTTGTTCTTAAAATACATGTTTGGTGTCAAGGCACCCTGTTTTTGTTTTGAAGAATCATTTGGTTTCAAGCTTAAGATCCATTAACCTTGACCGTAATTCGTGACTATAATTGTTTTATTTCGGATCATTCTCCCGACTCTATGACTTCTCACATCATTTATACGTCGGTTTGTCCTCTACTCATTGTTATTTGGTTTGCCTATGTTCTTGTTTGGTTATGTCCCGTTACTGGGCTCATTATTCTCTTGCATTTAACGCTACCTTTGTCTGGCTAGCGCTTATTTGTGTCATCCGGCATTATATTGTATTCAACATGTTTGACTTGTTAATGTGAAATCCATCACTTATAAACAATCAACTTTATTCTTTATTCAACCCGTTCAACTTTAGAATAGTTGAACATAGTTATCAAAATTTCTGTTTGCAAATTCTCATCGTCTTTTAGTCATGACTCTTAATCCGAGTCCTTTGACTTTCCATACGCGTTCCAGTTCCTCGGTCTGCGCATGCGTTTAATTCCTCACCCATCAACTAGGTGTTTTACCGAAATTGTTATCATTGCACCCCTCCCGGTATGCATTAAGACTTCGTTTCGATTTACTTGGTCATCTTAGCGAAATGCGTCGCTTTTATTCGACCATGTCTTTTATTTATTTATTTTTTTTACTTGTCCACCATTGGCGGCCTTACTAATTATGAGTGACGATTATCATCGTTATCCTTGCTTTACTACGACTAAAGTTAACAACCTTGATTATCTTTTTCATGTGGGCAACACCTTTGTTTTTATGACCCGGCGGATCATCTATACTTTAGTTTTACTCACCCATTTTGTTCACCATGGCCCTTTCGTCCAAGATGACTTATTTTCGTGAATTTTATTTTGACCATTCATTTATATCATCATTTAAATTAATCATTGTCCCTTCTCTCGGGCTCATTATCCTAATGTAATACGCTTCCGTCACCCGGCTGTGCGTTTACATTATTGTCAACTATTTTGTTCATTTGTTTCATTTGGGTACTTTTAATTTGTCCCATTCACCCCGTCCTTACTACATCGGATGTAAATATGTCCATCATAAAAGTTCACAGTACCACATGCTCACCACTTACTTGGCCAGAGTAAGCGATCAATACCTAGTATACATGAGCCTTTCATAATTGTCACATTACACCCCATGTAAGTAATGTCTCTATTTGTTTCTCTTGGAAACAATATCCCGGATAGGTTTTCTATTCGGGGTTTTCCAAGTTTTTTATCTATATATACAACTTTCAATCTCCCCGTATTTGTTGCATATTACTACGTATACAATCAAATTTAGAATGTGCACCTGGAAATGCTTGTCCTAACGGGCTTCTCTTGCCGCTAACTTTGTTCGCGATCGTCACGCGATTTAGTTCCTCAATAAGTATGCTCTGCTTGTCATACCTCGGACCGTTCCACCGTCATATCCCAAATTCGTTCAACTCTCGTCATCTTCAGATGCGATTGTCCTTCAACTAAACATTTACAAAAGTTAGTAATTTCGACATTAATAAACGCCCGTGACTGTAATTACATGATTATGGTCTTAAACTGTATCTAACATTTATCAATTTGATTGGGGTAACGTGCATTACGCGATAACCCTGTAAATTGATCTCATCACTTTAATCATTCTAAACCATTAACATACTTGTACTTACCGGATTTGCGATCAAGCCTTGAACCGAACACCAATCTTTATCAAGAGCATAAGGTTTAAGTCCAAGCATAGTTTTCCCACCATACTTGAATCTCTTAGACCAAGGCTCTGATACCAACTTGTAACACCCTTGTTATTATTTTACGTTTTTCGCATAGTTTAAGACCATAATCATGTAATTACAGTCACAATTACAATAAAAGTACGGGTTTGTTAAAAACTTTTACAATTTAAAGTGATACAACATAATGTGATTTAATTCGCCATTTTAGAATATCGACCAAACAACATTGCGGAAGCTTCGTTTAACGTGTGTTCGGTTCTTGCTTGACGCTTGATCTTCATCCGGGACTTTCGACATTCACCTGTGATCAAAACCAACTTAAAAGTCAGTTTTGATAATTAAATAACTAGTACAACAAGGAAATCAGGAAATTCCAACATTGATATCTTGATCCCAGAAACAAAGACTTGAAACTGGCCTCCACCGTAACTTACGGTGGGCACCGCAAGTTACGGTGGCCCCTGTTTTAAAATACCTCCACCGTAAGGCAGGAGATAACTGCCGTAGTGATTTCAGCCCCCACCGTAACTTACGGTGCCCACCGTAAGTTACGGTGGCCACTGTATCAGACCCTTCCATTTTGCCGTTTTTGACACGAAAACTTTCGTATCTTTCAATCCGCTTGTCCGTTTGACCTACCGTTTCTTCCTAAGTGATTGTAATTTAATCCTCCATCATTTGGAGTTAAAATAAAACATCCTACATAATAAACTTTGAGAATTCTAAGCCTTCGACTCCTTGCCGTTTTACCGAATTTTAACCCGTTTATGCATTTTATCAAACAAACATATTTGTTTAACCCTTATTTCACATGCACCTCTTCAAATTAATGTTATCTACCATGTTAGGTTCTAAGCACAGGTTTCTTACACAATTTAAATACGTTTTCGCTCGTATGCTTATTTTGACCCGTTAAGGGTATTTAAGCACTTTAGAACTTGAACTCGCTTTCGTACATTTCAAGCATCTTATTCCTACATTTCTTATCAAGTAATCTTCCACCACAACTATATGTGTGTTGGAATTAATGTGGATATCTATGTGTTCCGAGTTTTACCCTTCAGATTATCATTTTACGGCAAAGACTCATATAAAGTCATTCGACCCAAGAATTTACATCTTTCACTATCTTTTCTTATTCTAAGCATTTATTTAATCATAAAACTTGTTTTCGAGCCACTTTTAAGGGTCGTTCGTTCGAATTAGCTTACAAGGGCAATTTGGTCAATTTTCATCCTTCTTTACTACAAAGGAACTTTTAAATACTTGTTTGACCCAAAATCCGACTTTTAACTATAATCTTATTTATAAACCCATAATCATAACTCTATTTATTTGGTTTACCTAAAAGATAACCGAATAACTATATTTTAACCTTGTTTAACTCTTATTGTCACACCCTGGCTTTTGCGGAAGCGTGGGTTTATTTGGTGTGACTTCTTAATACCATAGCTTAATCACAACAAAGCTATATGAAAATAAAACCATGCAGATCATCCATTGATTTAAGTTTAAAAAGTAAAATACCACAACATTGTCTTAAGGCGTTGACACATGCAACGGAAATTTCAACCTAATAACATAGAAACATTGTTTGACAGACACAACCACAAACTTAAAATAAACGCCGTTTAAGACTTGTGACTCGTCCAGGTAAAAGTCGCAATCCCTAAACGTGGATGATCCCATACTCTAACGCAGCGCGAAAACGTAGCATACCGTGCCAGATCCTTAGTTCCCTGAAATACATGTAAGTTGGAAAAATCAACAATAATGTTGAGCGAGTTCATGTGTAGTGAGTATGCAAAACCTTTGTAAGTATAAAAATTCCTGGTATGTAGCAAATAAGGAAAAAGAGATCACCAATGGTTTGCAAGGCCATTGATATGTGTGAAGTGCAAGTAGGAAGACTCAAACCTAGCGGATTTTGCGTTGGGCACAAAGTCACCCCGAGGTTCGTTCTGTTGAGCCTGGGGCTGGGCTCGCTACACCCAGATAGATCTACCGCTTACGTCCCTCGGTCCTACAATGAGGATTAATGGCCTCCAGTTCCCGCCTACCCATTCACATGATCTAAGTAGTAACCCTCCTTACGCTAACCATACCATGTAAAAAGTACTCGTAATCATAGTAACATGTATTTCACCCCCGCAGTTAAAAACTGAAAACAGTTAAGAGAAAAGGGGGACATGAACTCACCGAAGTGCGTCTAGAAATAGTAATCCTAAAATAACCTGCTGCTTGACGACCTACACGTACTAACTTCTATTAGACGGACGGCCGTGCCTTGGCTTAAGGTTTAATGTTCTTGGGAAATAGTTAGGCAACTATTTCGTATTTCCACTTCTTAATTAATTAATAACTATGTTCCTTCCCAAGGATGGGGGTTTTTATTACATGTACATTTGTAGTTTCAAATAAAATATACTTTTATTTAGTGGATAACTCTCTTAATACGAAAATAATAATAATAATAATAATAATAATAATAATAATAACAATAATAAGTTTATATAGGTTTGGTTTAAAGTCATTACTTATCCACATAAAGACTAGTAATGCTCTCATAAATAAAGTATTATGAGTTTAGTGCTTTTATAAAAATATGACATTTAAGTTTCCGGTCATCTTTCTAATTCAATCGCAACCTTTTCAATACAACCAAGAAAAAAAAAAGTTATGAGGCCATAAATACATATTTATGACAACTTGTTATAACAATTCTTCCAACTTCATACCTTACGTACACATGCAATTAAATTGTCATGGTTACATAACACTTACTTTTATTAAATAATCTCTTAATTTAATAGCTTTTAAGGTTTCATAATTTCAAAATCATTAGTTCTACAGAGAATCTTAGCCTTTTAGTATACCATCAATGCCATACATGATACCTAGATATATTTATTTTTACTACATTCCATACCAAATATGTACAGCAAGGTTCAAGAGAACATGTAAATCAACCTTCCGTAGGAATTTTATGAACCACCAGGTTCAATTCTCAACAAGTAACTTAAATATTAGGTGGAAGGATCATGTTTAGTAAAACACATAGGTCAAAATACTCATAGATTTTTAAGTGGAAAACCCCTACTCGGATGATTCGACGTATAAACAACATGAGAAACTCCAAGGATAATCGTAACAAACACTTACAAAAGCAAGCGAGGATGCGTTCAAAAGACGAGATGATGAAGAGCTCGAACTCGCTTTCCGGGGAATTAGAGACTTGCTTCTCGCGGACCGTGAACTAGCTTTGATCATAAAAGCGGCTAGATAAGAAGGAGATCTATGAAAGCTATTTATTTATAGTTCGAACTTGAAAGAGAACTTACGCTAAAGTGCTCGAACTAGGCTTTGAGGCCGCGAGAATGGTGTCGAACGGGAACCGTGATGATGCTCGTTCTCAGACAAGCTTGATTGTCGAAGGTTAGTCACACTAGAACACCTTGTAGATGCTTGGGAGTACCTTAGGGGTGGACAATGTGACTTGGGAAAGAAGGATTCACACTTGGAGTGAAGGTATGAGTGAGTATGGTGGAGCCGTAGCTTTTGGAGGATGGATAAGATGGAGGGGTCTTGTAATTTGTTCAAAACTATGAGTGTATGGTTCTTGTGGGGTATTTATAAGTAGGAAAATGGCATCAAGGAATCAAATAGGCATCTTTGGAAATTAACTAGGAGCTTAATTTTCGAACAAGACTCTTTAGAAATAAAATGGGTTAAGTTGAGGGAATGGATGAGATTGTTGTACTGATATATTTGTTTATTTCTAATCCCATATCTCCATGCATGCTACATATACCTTTGGATAATGTGCTTCATGGACCAACAACAAGATCTATTATTATATTAGAACAAATCAAATGTGTAAGGGCATTGGTTGGGGCCGATTACAAGTTTTGGGGGGGGGGGTTAAATAAAAATTATTGGTAGATAATTTAATTAGTGGAAGGTGTTAAGTGTAAGATCTAAAGTTTAGTGTGGAATAAAAAAAATAAGGTATTATGTGTGTTGTAATTTACAACGGGTGTTAGGGTATTCGGGGACCCTAACTGGCTCAGAAAAAGAAAACAATGTCAATGACAATATTTTTATGTTCCGGGTAAAGTCCGGTTGTTCGGTTGGATATTAATCCGTTAAAGTGCTTAATAAGCATTTAAAGTGTCGTTATTATTATTTTTAGTGACACAAGGAGTTCCCGACACTTTGGAAAGTGTCTAGTATTATTTTTTTCGCGTTATTGCACTTTACTCGTTAGCTAAAATGCATAATTTTTATATTTAAAGTGCAGAATTTTGTACTCAAAGTACGTTTTAGGCACATCCGGTCACTATAATTATCACCTAGTGACGCAGTTCTACAATCCTCACCTCCCTACACTCCCTACTAGTGTAGTAATCTATTCCCGGCTCATACTGGCCTTAGAGACAGTAACTGTCTGATACTGGCTATGTCAGCATGTTTACTGGGCATCCCGTATAGTGTGCTCACTGTGCTTTTGAGCATCAAGGTTGTCACTAAGGTTTGTGTGTAAATAATAGAGTGACAGTATAAGATGTGATGCAAGAGTATGTATGTATCAGAAATCAGTAAGCAGTTTAATCACAGTTGTAAGCAAGCATAGTAATTAAGCAGTAATTAAATATTAATTAAGTCGTACGGATACCTGGTTTGGTGAGGGTTGTCACATTCTCCCCCCGTTAGAAAATTTTCGTCCCGAAATTTGAAGTTCTGCTTCTAGTTGCAGGGTTCTTGGGAAATAAGTGGGGGTATTTCTCTTTCATTCGGTCCTCACGCTCCCAGGTGAATTCAGGCCCATGTCCTGCATTCCAACGAACTTTGACGAGTTTGACACTGCTCCTGTGAGTTTTATTAACTTTCCAATCCGTGACCTCAACAGGTTTTTCAGTGAAGTGGAGCGTGTCGTCGATATGTACTTCGTCAGCAGGAATGATCACTGTATCTTGTGTTGGACTCTTTCTTAAATTTGATACATGGAATGTATCGTGAACACCATGGAGTTCAGCAGGTAGGTCCAACTTGTAGGCTACAAGCCCAATCCTTTGCAGGATTCTGAAAGGGCCAATGTAACGCGGATTCAACTTCCCACGCTTTCTGAAGCGTGCCACACCCTTCCAGGGTGAAACTTTCAGTAAAAACATATCTCCAACTTGGAATTCCAAATGTTTCCGGTTTGGATCTGCATAGGCTTTCTGTCTGTCGCGAACCGCTTCGATGCGTTTTCGAATCTGCGCAATCTTGTCTGTCGTCTCTTGGACGATTTCGGGACCAACAAGCTGCCTATCACCTGCGTCAACCCAGCATAGGGGTGATCGACACTTGCGTCCGTAAAGAGCTTCAAATGGCGCGGCTCCAATACTGGTGTGGTAGCTGTTGTTGTATGAGAATTCGGCTAATGGTAAATGCTTATCCCAGCTACCACCAAGATCCATTACACATGCTCTCAGCATATCCTCCAATGTCTGGATAGTTATTTCACTTTGGCCATCAGTTTGCGGATGAAATGCAGTACTTAGGTTTAGTTGTGAGCCAAAAGCTTCTTGGAAGGATTGCCATATCCTTGATACAAATCTCCCATCCCTGTTAGAGATAATCGAGAGGGGCACTCCATGACGTGCAACAATCTCCCGCATGTATATTTCCGCAAGTTTACTAGTGTTGTCTTTCTCTTTGATTGGCAAGAAATGTGCGGACTTTGTTAGGCGGTCAACTATCACCCAAATAGTATCATGACCCATGGGCGTCCTTGGCAACTTCGTTATAAAATCCATTGAAATTTGTTCCCATTTCCACTTGGGAATTTCAGGTTGTTGCAGAAGTCCCGAAGGCTTCTGGTATTCAGCTTTCACCTTGGCACACGTCAAACATTTGTTCACGTAAACAGCAACGTCACCTTTCATTCGAGGCCACCAATAGTAATCTTTAAGATCCTGGTACATCTTATCCGCTCCTGGATGGATAGAGTACCGTGATTTGTGTGCCTCATCAAAGATAACTTTTCTTAAATCACCAAACAGAGGAACCCAAATCCTCTTCATAAAACATAACGTTCCTTCCTCGTTTGGCACTAATTGCTTCTCCATCCCACGGAGATATTCTTCTTCAAGGTTTCTTTCCTTAAGAGCTTCTTTTTGCGCGGCACGAATGCGCAGGGAAAGATCTGTCTGGATAATCATCTCCAAAGACCTAACCCTTATGGGCTTGATCCTTTCTTTTCGACTTAGGGCATCGGCGACCACATTCGCCTTCCCTGGATGGTACTTTATCTCGCAGTCGTAATCATTCAATAATTCGACCCAACGTCTTTGTCTCATATTCAGCTCTTTCTGGTCGAATATGTGTTGTAGGCTCTTATGATCTGTGAAGATTGTACACTTCGTACCATATAGGTAATGTCTCCAGTTCTTCAATGCAAATATCACTGCGCCTAGTTCCAAATCATGCGTGGTATAGTTCTTTTCATGTACTTTCAAATGACGTAACGCGGAAGCTATGACCTTCTGGCATTGCATCAACACGCAACCCAATCCTTGACGTGAGGCGTCACAGTATACCACAAAATCATTTGTACCCTCTAGTAGTGCTAAGATTGGCGCATTGCAGAGCTTGTCTTTTAACAACTGAAACGCTTCCTCCTGTTTGATTCCCCAATCAAACTTCTTATCCTTTTGTGTGAGCGCGGTAAGGGATTGAGCGATTTTAGAAAAATCCTCAATGAATCTTCGATAATAGCCAGCCAAACCTAAGAACTGGCGAATCTCGGTCGGCGTCTTTGGAGTCTCCCAATTTTTGATCGCTTCAATCTTGGTGGGGTCCACATGAATCCCATCCCCATTAACCACGTGTCCAAGAAACTGGACTTCGCGTAGCTAAAACTCGCACTTCGAGAATTTGGCATACAATTGTTCCTTTTTCAGCAACTCCAAAATAGCCCTTAAGTGCTGTTCGTGTTCAGCCTTTGACTTTGAATAAATCAAAATATCGTCGATGAATACAATCACAAACTTATCGAGATACGGCTTGCAGACTCCGTTCATTAGGTCCATAAAAACAGCAGGCGCGTTTGTCAACCCAAACGGCATAACTAGGAACTTGTAGTGTCCATAACGAGTTCTGAAGGCTGTCTTCGGGATACTCTCCTCTCGTATCCTTAGCTGATGGTATCCAGATCGAAGATCGATCTTTGAGTAAAAACTTGAACCTTGGAGCTGATTGAATAAGTCATCGATCCTTGGCAGGGGATGCCTATTCTTGATAGTCAACTTGTTCAACTCTCGGTAGTCAATACACATACGGAAACTACCATCTTTCTTCTTGACAAACAGGACCGGAGCTCCCCAAGGTGAGAAGCTTGGTCTGATGAATCCTTTGTCTAACAACTCCTGGAGTTGTGTCGACAACTCCTGCATCTCTGACGGTGCAAGTCTATAAGGTGCCCTAGCTACAGGCGCGGCGCCTGGAACTAAGTCAATGTGAAATTCCACTTGCCTTTGGGGTGGCAATCCTAGCAAGTCCTCTGGAAAGACTTCTGGATATTCCCTCACGATAGGGATGTCTTCGATTTTCGGCTCAGCAGCTTTCTTATCCACGATGTGTGCCAGAAAGGCAGCACATCCCTTTTGTAAACACTTACGAGCTTTCAGGCAACTGATAATTCTTAAAGGCGTATCCCGCTTCTCCCCATGAACCACAATTGTTTATCCATCTTCGGTTGGGATACGTACGACCTTTTCGTGACAAACAATCTCAGTCTTGTTGCTTGATAACCAATCGATTCCTACTACCACGTCGAAGCTCCCCAGCTGGACTGGTAGTAGATCCAAAGTAAACTCACGCTCTCCCAACTCGATTACACAACCTTTGACCACTTCATTGGCTTCTACTAACTTTCCATTAGCCAATTCAATTGAGTAAGGAATATTTAATTTACTAGCGGCTAATCCAAGCATATTCTTAAACTCTAACGATACGAAGCTATAATCGGCACCAGTATCAAATAAAACGGATGCAAAGCGTTGGTTTATAGGGAACGTACCAGTAACAACATTGGGATCCTGGCGCGCTTCCCTCGCTTCGATATTGAAAACCCTTCCCCGTGCTTGGTTCAATTCTGGGCAGTTCCTCTTAAAATGCCCAATGTCACCACAGTTAAAACAACCTGGTCTTTGCCCGTTTCCACCTCCATTCCTAGCTTGATTGTTGTTCTGATCTCAATTCACATTACCAGCTTGATTCACATTGTTGCCTCGATTCCCATTTCCTCCATTGTTCCCCTGTGGGCGATTCCCAATACCACCACGATTATTGTTTCTATTACCATAACCTCCTTGGCCTCCCCGACCAGCACTAGCCCAGCAAGAATCCTTCATGTGGCCAAGTTTTCCACAAGCTTCACATACTTTTGGCCCGCATCGGCCAGAATGATGACGTTGGCAGGAGTTACACTTGGGATGAGTACCCATATATCCCTTTCCTCTCCTTCTAGTACCAGTCGCAGCTTGGGCCGGTGCGCTTGGTTCTTTCTTGCCAACGTGGCTAGTTCCCTGCTTGAAGTTCGAGAATTTCCTTTTGTTACCCCTGGATGACTCTACGTGAGTCTCCTTCTTCTTTTGCTCAACATCAGAAAACTTGTTTAGGCGGATCGCCTCCTCAGTGAGAGCTACGCTTAGATCGATCGCCTCAGTGATTGTTGCCGGTTTTGAAGAGGTCACCATACTTATGATTTGAGGAGCTAAACCCCAAATGAAGCGCTCAATCCGCTTGAATTCTGGTGTGACCATATAAGGTACCACATGTGACAGGTCGTGAAACCTTTGAACATACTCTGCGATTTTCGGACCTTCCATCTTCAAATGCCAAAACTCAGTTTCCAACCTCTGGACTTCAGCGCGAGAGCAATACTTTTTGCGCATGAGCTCTTTCAGCTCGTTCCATGTCATTGCGTAGGCTGCGGCTTCACCAAGTGTTTGGACTTGTAAATTCCACCATGACAGGGCTCCGTCCAAGAATAGCCCAGAGATGTAAGTAACTTGCTGATCTGGAGCGCATTTGCTCATGCGGAGAACTGATTCTGTCTTCTCGGCCCAACGAACAAAAGCAACAGCACCTCCGGTGCCATCAAAGTTTACAGGTTTGCAGTCTAGGAACTGCTTGTAGGTGCACCCTGCACATACGTTACAATATATGAATGGCATTAGCAAACTTGCTAGAGATATCCAATTATATCATGGTATGCCTTAATGACTTAGTATTACCATGAGGCGGATTGTTATTGCCATTGTTGTTTGAACTACTTCCGCTGGGTCCTCCCTGTGAGGCTGCGTACTGCGCTATGGCGGCAGCGATGATTTGTTGAAGTTCTGCCTCGTTGGCAGGCATGCGTGGATCGCGTTTCAGTGGCATCTTCTAAAAGATGGTTCACGTAAGTCAGGCCATGGTAGGTAAAGTGTGCGTATATAACGATAGTAATAATACATAACATCTCATGTTAAAATAAACCAAACACATAACATCTCATGTTATAGAACATAAACAATCAATCACACAACATCCCATGTTATAAATATATCAATTGCACAACATCCCATGTTATAGATCAGAAATAATCAATCAAACATCACATATGATGAGAATACCGCGATTGCATTGCCATAAATCGAGACCACAGGGTAAAGTGTACAAGTACATAACTGTAACATACAACATCAACGACTAAGGGCTACATCACCCCAGTCCAAAATATCAAATCATTGTCAACATATCCCATATACATAACAACAAAAGTCATGATCAATATGCAGTCTCCAAAAGCTGTGCAGTCTGTGCAATCGATGTCTTCTCAGCAAAAGTCCACCCGTGCTGTACAAAATAGCCCTACGCTGATGGCGGTGGAGGAGGGGGAAAATGAGAATAGAACAAACGGCGCATGTGGAGCCAATCCTCCTCCATGGCTCGATGAGAACGCAGCAGATATGCTATCTGCTGCTCCTGAGTCCAAAATCGAGCGAAGGAGTCAGGGGATAATGGTCGTGGAGGATGAGGTGCTCCGAATGGAGTCTGACAACGACACGGTGGAGCTGACTCCAAGGCCTGGACACGACGCGTCAGCGCGTCATGCTGTAACATGAAAGAAACAAGGACATCCTCAGTAGAAGGCCCGACATAATATGGGTGATATGGATCCGTCGGTGGCATGATGGGTGGTGATGTCCAAAGAAAAGGCTCACTAGCTGGAGTGAAAGGTGGCACAGTAAACGGTGGAACAGGGGGAACAGCAGTGTGGTGAGGGATCTGTGGTGTAAACTGATCTCCTCCAGTCAGAAAAGGTGCATGGCCAAAAGGCTGAAGAGATGAGCCCTCTCCAGGACGCGGCGGAGGGATTTCCTGGAGAAATGTGATGGGCAGATCCGCGCGATGCGCATCAGCTGTGTGTGTGGGGAACAAGGGTGCATCAAAAGGAGTTAAAGCTGGTGCTGAAACTGGTGTAACTGGTACTACAAAAGGCGGAAAATCATCATCATCGTCCTCTATCCACCCATTCCGGGTGTGCGCATACTGAGGGTCGACATGAGTCGCAAAGAGTGCATGGTCGGGCTCTAGAGGCACCGGGTCAGGAAAAGGATCAACAACATCAGGCTCAGCGGGTATATCAGCAATGTGAGGGGCATCAATATGATCATCAGCAACAGCATGATCATCCTCCAACAGTGGAGCAACAATCGGATGATCATCGATAGGTACATCAGCAATCAAAGGATCAACAATGGGTAAATCAGCATGAATAGGGTCATGCTCGAACACAGGGTCTGGAGCAACTACTGGCTCGGGGGGCCACAGCAGGCTCCGGGTCATCAAACTCCATCTCGAAATCTGCAGGGTCAGCAAACGCAGGGTCAACTGGGTCAACAGGGTCCTCCATAGGCTGATCCAGGTGTATAAATTCAACGTCCTGGTCCGGATCGAAGCCAAGCGGGAAGACGGGGTCAGAATCCTCATCAATGTCATGATCAATAGCAAAACTCGGGGCAGGGGCAGGTGCAGCAGATGACGCCCTATCGGGGTCTGAATCATGAGAATAGTGCTGCGCACCCTGCGCGTGCGACGGTGCAAAGGCCACAGACTCGAAAGAGTCTGGGACAGGTGAATGGGCAGGTGACTCCTCAGCAGGAGCATCTGCGAGTAGCAAAAGATCGTCGGCAGATAATAGGGCCTCGCCCTCAATGTCATCCTCCAGTGGCTCATCGTCAAACAAATCGACGTCGTCATCGGCGACTACGTCAAGTGGCATATCAAGAACGGGGTACATGGCAAGGGGTATGGGAGCAGGGATCTCCACAAGCGGCAAATCCCCAGCGATGGGGCCATCAGCGCGCTCAATCACGGCATCGGGTAGTGCAAACGGCTGGAAATCATCGTCGTCTGTACTGGTGGTGTCAGAAGTGTACACATCTCGCTCTGATGACTCCCTGTCGTCGGATACAATGGGTATAGGGTCAGTAGTGTCCGACCCTCCCGTGCCGGATGAATCCATGGTGTCTGTAACACAAACACAAATATGCACAAATAATCAATCATATAGTCAAATAAACACATTAGTCACCAATAAGCAATCAAATAGTTCTCCTAGTCCCACTAGCTTCCCAGCCTCCCAGACTGACTCCCTAGTCCCACTAGCCTCCCAGCCTCCTAGACTGCTCTTCCTAGTCCCACTAGCCTCCCAGCCTCCCAGACTGCTCTTCCTAGTCCCACTAGCCTCCCGGCCTCCCAGACTGCTCTTCCTAGTCCCACTAGCCTCCCAGCCTCCCAGACTGCTCTTCCTAGTCCCACTAGCCTCCCAGCCTCCCAGACTGCTCTTCCTAGTCCCACTAGACAACTACCTCAGCCTCCCAGACCGAGCCTCAGCTTCCCAGACTGAGCCTATAACTAACAAATAATATGTGCTCAACATTTGTTTGTAAAAACATTTTGGATCTGGACTTAAGTGGTATGCAGTGTAAAAATGTTTTCGTGAGAGCCCTAGTGATCATAGTCTAGACTCGAGAAAGAATCCTAGTTCGCTATGATCAGAGCTCTGATACCAAGCTGTCACACCCTGGCTTATGCGGAAGCGTGGGTTTATTTGGTGTGACTTCTTAATACCATAGCTTAATCACAACAAAGCTATATGAAAATAAAACCATGCAGATCATCCATTGATTTAAGTTTAAAAAGTAAAATACCACAACATTGTCTTAAGGCGTTGACACATGCAACGGAAATTTCAACCTAATAACATAGAAACATTGTTTGACAGACACAACCACAAACTTAAAATAAACGCCGTTTAAGACTTGCGACTCGTCCAGGTAAAAGTCGCAATCCCTAAACGTGGATGATCCCATACTCTAACGCAGCGCGAAAACGTAGCATACCGTGCCAGATCCTTAGTTCCCTGAAATACATGTAAGTTGGAAAAATCAACAATAATGTTGAGCGAGTTCATGTGTAGTGAGTATGCAAAACCTTTGTAAGTATAAAAATTCCTGGTATGTAGCAAATAAGGAAAAAGAGATCACCAATGGTTTGCAAGGCCATTGATATGTGTGAAGTGCAAGTAGGAAGACTCAAACCTAGCAGATTTTGCGTTGGGCACAAAGTCACCCCGAGGTCCGTTCTGTTGGGCCTGGGGCTGGGCTCGCTACACCCAGATAGATCTACCGCTTACGTCCCTCGGTCCTACAACGAGGATTAATGGCCTCCAGTTTCCGCCTACCCACTCACATGATCTAAGTAGTAACCCTCCTTACGCTAACCATACCATGTAAAAAGTACTCGTAATCATAGTAACATGTATTTCACTCCCGCAGTTAAAAACTGAAAACAATTAAGAGAAAAAGGGGACATGAACTCACCGAAGTGCGTCTCGAAATAGTAATCCCAAAATAACCTGCTGCTTGACGACCTACACGTACTAACTTCTATTAGACGGACAGCCGTGCCTTGGCTTAAGGTTTAATGTTCTTGGGAAATAGTTAGGCAACTATTTCGTATTTCCACTTCTTAATTAATTAATAACTATGTTCCTTCCCAAGGATGGGGGTTTTTATTACATGTACATTTGTAGTTTCAAATAAAATATACTTTTATTTAGTGGATAACTCTCTTAATACGAAAATAATAATAATCATAATAATAATAATAATAATAATAATAATAAGTTTATATAGGTTTGGTTTAAAGTCATTACTTATCCACATAAAGACTAGTAATGCTCTCATAAATAAAGTATTATGAGTTTAGTGCTTTTATAAAAATATGACATTTAAGTTTCCGGTCATCTTTCTAATTCAATCGCAACCTTTTTCAATACAACCAAGAAAAAAAAAGTTATGACGCCATAAATACATATTTATGACAACTTGTTATAACAATTCTTCCAACTTCATACCTTACGTACACATGCAATTAAATTGTCATGGTTACATAACACTTACTTTTATTAAATAATCTCTTAATTTAATAGCTTTTAAGGTTTCATAATTTCAAAATCATTAGTTCTACAGAGAATCTTAGCCTTTTAGTATACCATCAATGCCATACATGATCCCTAGATATATGTATTTTTACTACATTCCATACCAGATATGTACAGCAAGGTTCAAGAGAACATGTAAATCAACCTTCTGTAGGAATTTTATGAACCACCAGGTTCAATTCTCAACAAGTAACTTAAATATTAGGTGGAAGGATCATGTTTAGTAAAACACATAGGTCAAAATACTCATAGATTTTTAAGTGGAAAACCCCTACTCGGATGATTCGACGTATAAACAACATGAGAAACTCCAAGGATAATCGTAACAAACACTTACAAAAGCAAGCGAGGATGCATTCAAAAGACGAGATGATGAAGAGCTCGAACTCGCTTTCCGGGGAATTAGAGACTTGCTTCTCGCGGACCGTGAACTAGCTTTGATCATAAAAGCGGCTAGATAAGAAGGAGATCTATGAAAGCTATTTATTTATAGTTCGAACTTGAAAGAGAACTTACGCTAAAGTGCTCGAACTAGGCTTTGAGGCCGCGAGAATGGTGTCGAACGGGAACCGTGATGATGCTCGGTCTCAGACAAGCTTGATTGTCGAAGGTTAGTCACACTAGAACACCTTGTAGATGCTTGGGAGTACCTTAGGGGTGGACAATGTGACTTGGGAAAGAAGGATTCACACTTGGAGTGAAGGTATGAGTGAGTATGGTGGAGCCGTAGCTTTTGGAGGATGGATAAGATGGAGGGGTCTTGTAATTTGTTCAAAACTATGAGTGTATGGTTCTTGTGGGGTATTTATAAGTAGGAAAATGGCATCAAGGAATCAAATAGGCATCTTTGGAAATTAACTAGGAGCTTAATTTTCGAACCAAACTCTTTAGAAATAAAATGGGTTTAGTTGAGGGAATGGATGAGATTGTTGTACTGATATATTTGTTTATTTCTAATCCCATATCTCCATGCATGCTACATATACCTTTGGATAATGTGCTTCATGGACCAACAACAAGATCTATTATTATATTAGAACAAATCAAATGTGTAAGGGCATTGGTTGGGGCCGATTACAAGTTTGGGGGGGGGGGGAGGTTAAATAAAAATTATTGGTAGATAATTTAATTAGTGGAAGGTGTTAAGTGTAAGATCTAAAGTTTAGTGTGGAATAAAAAAAATAAGGTATTATGTGTGTTGTAATTTACAACGGGTGTTAGGGTATTCGGGGACCCTAACTGGCTCAGAAAAAGAAAACAATGTCAATGACAATATTTTTATATTCTGGGTAAAGTCCGGTTGTTCGGTTGGATATTAATCCGTTAAAGTGCTTAATAAGCATTTAAAGTGTCGTTATTATTATTTTTAGTGACACAAAGAGTTCCCGACACTTTGGAAAGTGTCTAGTATTATTTTTTTCGCGTTATTGCACTTTACTCGTTAGCTAAAATGCAGAACTTTTATATTTAAAGTGCAGAATTTTGTACTCAAAGTACGTTTTAGGGACATCCGGTCACTATAATTATCACCTAGTGACGTAGTTCTACAATCCTCACCTCCCTACACTCCCTACTAGTGTAGTAATCTATTCCCGGCTCATACTGGCCTTAGAGACAGTAACTGTCTGATGCTGGCTATGTCAGCATGTTTACTGGGTATCCCGTATAGTGTGCTCACTGTGTTTTTGTGCATCAAGGTTGTCACTAAGGTTTTTGTGTAAATAATAGAGTGACAGTATAAGATGTGATGCAAGAGTATGTATGTATCAGAAATCAGTAAGCAGTTTAATCACAGTTGTAAGCAAGCACAGTAATTAAGCAGTAATTAAATATTAATTAAGTCGTACGGATACCTGGTTTGGTGAGGGTTGTCACACTTATAAAATCTCAAGTTCTACATGATGAGTTGAATCATTATACATACCTGGCTCGGATCAATATATTGACCCATTTCGATACCTTGCCTTAGTAGCCGCTAAGCAATAGCGATGTACGTATCCGTTTGATATTTATTCCTATAAACATGTAACTCGACAAACCATTAGTCGATATTGTCAAGGGTGATAATTTCACCTTTTAACCCGTTTATTTACCTAGTGATATTTGCCACTTCATCTAAATGCAAATTTCAAGTATTGTGCTAATTTAAAGTCTATTAGCGAAAATACGAAATCAAACATAACGTAACGAAATCGTAGTTACGTACCTTTTAAGCATTCTTTTCAAACGCGTATTTCCACCGGCTTGTCCACTTGACGATCCGGATTCCTTGCCTAAAGAGTTCAATTCACAATCCGTTGAGAACCCTTTTTATAAGTCTTAACGCATAATTTGCCATATCCATCAAGCATGCGTTTTTGTCCGATTTTCAACATTTATCTTTCATTTAGGCATTTTAACGAACACCTAACGGGTATAATTTTACAAATTTAAAATCAAGTTCATAACTTGATATTTTTGCCCAATATAAACATACATATCGATTCCATTATGTCAAGCATGCATACTAATCTCGGAATCATTTTATAGAAATCAAGTACACCACTTTTGTTAGTCATGATTCTTGTGTTCATCTTAATTTTACAAAACCCATTTAACTTATCAATGGATTATCATGAATTTCATAGATTATCCACTAATCCAACATGTTATTGACTATGGTTTACTCCTAAACATCATATTACTTCAAGATTCATCCATGCATGACATATTTAAGCTCAATTTCAGTTTCTCACAATTAACCTAGAATTCAAGGTGAATCAAAACATCACAATTTTACATACCTTATGATCCTTTCAACTAGGTGATCACTAATTTGTGCTTGAATTTCTATTTGGGTTTGATTTGCCCTTCCAATTTCTTGATTTTGTGCTTGTTAGGGTTTTTGAGCTTAATTCTTGGCTCCTGTGGACATCTCGACCAGAACACACACTTTAAGTGTGTGTTTTGGTGTTTAACTTTTGTTTTAATAAAACAAGTTTCCCACTTGGCAATATTAGTCCCTCATGTTTTATTTTGATCAAATGAAGCTATAGCTCACATTTAGTCACTTAATCACATGCTACTAACTTGGTTAATTATTCCTAGTTACTTTAACGGGTTCGGGAAGTTATAACCCGTTATGTTTTAAGTCCCGTTAATTTGGGCTTTTTATATACTTTGTTTTCTCAAAGTATTTATTTCCCTTTCTAATTAAAATTAGGTTTATTTATTTAAGTCCTAATATTTACCGGGTTAAATTTTACCGCTAACGGTATTTTACCCGTTCATCACTATTAACGAGGTTTGATTACTAAACCCGTTTTCGGGGTGTTACACTGGCAAGTGGGGTATTGTGTACATTACTAATTTCTCACGGTTAGGTTCAGCAACGTAACAGTGATAATCATCGCTACTTGGGTGAAAGGACTCAATAGTGGTATGACCATCGTCACAAGGCTGTGACACGGTGCCAAATAAAAATAAGATAGTAGCCATTGTAATCGCTCTTATGCTATAATTTATAACTAAGTGTCATTTTATTAAACTTGAGTGACTCGCCAGTATTTCCCCGCTGATAAAATATTTTTTAAACATGTTTCAGGTAACCTACTGTGAATCAAGGAAAAGTGCTACGGAGCACTAGTAAAGCTTGAAGTGGTGGCTCAGTCAAATAAATAAACATCTTTTGTAAAACAGGGAATTTCCTCGTGAAATTCCTCTATTGTAAATTACGGGGTTGTTCCAAATTATAAAATAAAATAATCGGGCATTTTAAAGTTTTAAAAGATCCTGTTGAACTTCCGCTGTCAAATCAAATAATAAATACCACGGGTTTCTGTTCCGCGACTCCTTGACCGGGTAACACCGGGATGGGGGCCGTGACAGAAAAAGGTGGTATCAGAGCCACTGATTTAAGCCAATTCAGTATTTAGAAATACTTAATTTTTCTGACTGCCATTTTGTGATTCTGTGAAAATTTAATTTACAAAATTTTAACTTAGAATTTTGTGTGTTTCTTCATGTATGCTAACAGCATGAATGAACTATCAGAAGCACTTCAAAACTTTACTATCCATACCACATATATGGATACCACCAGTACCTTCACTGGCTACGAGGCTGATACTGTAGAGCTAATGGTATTTCAAGCCCAACCTCAGGAGAAATCAAAGCCGAAAAAGAGAAGAAGACTCGTAGGCTGGAGGCGTATGCGTAGGAAGAAACCAGCGGTACCGAAAGTTATAAAGGCTGAGGATCCGAAGGATAAAGGTAAAGGAAAGGAGATCGGGGAAAGTTCAGGGCAAGCCCAGGAAATGCCATCATGGGAGGAGCTGGATCGTAAACCGGCACCTAGTGACCTCATGGGACCTGCCGATGAAAACCTCTTCAATTACCCAGCGGAAGCACAACTTCCAGTTAATCTGGAACCTGCTATCCCAGATCCGATTATCCACCCCCGACCTCTGCCAGGAGAGCTAGAAGAATGATGGACAACTGACTGGCAATTTCAGAATCTTTTAAATAACCCTAACACCTTTTTTCCCCAATTTGACCCTGAGCCTCCACTAAACCCACCTATGAGAACAGAAAACTTGGCTGAACTCCGCCACTATGGCGAGGAGTTGGTGGACGCAGGAAATCGAATCCGGGAGGTGGGGGAGAGCATATCATGGAAATACGACGAGAGGGAACGTCGTTTCTGAAATGCCAGCTGATGAGGATCGTATGTGGTTGTGGGAATGTGTGTTTAATAATAATATAATAATAAAAATATAATCATGTAAAATAACAAAAAATAAAACTTTTGTAACATATCTGGTAATGTATGGATGCATATTAAAATATATAAAATATGAAAGTCGCAAAGTCGATAATTTTGGCTATACGTGTTGACGTGATTATGTGCGATTGTTTTATTTTGTTTGGTTGTTATTTATTTTGTGCTAATCACTTACCAGATGGAACACGCTGGTAATGAACCAGTTAATGAGGTTAACCAATCCGAGCAAAACAATGAAGATAACTTTCTTAACAGACAAGATATAGAATATATTGTTGCTCAAGGAATAGCCAATGCTATTCCAGCAATCCTTGCTGCTGTCCGAAATCCAGTTGAACCTCAACCAATTATTCCCAGCAAACGTACTCATGGCGACAATATCTGTAATAGTGTAAATGGAGGCGGCAACAATAATAATAACGATAATGATGGGATGCAAGCCCCATTCCTTAAGAAAACGAAAGCTGCAACGCCTGGTTGCACTTACAAGGAATTTCTTGCCTGTAAACCAATCGAATTTGCAGGCAATAAAGGGGCAACTGCCGTGTTACATTGGTTAGAGAAAACCGAGGCAGTAATTAAAATAAGTAAATGTGTCGAGGAGGATAAAGTTATGTATGCTTCTCACCTTTTCAAGGAAGAAGCATTAGAATGGTGGAATACAGTGTTACAAGCCAAGGGAAGTAACATGGCCTATGCCATGAGTTGGGAAGAATTTAAGCGACTAGTGGAAAGAAAATTTTGCCCTGAATATGAAAAGGAACAAATGGCGAATAAATTCCTGAGCCACCGAATGGTGGATGTTGACTGTCGAGGGTATACTTCGAAGTTCTTCGAGTTATGCTAGAATTGTACCTACTCTGGCTTCGCCAGAACCGGTACTTATTTCTCGCTATATTTGGGGTTTGATAAGCGAGATTTGTGATATCGTTAAAGCTGCAAGACCCCGCACGATTGATGATGCAGTAGAATTAGCCAACACCCTTGACCGACGGACTGGTACGCACAAGAGAAGAAAATCGGAAGAAGGAGGTGGCCCAAAAGATTACCCAAGGATTCCGTGTGGGTAATAGTAGTAATTTCAAGAAAAAGGGAACCGGCCAATCTTCCACTGCTCCATTTTGCAGTACCTGCAAAAGAAAGCATTTTGGAAAATGCAAAGGGTATTGCAATTTCTGCAAAATTCCAGGGCATCAAGAAGAAGACTGCAGAAGAAAGAAATCCACAATTTGCTTTAATGGTGGAGAAGCTGGACATTTTAGGCCCGACTGCCCTAAACTGATCAAACCAGCTGATAACAAAGCCAAACTTGCAGAAGGAACTGCCAAGAAAAACGCAAGAGCCTTCCAGTTGACTACTCAGGAAGCAGAGCTAATCCCTGATGTAATAGCTGGTACGTTCCTAGTTCACAACGTTTATGTAATAGTATTATTTGACTCTGGTGCAAACCAAAGTTTTATAAATACTTCGTTCTGCCAAGCTCTTAAATTTCCCTTAACTAACCTTAGACAAATTTTTACTGTCGAAACGGCAGATGGGAATTCTGTTAACATAGATAAGGTTTTGCAAAAAGGAAAGATAGAACTCTTAGGCCATAAATTTTCTGCAAACCTGTTACCTATGAATTTAGCGGGATTCGATGTGGTGTTAGGAATTGATTGGTTAGTAGCCAGCCATGCTCGAATCCTCTGTGATAAGAATTCCATAGAAATTCATACACCCACAGGAGAAATAGTGGTGATTACAGGAGATAAGCCACGTAAGCCACTAAAATTCATTTCAGCAATAAAAGTGGCCAGTTATTCAAGAAAACAAGGAATAGTGTATATGATTTCGACAATCATTAACACTAAAGGTAAGGAACTTAAAGAAATTCCAGTAGTATCAGAATATGGATGGAAATTCTAAGTGACTACGACTGTGATATTCAATATCATGAAGCAAAAGCAAATGTAGTTGCAGATGCCTTAAGTCGTAAGTATCATGAAAAGCAAAAGCGAGTTCGTGCTCTTAGATTAAGTTTACAATTAGATTTAATGGAACAATTGAAACATATTCAAGAAATAGCAATCAAGGATGATACTGAAGGAATGAAAGGACGAATAAATGAATTAGAGCAAGGAAGTGATGGAATTTGGAGATTCCATAAGAAAAGGATTTGGGTACCTAAGCAAGGAAATTTAAGAGATAAGATTTTAGAAGAAGCCCATAAATCTAGGTATACCATGCATCCTAGTAATAATAAAATGTACCAAGATTTAAGGAATAACTTCTGGTGGATAGGAATGAAAAAGGATATAGCTAGATATGTATCTAAGTGTCTAACTTGTTCACAAGTTAAGGCAGAACACCAGAAACCGTCAGGATTACTTCAACAATTAGAAATGCCTGTATGGAAATGGGAGCTCATAACCATGGACTTTGTTACTAAGTTACCCAAAACCAGAAAAGGTAATGATGCGATTTGGGTAATTGTAGACGAAGTAGTATCCTTACATGGAATTCAACTCTCCATTATATCGGATAGGGATAGTCGTTTCACTTCCCATTTCTGGACTAGTTTCCAGGAAGCAATGGGAACCCGACTAATTTTAAGTACTGCATACCATCCTCAGACAGACGGACAAAGTGAAAGGACGATCCAAACCCTGGAAGACATGCTCAGGGCATGTGTGATAGATTTTGGAGGAAACTGGGACAACCATTTACCTTTAATTGAATTCTCCTATAACAATAGTTATCATTCAAGCATCGAAGCTGCCCCGTTCGAAGCACTGTACGGACGTAAGTGTAGAACTCCAGTTTGTTGGACAGAAATAGGATAAAGTCAATTATCAGGTCCTGAAATCGTGCAAGAAACCACCAACAAGATCACTCAAGTCAAGGAAAGACTGAAAACGGCTCGAGATCATCAGAAGAGTTATGCAGACAATCGACGCAAGCCACTAGAATTTCAAATTGGAGATAGGGTACTCTTGAAAGTTTCTCCTTGGAAAGGAGTAGTTCGGTTCGGTAAGAAAGGAAAGCTAAGTCCAAGATACGTAGGACCATTCCCAGTAATCCAGCGAATAGGACCAGTTGCCTATCGTTTACAACAACCAGAAGAATTAGCCGGAGTACATGACGTATTTCATGTATCCAACCTCAAGAAATGTTTATCTGACAAATCCCTGGTAGTACCTCTTCAAGACATAGAGGTAAATGAAATGTTAAAGTTCGTAGAGAAACCACTTCAAATAGAAGACAGAAAGATTTAGTTTCTCAAACACAAAAGATTGGTACTGGTCAAGGTCAAGTGGGATTCAAAAAGAGGACCCGAATACACCTGGGAACTGGAATCGGAGATGAAGCGAAAGTATCCTCACTTATTCCAATAAATCTCGAGGATGAGATTTTAAATAAGGTGGGGAGGATGTAAGGACCTGCAAAAATGCCCCAAAACAACCCGTAAGTGAAAACCCGGACCCCTGAAACCCTAATGTGCATGAAAAAACAAAAAAAACAAGAAATCTGAGTTTCAGGCGGGCCGCGTAAACCGTAAGCTTATGCTTACGCGGGCCGCGTCAACTTAAAGTTGACTGGATAAGCGTTCAGGGCCACGTGTCGCACACGTGGCGGACCTACCGATGACACGCCAGCCCTAGTTGTAGACTAGGTGGCCCTCGCGGGCCGCGTAAGACCTTGTTAAGGTTTACGCGGGCCGCGTAAAACTTGAAAATTTGCTATAAATTGCTGGTGCATGAGCAGTTCATCTGTGTTCGAAAATTTTGTTCAAAAACGAAGTCTACTGCTCAAAATCGAAATTCTAAGTAGGGAAACGCTGCTACGAATACAGGGTATTAACTCGATCACTGCTACGATACAATGTCCGATCGATTGAAACCGATCCAATGGATATTTAAGTGCTGCCGAAATCAGGGCTATACTTTGTCATTCGTCGTGAGGGTTTTGATTTCGTGAGCTTATCGTAAATGTTGTATTAAGTTATTAACCTAGTTTCGTGTGCATTGTTGTCTAAACTAGGTTACATGGCTAAATCAGTAGGCTAAACTCTGCCCGTCTAAACTTGCAATGTGAGTGATTCTCTTTTTATCAACAATGTTTACAGTACTCCATTTATTTTCAAAAGTTATAATTACAGGGATTAAGTCTTGGTTATCTTAAATCACTGGCAAGTGGGCTATTGTGCACATTACTAGTTTCTCACGGTTAAGTTCAGCAACCTAACAGTGATAATCATCGCTACTTGGGTGAAAGGACCCAATAGTGGTATGACCATCGTCACAAGGCTGTGACACGGTGCCAGATAAAAATAAGATAGTAGCCATTGTAATCGCTCTTATGCTGTAATTTATAACTAAGTGTCGTTTTATTAAACTTTAGTGACTCGCCAGTATTTCCTCGCTGATAAAATATTTTTAAAACATGTTTCAGGTAACCTAGTGTGAATCAAGGAAAAGTGCTACGGAGCACTAATAAAGCTTGAAGTGGTGGCTCAGTCAAATAAATAAACATGTTTTGTAAAACAGGGAATTTCCTCGTGAAATTCCTCTATTGTAAATTACGGGGTTGTTCCAAATTAGGAAATAAAATAATCGGGCATTTTAAAGTTTTAAAAGATCCTGTTGAACTTCCGCTGTCAAATTAAATAATAAATACCACGTGTTTCTGTTCCGCGGCTCCTTGACCGGGTAACACCGGGACGGGGGCCGTGACATTATGTTAAGTAAGTTAGTTATTTAAGTTAGTCCAGTTAGCAAACTTACTAATCATGAGGGGCCTAATTGAACAAGTGTTGAAAATAGTTAAATTGAATAAAAGACAAAAAAAAAGTTCTGGACGGGAGTCGAACCCGGCCCAACCGTAAACATATAACACAGCAACCTACTGAGATGCGCCTCAACTTGTTGTATTAGTTAACGCGTTTTAGGTTTAGCATCTGCTGAAACGTGAACTGCTCCTTCTCCTTCCTTCTTCCTCACTTTCAGCGCGACCCACCTCCACGAACGAGTTTTATACAACGATTCCACTTCCCTTTGTTCCGTTATGACCAATACTAAGGGGTTTTAAGTTATACACCATAAATTCAATCTAAATGCTTCATAATTAACCCAATTAAGTGTAAGTTTTAATCACCATTAAAACACCTTCAAGCACACAAATGGGTTTTGTTTCATATCTTCAAATTATGTCCCAAAAATTTTACCATTCGTTCTTCTAATCAAACCATGTAAAACCCCACTGAAATTTCTCTATTTCATCACCTCTACATCACGAATTTAATTGAAGAACATTCTAGGGCTTGTAACTTGTGTGGACGATATCTCCTTCAATTCTCAACGTTTTCAGGTGATTCCAAAGCCCAACTTGTTTAGTTTTTCATGCTCTACAAAAGCCCTCTATCAATTTCAGTGATAGGAGGCTAATTTATCCGAATTTAGTTTTAGTTGAAATTATGGTTCTTCATGCATAGAATTTGGGGCTTTTATATTTATACCTGTGTTTTGATGAAATTGAAAGTATAATATTGTTATATATCATACTAGTGTATTGTGTGTAAATTTTGGTAATTTTTAGATATCAATTAAAATTTTGATGAATTATTTACGTTTTAATAACTAGATAAATCAAATAAAAATACAAGATAATTTTAAATAAATTCAATAAATATTTCTATTGGGTATTTCAGAGTATATGAACACTAGGGAATTTTATTATAATTTTTCCTTAATTTTTTTGGGAATTCATGAATATAATTTGGATTTATACATGTTTTAATTATTCTAAAATACAAGTTTATCATAAATAAATTCTATAAATGTTTTTACTGATTTTGTGTTAGCTTCTATATTTTTTTTTCAGATTCTTATATAAATTTTCTATAATTTTAATTATCTTATCAATGGATTTTCTTTTAAGTAAATGGAATTTCTTTATAAATTTATTATTTTAAATTAAGAAAAAAGTGATAACCATGAAATCTAAGGTAAACTTTTGTTAGATGAATTCTATTAATTTATCAAAATTGGTAACATTTAACGATTATATCATGACAATTTGTACAAAATACCGATTTCTATATTATTTTGAAAACTCATATAAGTCCCCAAATAGGAGAACCCGATTTCCTAAAATTTATATACTGTCCGTTTGTTTAGGATTTTAGTTATTCATTTTAGGGTGATTATCATTTTAGATATAATCCGGTTCTTGTCGTGCGGTGTTTAACAAGACTAAGCAGGAACGCAACCTGTGAGTAGATTCGACTCTTTTCCCCTTTTTGCCACTTACTCTTTTTGGGTTGTATCTCGTGCTCGATTTCAAATTTATTATTTAATTTGATAACATGCTATTCGATGTGTTTCTATGTGTCACTTGTTGCTAATTTCTATTGTTTCTCTATACGTGTATCTATGTGTTACTCGCTTTGTGTCACAGGTTTCGCGTGGATCCACCTGGCTGACCGGTTCCCCACGGCCATGGGTCGAACTCGGTATCGCCATCATTGTTTCGCAGATTCGCCTTTTGGGGTTTGAATCTCTATGTGTCTATGGTTACTAATATTGTTATGTTTGTGTTGTTTATGAGATATGTGTTGAATTCTTGTTATATTGAAAGACCTAGTTTCACATTTGATAATGCATGTTATAAAATAAGGTTTTTCTAAAAACAATATAACAAAAACATTTTTAAATAAAAACCGAATCTATTCACCAACCTGTTTGTTGACCCAAAAACTTTTTTTACGCGTGATACAGGTACACAAGGGTGGGCGGATTTTGAGTTGAAGACATGTAGGATTGCCTTAGTAATAAACCGGCTATGATATGTTACTGATTTTTCCAAAATTCGATAAATCATTTCTGATTAAAATTATTTTTGGTAAACCGCATCGAGGTAAAACATGAGTTAATCTAACATTGGAAAATCATTTTTGTAAATATTAATTTGTGTTTTCTTAATTTATCATAGTTTTTACATTTTAGGGAGAGTAAATCCAAATTTGAAAAATTCAAAAAAATCGAAAAATTTCAAAAACAAAAATGAGTTTCTTGGCGAGAAAAAGAGAAAATGATAGTACATCAGTGGTCTGTCCAAACCTCTTTGAACCTTAAATGAAAAACGATAAGCAACTCTATATAAGATGTATCGGTAGGCTTACAATCATTTTAAAGTGTGCAGGGTGATATAAACTTAAATCGACTGAAGACCAGGTGGGAACCGCTCATTGGCATATGGTTTTGGTACCGAAATTTTGTTTGATAGATTGCCAATGTTCTGAGATACGTGGTGATGCGTGTGTGGTGGTTATATGTTTTTATGTATATTTTTAGCCCTTTTTACACTTTAGTCAAGTTTTAAATTTATAAAACACGATATTTAACTAACCCCAAACACACATATGGGCAAGTGGACCCATCGTGAGCGTAGTATAGTGTTGGTAAGATACCGAGGTCGTCCAAGGACACAAGGGCTTTTAATACCGGTTTATCCTCAACGTCTAATCAAATAAAAAATTTAGAAAAAGGTTTTAAACTAGAAAATAAAAACTAAAAATGTTGAAAATAAAAAATAAAAATAAAAAACAGATAGACAAGATGAATCACTTGGATCCGACTCGCATTTAGTGTAACCTTTGATTATTTTCGTACTTTTGCACTTTTTAAGAGATTATCTTAGTTATAGTAGTAGGCCCCTCTTTTGAAGGTGATGTTACCCTCAACCCAGTAGTTTGAGTCAACAACGATACAATCCTAAAGGGTTGGATTATTGAAAGATAATTGATTAAGTTATTAATGTATAATGTGATAGGCCCCTCTTTTGAATGTGACGTTACCCTCGGCTAAGTAGTTTGAGTCAGTAGGGATACAATCCTAAATAGCCGGGTTAAAGTTTTAATAGTAATTTACTTATGAGGGGGTCAAGGAGTTCGGACCCCCGCCATCCAATACCAGTGGGTATTGAAGGAGGTCCTACTAAAGTTGACCCAGGTCCTTGCAGGATCTATACACTGAACAAGGCAAGACTCTTACCAAACCATTCCCTTAACCCCCGACCAGGTAGCCAACATATCTCCATATAGACCGTGGAGATATTAATGGTGAAAATCTTTTATTTTATATAGACAGTAAAATAATGTCAAGACACCATGGACAAATGATAAGGAAGATTCACCTTCAACATAAGAAACTAGTTATTAAAGTCATTAATACATAACCAAATAAAAAGTGCGAAAAGATTAAAAATAAAAAGTATTACACTAAACACTTGTCTTCACAAAGTGATGTAAGAGACTTAGGCAAACATGGCCTTTGATTGTCAAGAACTCTTACGATCAATCTTGGATCCCGAGACTACTCACACACTCTATGATGGATTATGGATGATGGTGGTGGATGTGGGTTGTGATGGTGGTGGTGGTGGTGGGTGGGTGAAGTGTGAGAGAGGTGGTTTGCCAAGGGATGAGTTGCAAATGAGCCAAACACCCCTATTTATAGCCTGCACAGAAGCCCGTACACGGCCCCCTATCCATTGGGCATGGCCCCGTGTCCACCCATCTTCTCTTTCTTCATTACTTGCAGTTTGTCTGCATTAGTTGACCACGCCCCCGTGTCCGCTGGGCAAGACCCCGTGTGCAGAAGCATATCTGTATTATCAAGATTTGCCTAGATTCTGTGAATCTTAGCGTTGACCACGGCCCCGTGTCCGCTAGGCACGACCCCGTGGTGGGTGATAGAAGCTTCTACAACTTTGTCTTTTCTGTAGACACTTGGGCACGCCCCCGTGCTCATTGAGCACGGGGCGTGTTCAGCCTTCTGTTCTCTTGTTTTTGCTTGGGGAGATGTTGTCGAGGGGTCGGGCATGCCACGATTATTCCTTATCTTGTATTATTGTTAGATTTAGCTGCATTTTTGCTTCTTTTGTCCATTTAAGCTCTTTTAACCCTGAAAATACAAAAGGAAGACAAAAACACACTTTTTCCAACATTAGTACTAAAAAGGGGTTAGTTTTATGCCACATTTGATGTAATTTATATGTTGCATTTTGTGCACATCAAATACCCCCACACTTGAATCTTTGCTTGTCCTCAAGCAAAACTCTTTATAATGTGGCTTACACTCCCAAATGGAATAGGTAGAAGAGAAGGTTTTTGGGCTTGTCATAGAGTGTCGGGATTCCAAGATTCTTTATTAGGTTTTATTTTAATTTTATTTACAATCCTATTCGTCATGATTTATTTAGAACATTACATAAGATAAATTACTTATTAGGGCATAACATGCCTCTTTAAAATTCCATTTATATACAAGTTCACATACCTCACGGGGGATCACTCAACACTCGTCCGAAGGTGTATTTTTGTGAAGCACTCGAGAGCGGCATGGAACTTACTTCTACCATAAGCTTGCCAAGCAATCAATCCTCCTCCTTTTTAACTATACACCTTTGTAAATATCAAGAGGACTTTTGGGGGAAGGGTTAGGCTTGGGTTAAAGAAAGGTGGTTGGGTTAGTGGTTAGTAGAAAAGGGCGAAAGACGTAAAAGGCGTCGGTTTTCGTAAGACTTATTATTTTTTTTTCAACTTTTTATTCTAATAAAGCATTTCTTCAAACGAAGTTCTTTTTGATAAACTTGCTTGTTTATTTCTTTTGGCTTCATCATTTTTTTTATAAGTAAGTCACAAGAAAACCGAGCTTTGTTACTAAAATAAAGGGTTTAAAATGAAAAAGGGGTTTTGGTGGGTAAAAAGGGTGTTTGTTTTGGGTTAAGAAATGAAAAGGTTTAGGCTCAAAGGGGTTAACCAGGGGGATTTTGGGTATGTGGTAAAAAAAAAAAAATAATGGTGTTGAAATAAAAGGGGTTAGTCCTAATGCCTCCATCATTTACTTACTTGGGTTTAAGATGGTAAGGACCGGGAATGTATTGTCATGGAAAGTTCTAGAGTCGTAAGAACCAAGGGGCTATTCACACAAGAAACGAAAAATGAGCACTTAGTTTAAAGGTGTGCATTTGTATGCTCAATAAAGGCTCAAAACTCACTTTTTGTGGGAATGGGTTTTTATGTGATCAAGTATATATAATCAAATTTTAACTAGATTTGTCATGCCGTTTCATAATTTTCTTATGTTGGTTCTTTTTATCACGACGCTATCGGTTGTAAATTTGTAAAAATATCACCTTTTTAGAACTTGTAATTCCCAAATTAAACCAAGACAAGTAAAAAAAAATGAAAAGATTTTGAAAAAATTTGGGGTGTTTAGCGGTTCCAATAGAGTTTTGTGTAAGGCTTGTAATTAGGACTTGCAAAATTCAAGGTTTTAGCATCCCCCCCCCCCCCCCCCCCACACTTAAATTACACATTGTCCTCAATGTGTCCCAAAAATAAGTTTTTAGGTTGATTGAATGTGTAAAAGTGTGTTTAAAAACAAATTTTTATGTTACTGGGCATCTTGACACGGGCCCGTGGTGTCCGGGCACGGCCCCATGTTCAGGTTCCCAGTAACAAAAATTAGTAAAAAGAAACAGAAGCCTGGGCACGGGGCCATGTCCAGTTACCTGAACTGGGCGATTTTCTGCAGATGGTTCAGCACGGGGCCGTGTTCGCGGGATACGGCCCGTGCTGAACTTGCTGTAATGAAGAAAATTTTGCAGGAGGCTCTGTTTTTGTGCATGGGGCGTTGGTTCAAGTTTCCCTTGGTATCCTTCACCATCCCGAGTGTGTTTTATTCCTGAAAATTAAAGCTAAACTAGAAAATATAAAAAAAAATTAATCTAAACTAAACTAAGGATAGTTCCGCGGAATGCCTCTGTGGTGCGCCAAGTTTATAAGGGTCCTTGGCTAGACCCAAAGCCTAGTCATATGTTACCCAAGTGGGATGTTTTGCATCCCATGTTGCACCGTCGGAGAGCATCATCCAAACTTGAGTGTATGACCTTCATGTAATTGACCGGGTCATCGTCTTCTACTCTCTTTCCAACTCCGAACTTCATTTCCTTGTCACCAACCCTCAATGTTAGTGTTCCACCATTCATGTATACCACTGCGTGGGCCGTAGCTAGGAATGGCCTCCCTAAAATGAGTGGTACTTCGGTATCTTCCTCCATATCTAGTATGACAAAGTCGGCTGGGAAGACAAATTTGTCGACTTTGACCAATAGATTTTCAACGACACCTTGTGGATATTTGACGGACCTATCGGCGAGTTGTATGCTCATTTTTGTAGGGCTTGTTTTCCCTAGGCCGAGTCAGTCGAACATTGATGCGGGCATGAGGTTGATGCTAGCCCCGAGGTCGGCTAGTGCATTGCGAATGGGAGATTCCCCAATCGAACAAGGGATTGTGAAGCTTCCAGGGTCAATCTTCTTTTGCGGGAGTTTGTTGAGCAGCAAGGCGGAGAATTCTTCGCTTAAGTTAACTAATTGCAATGATTCAATTTTCCTTTTGTGAGTGAGGAAGTCCCTCATAAATTTTGAATATTTAGGCATTTCCCTTAGGACTTCAACAAATGGAATATTAACATGCAATTGTTTTAGCAAATTTTCGAAATTTGTGAATTGCTCATTGGTCTTTTGGCGAATTAACCGACCGGGGTATGGAACCGGAGGATTCTTGATGGGCTCTTGATTTGGTAGAGGAGCCGTCTCTTGTTGGGGCGTTGGTGGAGTTGTGGTTTGGCTAGATCGGCCCTTTTCAGTTGGAGGTAATGGAGCCTCATCGGGACCCATGGTACGGTTTCTCAATGTGATGAGACGTACTTGCGCCTTTGGGTTGGTTTCGGTATTACTTGGTAATGCGCCTTGTGGTCTCTCGGATATATTTTGAGCTAGTTGATTTAATTGTTTTTCAATGTTTTGAATACTAGCTTGTTGATTTCTAAAATTAGATTCCAATTGTTGAAATCGATCCAAGTTTTTCTTTTCGGTGTCGGAGATGAGGCGAGATACGGTATCTTCAAGCCTTTCTCGTCCCCCTTGTTGTTGAGAGAAATTTTGTGACTTGTTTCTTGGTTGTTGAAAGTTTGTTCGTTGGTTTAGATTTTGTTGGTTACTACTATTGCATGGTTCTCTCCAACCAAGGTTAGGGTGGTTACGCCATCCTTGGTTGTAGGTACCCGTTGGAGGACCCGACGGCCTAGGTCTATTATCAATGTAGTTTACCGTTTCTGTTTGATTATCCAATTCTTTCATACAACTCCAATTTTCATGTGGCCCACCACACCCCTCACAAGACATAACCGAGGCCGTTTTTGCCATTTCTTGCTTTTTTATTTTTGAAGAAAGGGCCTCGATTTGAGCTTGTAAAGAAGTGCTTTCATCAACCTTATGGGCGCCCGAGGCAATAGATTTATTGCCTCGGGGAGTGTGCCAATGAAAATTGGTTTGTGCAATTTCCTCAATTGATTATATATTTCATTTGGGCGACGATTACCTAAAGGTCCCCCGGAGCTACAGTCAAGTGTTTGTCTTATGTGTGGTAACAATCCATTGCAGAAAGTGGATACTTGTTTCCATACCGCAAGACTATGATGAGGACACTTTCTTAGTAACTCCTTGAACCTTTCCCAAGTTTCATATAAGGATTCCCCGTCCTCTTGTGAATATGTGTTAATTTCAGTCATTAATTTAGCCGTTTTAGCAGGAGGCAAATACTTATATAGAAACTTTTGGGCTAGTTCATCCCAAGTGTTTACCAAGCCAACTGGGAGGGTATTTAGCCAAGCCTTAGCTCAGTCCTGTAGTGAAAATGGAAACATTCGAAGGTGGATGGCGTCGTTTGATGCTCCATTGATCCGAAAAGTATCACATATTTCCAAGAAGTTAGTAATATGTAAATGGGGATCTTCGTCCGCAAGTCCATGTAAGGTTGCGGAGTTTTGGAGCATTTGTATCAAATGCGGCCGAAGTTCGAAGTTGTTGGCTTTGACATTTGGTGCATTGATAGCGCCGCCGAGATTACCTACGGTGGGACGTAGGTAATCCATGAGGGTACGTTGGTCCGCCATTGGAAGTGGGTCCCCTGAAACTTTCTCTTGGTTTTTAGCTTTAAGTCTTATTCTTAGAAAGCGTTCGGGTTCGTCTAGAGGTTCTTTTATGTCTCTACTAGAACTGGAGCTCATACACTGCGTGGAACGTTCAGATGTGGCGCCTTGGTTCCAAGTCCTGCAATAAAAACAAAAAAGAACGTTGGTCAGAAGTTTCACCACGGCCCCGTGCTCAGATGAACACGGCCCGTGGTCGGATATACAGTGATTGTTTTCCGGATCCCTGTTGCTGGGGAGCTCGACACGGCCCCGTGTTGCACCGACACGGCCCCGTGCTCAACTCTCTGTAACTCGGAAAATAAAAACTGCCAGTAACAATGCCAGGCACGACCCGTGCTGAGCTCTGCAGAAACTAAAAATTTATAAAAATCCTAAAAAAAATAGAAAAACAAGAAAAAACGATTAGACCGTTGATTCCTAACTTTCTTAAATTCATTGTGTCCCCGAACAGGTAGCCAACATATCTCCATATAGACCGTGGAGATATGAATGGTGAAAATTGTGACAACTGTGCTCTTTAATCGATGTACTATGCAAAACAATGTTAATTATCAATAAAACAATGTGTTTTGATGTTATTATATGTGTAATTGTGTTTGATGATTTTACAATTCGATTCGATTCCGATTTCAAGCTTTAAATTGCTTTCTTGAAAGTTATACGCAAACTGGAGCGTAAACGCAGCCAGTTTAATGCGACAAACACTCAAGAATAGTGACATAGGCTTAACATACCCAAAATAACCTCCACATAACTTAGAAATAAGTTTTGGATGGTTTGGTGTGTCGAAAACAAGTCTATTCGATCACAGGGACTATTTGTGTCAAACTGCGAAACTATACCGATTCGTATGGTATCGAAGAGTCTGGAACTTGATCATAAGCTAAACATACCATAAATAACCTAAACATAGCTTAGAAATAAGCTTTGAATGGTTCGGTGTGCAAAAATATGCTTATTTGATCTTACAGGGACTAAAAGTGTCAAAAACGACGTAAGTTTGCATTTACGGGCATATCTTACGTTCTGACCACATCTGGACATCCAAAATTTTTGCACACACTAAAATATTTTTATTTTAGAGATCGGCATGCAAAAATACCGTTCGTCGCTTAATTTGGTTCGTTTTCGCGTCTGTTTGAGTTTCGTCGTAATTTAACGAACAACGCGACCGTACGACCAAACGAGCAGACATCCGAGAGTTTTCCAAGAATATTTTGAGCCCTCTAAACTTTATTGACCTTGTAGAGCCTTGAAAAGGGCTTAACGGGGGTCAAAAGGGCCTGAAATGAGCTTAAACCAAGTGCAGGGACCTGAACTGCCAATTATCAAACTTTTGCTGATCTGGGGAGTTCAGGCGGGGCGCGTAAAGGTCCCCCTCACCTTTAAGCAGGCCGTATGAACATGCCCAGAACCAGAAACTCAGTTTTAGCATTCTGTTGCAACTTCAGGGGCTGTTTATGCAATTCCTTTGTGTGATGGGCAAGTTTAAGTGTTCTCCAAGGTCTCTAATCAGTTCCTAACACATGTATGGACATGATTTAATCCTTGATGGCCACACAAACACATGGAATGATCTTGTTCATCATGCTCTAGTATAAATAGCATGGCCAACTTCCATTTCATTTGCTCATTTCCTCATTCTCTTCTCTACAATCTGATTTGGGAGCTCTCTCAAGTGTTTGGAGCTTTCTAATCCGATTATTCTTTGTAGAAAAGATAGCTAGGACCTATTGTAAGTCTTCTTTCATGCTTATTCTTTATGTTTAAGCAGAAAGTCAAACAGTTTGGCCAACAGTTTGACTTTCGGTTTTGACCATCAATTGGTCAAGTCAAAGTTCAATTGAACTTTGCAACGTGATTGTAATCATGATGGTTATAATCCTTAGCGATTATAACTACTGATTACCACGTTAACTAGGCGTAATGACGAGTCAAAGTTTCGGTCAAAATGCGTTTTAGCACGCATTTTGCAACGGAACTATTTTCGAGTATCAAAACCCATTGTTTTGATACCAAATCAGTTTTCTAAGTTAGTTAAACATGTTTTGACATGTTTAGCTCATCACTATTAGTTTAGTGCTTGTTTAGGGTCGTAAGTTAAGCGGTCTAAACAACCGCTTAGACTTTCGAATCCGACCCGTTTAGTCGATCATTAAGATCCGACCAAGCTCGATTAGTGATCATAGTTGCATAGGGAATAACCACTGAGGTTATACCTTATGATCACATAGGATTGGTTAGTTATTTGTTAAATAGCTTGTATGCCCATAAGAAATGACCAAAACGCCCTTTTGAAGCTTAAATCCGTATTTTACATATGTGAACATGTTTTTGACATATAATCTGATTTAGTAACATGTTTAGGTATTATTGGGCATGTAAGACTTGACATAGCACATAGTTAACCATCCGAACATAGTTTTGCACGAACGACGCATTAAAGTAGCATAAGCTACCTTAATGGGTCGTAACGGGTCGAAAGCACTTAGGCTAAGTTCCGATTTAGGATGTAGGCTTTGCTAAACCATATCACATGAGTTCCACACTCATTTGGTTTACAAGACCTCATTCTATCCGATCTTCTGATTTAGGTGTCGATTTATTTACTAGTGATCCGATTACTAGGTACTACTTGAATTTCCTTGGTTTGTCTGAGCTTCGCTAAGTTCTTTAGATCAAGGATACACTTTCATTCAATGTGAGTACATAGTTCCCCTATTTTACTGTTTTCAATTGTTTTGGGGTGATTCATATGTATTAAAACAATTTTGATATTTTAACGATGGTTTCAAAAACGATTAAGATGGTTTATATTAAACTAATAACGATTTCGATAATGTGAACGAACTTGTTGGTTGAAATTACATAACGAATGACATTCATTAGCATTGATCAAGCTGACCAGTATTAGGTTATGGTACCATAGGATCTGACAAATCCCGTTATCAGACTACACCCATGGTTATGTGTGGGGGTTATGTAGGTAACGACCGAATCTGATGATTGTTAACTTACCCTTTGGTGGTTTGTTAATACGAGAAACGAGGTAGTCGAGTCACGAAGGTTTGAATGTTATTAGCGAAACGGCCAAAATTGGTTTCACAATTAAAACACATACGATTTTGGGACGAATTAAACGATTTGGAATGACTTAAACGATATAAATGATTTGAACGAACGATTGGTTTTGGGTACTGATTAGATAATGGGAAGGGTGTAGCATGATAAAAGCATGGTAGATACGCCGCTGGTACATCTTATATATAAGTGCTTCTATCATATTACATTGCGTGTCATTATTTAGTTCACTTGGGAAACGATTTGAAACAATGTCACACAATGAGGTTTTCGAAATGATATAAACCATACGAGTTTTATTAACGAGTTTTAACGAGATGTTTTACGATTTGGTTTACTAAAACAAAAGTTTTTGAGTTAAGAATCATGGCTACGAGATTTTATATACTATAACCATCTTGATTTTAGTTGGTTAAATTATGTTGCAATACACTTTTCAAAACGAGATTTGTACTTTTGACTCTTGTAGTCTAACGAAGTACTGCAACATATAAACAAGCCATGAATCCGAAACTCTCCTAAAACCTATGTGCTCGCCAGCATTTCTTTGCTGACTTTGTTTTTTACATATGTTTCAGGTGATGTTGCGTGATGATTGCTAGGAAGCTTGTGTCACATAGGACTTGGACGAGGCCTTAGTGACTTAAAAACAATTATAAACAATGTGTAGTTTGTTTGTTTCAGTTTAAAGACAATGTACATTACATAATAATTCAATAAAACGAAACTTTTAATTACCATGGTTGTGAAACGATGATTCTGTTACAACACTCCCCGACGTTTCCACCACGGTTTGTTGTTTTAACGTGGTCGGGGTGTGACAAAAATCTTTTATTTTATATAGACAGTAAAATAATGCCAAGACACCACGGACAAATGATATGGAAGATTCACCTTCAACATACGAAACTAGTAATTAAAGTCATTAATACATAACCAAATAAAAAGTGCGAAAAGATTAAAAATAAAAATTATTACACTAAACACTCGTCTTCACCAAGTGATGTAAGAGACTTAGGCAAACATGGCCTTTGATTGTCAAGAACTCTTACGATCAATCTTGGATCCCAAGACTACTCACACACTCTATGATAGTTGATGGATGATGGTGGTGGATGTGGGTTGTGATGGTGGTGGTGGGTGGGTGAAGTGTGAGAGAGGTGGTTTGCCAAGGGATGAGTTGCAAATCAGCCAAGCACCCCTATTTATAACCTGCACAGAAGCCCGGACACAGCCCCGTGTCCATTGGGCACGGCCCCGTGTCCACCCATCTTCTCTTTCTTCATTAATTGTAGTTTGTCTGCATTAGTTGACCACGCCCCCGTGTCCGCTGGGCACGACCCCGTGTGCAGAAGCGTATCTGTACTATCAAGATTTGCCTAGATTCTACGAATCTTAGCGTTGACCACGGCCCCGTGTCCGCTGGGCACGCCCCCGTGGTGGGTGATAGTAGCTTCTACAACTTTGTCTTTTCTGCAGACACTTGGGTACGCCCCCGTGCTCATTGAGCACGGGGCGTGTTCAGCCTTCTGTTCTGTTATTTTTGCTTGGGGAGATGCTGTCGAGGGGTCAGGCATGCCACGATTATTACTTTTCTTGTATTTTTGTTAGATTTAGCTGCATTTTTGCTTCTTTTGTCCATTTAAGCTCTTTTAACCCTGAATATACAAAAGGAAGACAAAAACACACTTTTTCCAACATTAGTACTAAAAAAGGGTTAGTTTTATGCCACATTTGATGTAATTTATATGTTGCATTTTGTGCACATCACGTGGTCTTTATGCTGTTTAACATATGGGTATCATGGTTGTTTCTTTTACCGAAAACAACAGAGACGCAAGTCTAGATCTTCCATGATACCATACATACGTGTATATATCATACAAACATGTATATAATACATGATGCATACGACCTCAATAAGTGATAAACAATCACATGTCCCAATCAATAAGTGATAAAATATCACAGTTATCCGGGAGTCAAGTTCGTCTCTTTGTCTGTACGATGGTACTAACCTGTTCACGGACTTGCTCATGTGCCCTCATGCATCAAATATCAAGTTCCTCATCAGTAAGTGATTTTATCACATAGGGCTTGTATTCACCCAAAAATAAGTGAGTATCTCACATCATATACGTTGAAAACAGATGATAAATGGTATACTCACCAGTAAGATAAATTCTCGTGCATACCTTGACACGGGAATGTGTCGTGTGTGGATGAACACCGGTCGGCAAGTATAAATCATACACTTAACGTATCCTCTCGCCATGATTACATCTGATAAGTTGATCTTATGTGGACAACAATACCGATAATCGTTATAGAATGCTTATCTAAATCTTAACTAACTGAACAACAAGAGCGTTTTGGCATGACCGTACACTGATATGATTCTCTTACCCTCGAAACTCGCAAAAAGAATGTCTGTAAATATTTATTTAATGCTTTCAGTTTCTGCATCTCTGTATATATTTATTTACTGCTTTCTGTCATTACATTTGAAATATTCAAAATACCAAAAATATTTTAGGTGTGTTTTAATATAAACTTTTTAAAAGCCAAAAAGATTTTATTTCTAATTTCTTTTGATTACCCGATGTTGGAACTCGAGTCTTCGTTACCTGAAACCTGATCGAAAATCAAATCGACTAAATCTTCATAAACGGTCGAAATTTGCAAGTTTTGAAAGTTAAAAACCAAAATTGAACAATTTGTTAAACTTTCAAACTGTCGGACGGTAGTTGAAAATTGGTCACATGTGTGTCGTTTTGCTTATGTTAATTATATTCCAAGCAGTTGTTCTCATTACGCGTTTAGCTTTCTTGTATGTGCAGATGCTACAATCAAACCAGCTAAAGGCAAAGAGAACGTGTTAGAAGACGAGCTTTGGAATGAAGACATGGCATGAATGCACTCAAATGATCAAGATGATCGAGTTGCCGCTGACCACTCATCAATGCCACAAGGATCTAAAGAATTGAAGATCAAAAGATTCACGAGCATAACTCACGGGAGAGCGTATCTTAAAGGGGAGTTTGTTAACACACTTCCTAAATGAAAGGGGGAGTTTGTTGATACACTATCTACTTACGACGCGTGAAGATTTTGAAGATCCTTCGACATGGAAGACATGGAAGATGAACCTTACGAGTAGCGTCCAAGGGGGAGTTTGTTGGTATACTGTATGTGGACGCGACTCGGTTCGGTTCGACTCGGTTCGGTTCGGCTCAAGCCCGACGTCGCGACATTCCTCCATCGTGCGCCCCAGAGATCGACACACGAAGCACGAATAGCCGCGCACCGTTTCACACCGACACATCACCATGACATCACCATAATAATGTCATGATGATGTCATGAGAAGACTTTTTCATGTGAAAACTACATATCCACGTGAATTCAAAGAGTTGTGAACCAATTAATGATGCTGATTAATATTGTTTGCTGATTGGTTATGCTGTTGACGAAAAACTGACCTCATACATGACGAAAAACTGATTTTTCGTGGGCATTGGTCTTTCGTCGAGGTTCTTTGTGGACTGAAGTCTTTCGCCGACCTTGTTACTATATAAACAGCAGAACTGAAGACAGTAGATAGGACAAGATAAGAGAGAGACACAGAAGAGACACACAGTGAGAGCACACATCTGAGAGTTTGAGAGCATTATTTCTTGTATCATTCTTGTAACCAAACTCTCCAAATCTATACACATTTAAGCTTTAAACGTTGAATCTTTGTTTGTGTGTTTGCTCTCTCGCTCGGTTTGTGTCGCGACGAGGATTCCGCACTCGTTACGGCATCCGAAACAAGAAGTCATCGTAGTCCGACGATCCGTATCGGGACCCACAACATTTAATTTGATGTATATTTAACTAGAAACAATTTTTACCGACACAAAATTTGCGCCACTAATTATGTTGTGGTAAAAAGAAGTGTGACTAAACCAATATGGATATGTAACTCTCATAACCTTTTAAAGGAACAAAAAAATGCCACTAAAAGCCTAATAACTTTGTGCGGCATAGCGTCAGCGCTTCTAGTGCCACTTTTTTTGTGTGCCGCCCATTCCTGTCCAGAGTCGTGTGTAATATTCTCGATATTAAAAAAGTTGAAATTTAATCTCTAACAAATTTCCATATGTAATAAAGTCCCAAAAGTCTTGGTTTTATATTCGAAGATGATGTCAATTTTATACATGTCTAATTCAATTAGTCGTAATGGACTTTGTTTACTATTAATATTACTAATTATATATGCCTAATTGAATTCCTACTTTTAGGAGATGGTTCCGAGATTAAACTTTAATTTTGGAAATTTATTAGAGATTAAATTTCAACTTTTTTTAACATCGAGAAGATTACGCATGACTCTGGATATTGGTTTATAACTAATCCATATATAATAAAGTCACAAAAGTCTTAGTTTTATATTCGAAGATGATGTCAATTTTATGCATGTCTAATTCGATTAGTCGTAATGGTCTTTGTTTACTATTAATATAACTAATTTTCTTTTTTTTTAAATCATTTTTATTTCATTCCAGTCATCAGGGCAAATTACATAAGGATAGCGGGTAGACGAGCAACAAACTGCGCCGCCATCCCTTTCTGAATAGAAAACACTAATCTACTAATTATATTTTTTGTACACTGGGATGAGGAAAACAAACCCTAAAGATGAAGAGTGGCAGGAAGTTACGGCGACAAAGAAAGGAGGCAACAATCAGCATGAGGATAACACTAAAAGACAAGATCTTACCAAGTTTTACGTCGCCAATATACCGGAGAGGTGCTCCGGGGATGATATCAGGCATTTTCTCGAGGTTTATGGCGAAATCGAAGTCATCTATGTGGCACGTAAGAGGAACAAGATGGGACAAAGATTTGCTTTTGTGTCGTTTGCTAAGGTGATTGATAAGTACGATCTGGAAAAGAATCTAAGGAAAACAAAGATTGGGGAAAACAAACTTTTCGTGAGTATAGCCAAGTTCGTTGACGGGGAATCCGTGGGTTCCGATTACAAGAATGCAAAGCAGACTGATAACAGGAAGGAGATACCGAAAAGCATCGAGAAGAACGATCAGGAAATCAAACTAACAATGGAACAAGGAGGCTCAGTACATGGTATTGGAACGTCTTTTAGAGATATTCTAACAAAGAGTGTTTCGATCAAGGACGCAGATACGAACGCGTTGGCACCTAATATTAATACATTCAATCAGTGGCATGACAAAACTATTGTGGGCAGGGTTTTGGATTTCCAGAAGTTGGTATCACTTAGGAGATGGCCGCGGGAGAAGGAAGTTAGGAATATCAAGATCAAGTACATTGGAGGGACGCCTGTTTTACTTGTTTTTTATAGTGTTGATGAGGAAGAAACATTTGCCGGTAATGAACTTATTTGGAAGGATTGGTTCTTGAAAGTCGACGTATGGAAAGGGCAGATGCTTGCTTATGAACGGATTGCAAGGATTAAAATTTATGGTGTTCCCTTGAACCTTGCAATTAATCATGTGTTTAATGCTATCGGTGGGAAGGTGGGCGCTGTGGTTCATCCGTGAGAAATTTATGAGGAAGATGATGATCTTTCTTATGTGTGCATCGGAGTTCTAAGTGGTGAAGGGAGTAGGATTAAACGATCGATGTCTCTCAAATGGCAAGATAAGACGATACGGGTGTAGGTAGAGGAGGAACATAGAGAATGGTTACCGGATTGTTTGGAGGAGGAAATCGAAGACGAGATTCATTCAGCTTCCAAAAACAACTCTGTCAACATGGACGAGGATCATGTGGAGGTTCGAAAAGTTGTTTCCGGCGAGGGCTCGAAAACGGACGATAGTGCCGGATCCGGTAACGGTAAATTAGAAAATAACAATGAATTGGAAAGTGTTAAAGACGAGATTCATGGTGAAAATAGCCATAATTATAATCATGGGAATGATCTGGGGGGAAACAATAGTAAAGGTAATTTCTTTTGTTATACTTTTGGGAACCTCAAGAGTGGAGATAAAGTTGGGCTAAAAAATTTTAAAAAAGGTGGATCGGAAAGGGAGGGCCCAGTCAAATTCTCCACAAGAAAGAAGCAGGCCGAAGAAACGGGCCAGAGGTGATGACCCCTTTGGATTAAATGCTCTGTTGGGTATTGAGGATAGTAATAGTGGGCCGAGTAAGGAGGGCCCGGATATTTCAGCTGAGGAATCTCCAGCTGAAGAAGCTTTCATTACTCTGGACTTAAAAAAACAGCTGCAACAGGTTGCTTCCAAACATACGATTCAGAATGCAGAAGAAGGTCGGCTAGGTGAAGAAATTGCAAATACGATGGATTTAGGCCGTCGTTTAGGAGTTGAAAATATTGGGTATTTCCAACAGCAGGTAAGGGAGTCGATCTCTAATGAAGGTTTTCAATCGGTTCTATCATGAGTTTTTTAACGTTAAATGTCCGTGGTTTGGGAGTGCAAGCTGAGAAGGCTTGGTTTAGGGGTATTCGTATTGACCAGCAAATTGGATGTGTGCTATTGCAAGAGACCTTGTGTACTAATGTGGAGGAGAAGGATCTTGAGGGATATTGGGGTAGAGGCGTTTTCAATTTTGGCTTTGTTGAACCTACTTGTAGATCAGGGGGTTTGATTACGTTGTGGAATACGATCGTTTTCAATTTGCAGGTTACATTTAGAAACCGAAATTATTTGGTGTGTTCGGGGTTCACTAAGGGTAGTGGGGAGACTATAAATATTCTTAATGTATATGCGCCGCAAAATGATATTGAGAAACGTCAATTATGGATGGATTTGGTTAATATCATAACGGTTACAAATGGTTTATGGATCGTGGGAGGAGATTTTAATTCAGTTCGTAATGAGAGTGAGAGGAGAAATTCCAATTTTAATGTGGCTGCAGCTATAGATTTCAATAATTTCATTGAAGGCGCGGGGCTTCAAGAACTGTTTCTTAGAGGAAGTAAGTTTACTTTTTCGGTAGGTAACAAGTTAAGCCGAATTGATAGATTGTTAGTGTGTTGGGAGTTCTTCTGTAGGTGGTCCTCCGCTGAATATAGAGTCTTGCCTAAAGGCCTTCCAGACCATTGCCTGGTTATTCTTAAGACGATTTCAGGTAACTTTGGCCCGAAACCTTTCCGTTTTTTCAACTCTTGGTTAGACAGGGATGATTTTGAGGAGGTTATCTTAAAGGCGAACACCGATTTTCAAGGAGGTGGTAGGTCAGATTTGATGTTGTTACAAAGGTTTAGATGGTTTCGTAGCCGTATTATCGAATGGAAGGAGATTACAAAGCAAAAATAATTGGAAGAGATTTTCATTTTAAAACATAAGATGGAGATTCTTGATGCGACTAGGGAAGAAAGAGATTTGACAGAGGAGGAACTTTGGGTTTGGGAGGAAAGTCGTAGACGAGTAAGAGAGATAGAAGACCTCAAGTATAAAGATACACAGCAAAAATCCAGATGTAAATGGTCTTCAGATGGGGACGATAATACGAGATATTTTCATGGTCTTATCAATAAAAGAAAGGCTTCAAATAGTATACCGGGTCTGTTGATTAACCGGATTTGGGAAACGAAGCCATCTAAAATCAAGAAAGAAGTGTACCAGTTTTTCAAGAAAACATTTGTGGAGGAGATGTCGACTAGACCGAAGTTGTGAGGACATGAGTTGAAAGGGTTAACTGAAGAGGAGGCGGCGATGATGGTAGCTCCGTTTTCGAAAAGTGAAGTAAAGGAGGCGGTTTTTGGATGTGGAAATGACAAGGCGCCGGGCCCGGACGGCTTCAATTTTAAGTTTATTAAAAAATTTTGGAACATCCTTTTAGTTGACTCTATGAACATTATGAGGGACTTCTATGATTCTGGTTCCATAAGTCGGGGAGTTGGCTCATCTTTTATAACTCTTATTCCTAAAACCTCGGCTCCTTCGGGCTTAGGAGATTATCGACCAATAACACTCATTGGTGTGACTAGTAAGGTTATTTCGAAGCTATTAGCGAATAGAATGCGAAAGATAATGGGGAATATCACTTCAGATACGCAATCAGCTTTCTTGAGTGGTAGGTTTATTTTGGATGGGCCGATGATGATTAATGAAATAATAGCTTGGGCGAAGAAAATGGGGAAGGAGATGTTTATTTTTAAAATAGACTTCGAAAAGGCATATGATAATGTGCATTGGGGATTTTTGATAGATATGCTTCGTCAATTGGGGTTTCCAATGTGGTGGTGTTTATAGGTGGAGGGTATTTTAGCTTCAGCGAGGGCGTCAGTGCTTGTCAATGGCGCTCCAACATTTGAGTTTGATTGCAAGAAAGGACTTCGCCAAGGTGATCCTTTATCGCCCTTCTAGTTTGTTATTGTGATGGAGGCCTTTTCTAGTTTGTTTAGGAAAGCGAAGGATATCGGGGCTTTTGATGGTATTCGTCTCCCGAACGGTGGGCTCAAGGTAAATCATTTCTTATATGCAGATGATGCTATGATTTTAGGGGAGTGGTCGAAATATAACTTTAATAATCTGAAGAGACTGTTGAGAATATTCTATCTATGTTCGGGTCTTCGAATTAACATCCATAAGTCTATTCTATTTGGTATGGGGGCGGGGTCGGACGCGACTCAAATGATGGCAGAACGTTTGGGTTGCAAGGCGGGAAGCATTCCTTTTGTTTATTTAGGCATCAAAGTGGGAGCGAACATGAACCGAATTATTAGTTAGCAACCGGTTAAGGAGGTGTTCCTGGCGCGGTTGTCGAGATGGAAAGCCCATGTGCTATCTATTGGTGGAAGACTTACGTTAATTAGGTCGGTTCTCGAGAGTTTACCAAGTTATTACTTTTCTCTTTACAAAGCCCCGAAAAAAATTATAGCCGATTAAGAGGCATTAATGAAGAAGTTTCTGTGGGGGAGTAGTGACGAGGTTAAAAAGCTTCATTGGGTGGGTTGGGATAAGGTAATGGTGGCTAAACTTAAAGGGGGGTTGGGTGTTAATAAATTGGAGAACTCTAATCATGGTCTTCTGCTGAAGTGGTTGTGGAGATATAGGTGTGAGGCTAATGCTTTATGGAAAAAAATGGTTGACTCGATACATGTTTCTGCTCGTACATGGGACATATATCCGAGTCAAGGTAGGTTTAAAGGATCTTGGAGCTATATTGTAAAGTTGGGTCGGCAAGTTAAGGTGCTTGACGTCGGTTTCAATTCATTGATTAGAGCCAAGGTTGGGAGTGGCAAAATGATTCGTTTCTGGTTGGACCCGTGGATATGCGATAAACCTTTAAAGGTGCGTTTTTCTAATATGTATAGAATTGAAATCGAGAAACATTGTAAGGTGTTGGATCGGGTGTTGAAAAGCGGAGGCGCTAGTAGCTTTGCATGGCGATGGAGACATGATCCGACATCTTTAGAAGAAACTTTGGAATTGACGGATTGTTTCAATATGCTTACGACTGTGAAGCTTTCTGATAAGAAAGACTCATGGTTGTGGCATGGTACCGAATCAAAGTTTTCAGTGGCTAGTATTAAAGCGTGGATGTCCTCAACCGATGTGGCTATCACAATGGCTTTATTTGATTGGTGTATTTGGTTACCTCAGAAGTGCAACATCTTTATGTGGAGGGCGATGCTTGAAAGATTACCGACTAAAGCAGCTTTGATCAAGAGAAACGTACAAGTGGAAAATAACTTCTGTATTTTTTGTGACGACAGTGACGAGACTGCAGAACACTTATTTACATGCTGTATTTTTTCGACGAGAGTTTCGCAGGCTACTGCGAAGTGGTGCAGGTTTCCGTTTCTATATGTTTGTGATTTAAAAGACCTTATGAATATATACAAGAACATGCGACTCAACACGGCGAAAAAGGATATGGTGCAAGGTTTGATGATTATTGGTTGTTGGAGAATCTGGAAGGCTAGAAATGATCGTATTTTCAATAATAAGATCACAAAGATTGACGAGGTCGTTGCGGATGTGAAGACATATGGATACTTGTGGTATAAAAATAGGAATAGAAATAGAACATGTACTTGGGAAGAATGGTGTAACTGTGACATGATGTAAGTTTTCGGCCGTCTTGTTCCCCTTCTTGGGGTTCAAGCGTGTTTGTTTTCTAATGAAGTTTGATTTAAAAAAAAATATATAACTAATTATATATGCCTAATTGAATTCCTACTTTAAAGAGATGGTTCCGAGATTAAACTTTAATTTTGGAAATTTATTAGAGATTAAATTTCAACTTTTTTTTAATATCGATAATATTACGCATGACTCTGGATATTGGTTTATAACTAATCCATATATAATAAAGTCTCAAAAGCTTGGTTTTATAACTAATCCATATATATATAATAAAGTCTCAAAAGTCTTGGTTTTATATTCGAAGATGATGTCAATTTTATACATGTCTAATTCACAGGTGTATCCCCCTAGCCGGGTTTCAGGAAAATAGATTTGTGGTCGGGCAAGCGATACTGAAAGCAGAGTCAGAGAAGGTGGAAAAGCACGCGAAAGCTTGTGAGGATAATCAGCATGCCTTTGTCCCCCTAGCGTTTGACACGTTCGGCTCCTTGGCGCCGGAGGCAGTTCGGTTCTTGGCTAGAGTTCAGCATGTGTTCCACAGTAACTTTTCGACCCCTCAGGGGCGAGACTTTGTTTTTAGTAGATTAGAGTTTTCTATTCAGAAGGGGATGGCGGCGCAATTTGTTGCTCCTCTACCTGCTACCCTTATGTAATTTGCCCTGGTGATTGGAATGAAATTAACAATATACTGATAAAAAAAAAATAGTGGTAATGGTCTTTGTTTACTATTAATATAACTAATTATATATACTACAACAATAGGTCAAATTTATATTCGATGATTAGGTTACATTACTGGAGGATACTAGTCTTATATAGTGTGAAACATGAATTAGTCATAATGGACCCTATCACTAATTATTTTGTCGAGCTGGAGTATGAGCATTATATTCTGCTTTTATTGTCATTCACATGATGATAATATTAATAGTCATAATGGATCCTATCACTAATTATTTTGTCAAGCTTGAATATTAGTATTATATTATGCTTTTATTGTCATTCACATGATGTTAAAATTTTTAAACTATGATCTATGGACATTTTCTAAAATTGGTTTACAAATTAACTTATTAGGGCATATAACAATAGCTCAAAAGTTTTGGCTTTAGATTTGACTATTAATTTGCGTTTGGATTTTATTTAAATATGATTGAACTATTGAAGGGTTATAACGGGGCACGCATGTTTAATAAAGATTGCCCAACATGCAATGGCGTTTATATCCATTGTAATTTTTGCCATTGGCAAAATGATAACAATTTTTATGAACAAAAATTATGATCTATGATCATTTGTATCATGGAAAATGACTTTCCTAGCGTAATTAGTATCAACCATCAAATCAATGTTTTTTTCATACGAATTCATGGCATACATTTATAACCAACTAAATTTTGATCTTTGGACATTTTCAAAAATTGGTTTACAAATTAACTAGTTAGAATATTAACAATCGCTCACAAGTTTTGGCTTTAGATTCAAAGAATAGAAAGGACTTAACACAACACAACACACCTTAGCTTGTATTGTTTTGATAAACCCTTACCATGTTTAATGATGTTTGTATAAGCTTTGTTGTGACCATGTTTAATGATGTTTGTATAAGCTTTGTTGTGGTTCTTGTTTTAGTTATGGATTGACAACTAATATGCATTTTTTTGGTGATGTTTATTCAGATGACAACAGTAACTGCCATTGAAGACGTAAGGAGAGAAGTGAAAATACTAAAGGCACTAACAGGTCGGCTCGAAAGTAAAACTCAAGAGCTAGATTTCGGCTTGAGAGTAAAACCAAACATCTTGGTGTCATGCGACCAAAAACTAAGGTTATACTTATGAGTCTAGCTGGAAAAGTATTAGTTGAAGGTAATTTATTACACATGTTTGGTAATCATCACTATAGCAATCGAGATATATGTTTCTTAAATTAATTATTGATGCAGAATTAGTGATAAGAAGTGCAAAAATGTATCAACAATACATGAACCAAATCCAGTTTCCAGGTCAACGTGGGACGGTCATATCGTTTACTTCATGGAGTGGTTTAGCATAATCGATCGAAACAAAGGTACCAACAGCCGGTGCATTACTTCACCAACATTCGCCTAATAGAGTGGGACCGAATGAGAAGGGATGAAGCCAGTAAGGATTATTTAGTTGGTGATGGATGGCAGAGTTAACATTTAAAGCCTGAGAGCAATTGAGATAACAAGATGCATGGCCTGCTTGGAGCTAAGTTTTTTTTTTTTATTTTAAAAAACGTTTTGACTTGTCTTGTAAATGTTTGGAATATGCTTTGACATTTGTTTGGTAACTCTCATAACCTTTTAAAGGCACAAAAAAATGCCACTAAAAGCCTAATAACTTTGTGCGGCAGATTGAAAATATGGCGATAAAAGGCTATAGCGTCAGCGCTTCTAGTGGCACTTTTTTTTGTGTGCCGCCCATTCCTGTTCGGGTCTTTAGTGGCACTTTTTGATTTTTGGTGGCACATTTTGTATGTCGGTAAATGCATTTTTTTTGTATGTCACTCCTATTATTTATTTTGTACCGGGCATTTGGCTCATTTTCAGAGGTTGGCATCTTACTTCGGGGAAGTTGAAAAGAAAAAAAATAAAACTTTAGGATGTTATCTAAAGTATGTCTAGTGTTTCTGATTATCGCTACTAGTAACACGCGACTCATTCCAGGTTGAGGTATGTAGGTCCACTCGGAGGATCAAGATAAACCTACTCCTTGTTATGTAACACATACACTAGTGTGGAATCCACGTGTAGGTGCAAACCAAGCCAAAGAACACAAAATACAAGAAAGATTTAAAGATTAAAGCTCATGTATAAATTCCAGTAGAGTTTGGTTACAATGATAATACAAGAAAATGCTCTCAAACTTTAGTGGTGTGCTCTGTCTAGAAACTATGTTCTGCAAGCTGTTTAAATAGGCAAACATGCTGCACCCTCACGAAAGATATACTGGGCTACAAGAAAGGGCCCACGGAAGATGCAAGCCCACGAAAGATATTGTTATTCGTAGACTAAACTGACGAAGAATCACAATCCACGAAATATGTGGTCTTTCGTGGATTGTATCGTCGAAGAACTATTCTCACGATAGATGAAGGTTCTTCGTAGATGGATATGGGACAAGTTATGTTCTTCGCTAATGATATTCTTGGTAGACTTCCATGATGTCCCATGGTCTTTCGTTGACAGGCTGCACTCATACAGAACTTGCAGAACACAAATAAACAGCAAGATACACTTATACTAACATCTAACAGACTGCACTCTTGCATTTGTTTTACAACGCGTACAAAGACAAAGTCGTTCCGAGTCTAGATGGAGGATATCTTGCTTCGGTCTTCACTTAGTAACTGAGTGGAACCGAACCAAGCCGCATCCACACAAATATGCATCAACAAGGTGTTTCAATATACCTACTAATGACAACTATATAACCACTAATGAAGTTGTATACTGATATTTCTTGATGTGTGCAGTTACAATTGCCTGATTTGAGTACTTATTAGAATAAGTTCAATAAGTACTCTTGGTCGTAAGTTAGCTATCAATAATTGCAATGGCAACCATATAACCACAATTGCAGTTCGACCTGGCGATTCAAATGCCGTTAGGAGATGGTTCAATCCGAGTCTATTTGATATTCTTCCAACGAATTCCTATTTTTAGGAGATTGTTCCGAGATTAAACTTTAATTTTGGAATTAGAGATTAAATTTCAACTTTTTTAATAACGAGAATATTACACATGACTCTGAATATTACACATGACTCTGGATATTGGTTTATAACAAAAAGGAATTGTTACTTGATGTGTTTTAATAGTAAAAGTTGTTAAAGGTGGATATGAATGGTGATGATGCTAAAAGGGGTAAAAGGGTGTTGGAAGTTATGATTTTGGTAAATACTAAGGTTTATGGTAAAAAGTCAAAGTAATTGTTCTGTTTTGAGGATTTTGATTTTGGGTAATTTGTTTGACCTAGGGTGAATTTGGGTGTGGGGTGATTATTGGAATAATTTTGATGGTTGGAATTAGATGATCAAATAATTGATCAAGGATAATTTTTTTCTTGATAAATCTATAGGTTGGTGAATAACAAAAAGAAATTCTTATCCATATGTAATAAAGTCTCAAAAGTCTTGGTTTTATATTCGAAGATGATGTCAATTTTATACATGTCTAATTCAATTAGTCGTAATGGACTTTGTTTACTATTAATATTACTAATTATATATGCCTAATTGAATTCCTACTTTTAGACTATGGGGTATGGGGCTTGGGTTGGAGCGTGGGTTGGCTGAAAACGCCCAAGCCACCACCCCGGGGGCTTGGGTTGGGGCGTGGGTTTGGGCGTGGCCCTTGGGGCTTGGGTTTGAAGCCGGGCGTGGGGCGGGCAAGCAAGGTGACATGGCGGGCTCTCAATGGCCAAACCAAACTCATGCCCCCAACCCAAGCCCCACCATACCCCATGGGCGTGGGTTTGAGTTTGTTTTTCACATGTCAACTCACGCCCCCAAACATTTCAACTTTTTTTAACATCGAGAAGATTACGCATGACTCTGGATATTGCTTTATAACTAATCCATATATAATAAAGTCTCAAAAGTCTTGGTTTTATAACTAATTCATATATAACAAAGTCTCAAAAGTCTTGGTTTTATATTCGAAGATGATGTCAATTTTATACATGTCTAATTCGATTAGTCGTAATGGTCTTTGTTTACTATTAATATAACTAATTATATATACTACAACAATAGGTCAAATGTATATTCGATGATTAGGTTACATTACTGGAGGATACTAGTCTTATATAGTGTGAAACATGAATTAGTCATAATGGACCTTATCACTAATTATTTTGTCGAGCTGGAGTATGAGTATTATATTCTGTTTTTATTGTCATTCACATGATGATAATGTTAATAGTCATAATGGACCCTATCACTAATTATTTTGTCAAGCTGGAATATTAGTATTATATTCTGCTTTTATTGTCATTCACATGATGTTAAAAATTTTAAACTATGATCTATGGACATTTTCTAAAATTGGTTTACAAATTAACTAATTAGGGCATATAACAATAGCTCAAAAGTTTTGGCTTTAGATTTGACTATTAAATTGCGTTTGGATTTTATTTAAATATGATTGAAACAGAGCCGTCCACGAGAATTTTCTAAAAATTTAGGCCTCGGGCGATAAAAAAAAATTGGGCCAAAAATTGGGTTAAGGGGAAATGAATTAAAAAAATAAAATGTTGGTTGTAGAGCCAAGATTTGAACTTGAGACCTTTAAATTATTATCTTAAAATGTTTTTTTCCCTACACCACCAACACTCTTTTGCATAATAAGTGAATGCATAATATATAATTTAGTATATATTTAAAAGCTTATAGAAACCTTTCGGGCCCTTTATAAATTTGGGCCTAGAGCGACGGCACGAGTTGACCGGCCTAATTGCCGGCCCTGGATTGAAGGGTTATAACGGGGCATGCATGTTTAATAAAGATTTCCGAACATGCAATGGCGTTTATATCCATCGTAATTTTTGCCATTGGCAAAATGATAACAATTTTTATGAACAAAAATTATGATCTATGATCATTTGTATCATGGAAAATGACTTTCCTAGCGTAATTAGTATCAACCATCAAATCAATGTTTTTTTCATACGAATTCATGGCATACATTTATAACCAACTAAATTTTGATATTTGGACATTTTCAAAAATTGGTTTACAAATTAACTGGTTAGAATATTAACAATCGCCCACAAGTTTTGGCTTTAGATTCAAAGAATAGGAAGGACTTAACACAACACAACACAACACACCTTAGCTTGTATTGGTTTGATAAACCCTCACTACTATAATATGGAGCATTAGACGGTGTTCCGTATTTGTTTTAGACAAGGTTAAAATGATAACATCGTCTTAACTAGTTAGAATATTAACAATCGCACTCAAGTTTTGGCTTTAGATACAAAGAACAGGAAGGATTTAAAACAACACAACACACCTTAGCTGTTTAATAAACCCTTATCATGTTTAATGATGTTTGTATAAGCTTTGTTGTGGTTCTTGTTGTAGTTATAGATTGACATCTAATATGCAATTTTTGGTGATGTTTATGTCATATGTTTACATTACTGCTATGAAAGTCTTTCATGACTGTGTTTGCTCAACATAATGAAATATTGAATCTCCCGGATATCTTGTTCATATTATGTCGGAATACCGTATGACTTAGGGTATTTATTCATGAAAATATTTTTAAAAAATGTTTGTTTATATATATATAGGGTAGGGATATGGTAAAAAGTGTTTAAAATGTGAGAAGGGTAAGAAGTGTTTTAAACCATTGGATATTTGATCTAATGGTTGAGATCAATAGGGTATAAAAATGTAAATTGTGTTTTAATTAGAGGGACCTTATGTAAAATTGAAGGGCAATAGTGTCTTTTTCAGTGTTTCAAATATGGTAACCGTATCCTACACAACCAAAAACACCTACATTCACTCATGTTTCCTTAAAAATCGGAATTAATAACCAAGATCTAAATCGGAAGCCTCTTTGTTTTATATAAGATTCAAGGCGTGGTGTTTTACGTTTAGAAGAACTGTAATCAGATTCATGGCGTGGTGTTTTAAAACATCTGGATAAATTGAGTATGATTCAAGTCATGGTGTTTTATCTGGAATCCAGAAAACACCATGACTTGAATCATAGTGTTTTATCTGGAGACATTGTTCAATACAAAACATGACTATGATTCAATACAAAAACATTCCCAGATTTTAAAACACCATGACTATGATTCAAGTCATGGTGTTTTATCTGGACAATCAACACAAAACATTCCCAGATTTTAAAACACCATGAGTATGATTCAAGTCATGGTGTTTTATCTGGAGACATTGTTCATGGCGTGGTGTTTTAAAACATCTGGAAACATTGACTATGATTCAAGTCATGGTGTTTTATCTGGAATTCAAGTCAGATAAAACATCATGACTTGAATCATAGTCAATGTCTCCAGATGTTTAAAACACCACGCCATGAACAATGTCTCCAGATGTTTAAAACACCACGCCATGAACAATGTCTCCAGATAAAACACTATGACTTGAATCATAGTCAATGTCTCCAGATGTTTAAAACACCACGCCATGAACAATGTATGATTAAAAGATGTTGCGATTAAAAGATGATGAAGAAGATAAAACAATCAGATATATAAAATCGTAAAGACAAATATGTTTCCTAAAATTTCTCCTAATTCTAAATTCGATTCAATCCCTATAAAAACTCATCGCCAGTTTTTTTTTTTGGCAGTTATCTTGGAAATCAATTAAATGATAAGAATGTCAAATTACTAATATACCCTTTTGAATTAATTAGGATAAAGGACACTTGTCATTCCCAAATTATTTCTCACACTTCTCACAAAAGTTCCACTTTGCACAGGATCCTCTACCTATATATATATATATATATAGTGTGAGGTTCATTGAGGAATACTAAAAAAGTGGGAACAGTGGGGAACCGACTCAAACGAACTCCGATTGGACTCATTCCAGCGGCGTTGGAACCGGCTTGTCGAACCCTAACTAGGATCTTTTAACCCTAAACCCTAAATTATAACCCCTAAACCCTAAATATATTAGGGTTTGGCTTTTAGGGTTTAGCTTTAGGGTTTAGCTTTAGGGTTTAGGGTTTAGCCTTTAGGGTTTAGCTTTTAGGGTTTATAGTTTATATTTTACGGTTTAGCTTAGATTTTAGCCTTATTTTTTAGCTTTAGGGTTTAGAGTTTAGGAGTTAGGATTTAGGGTTTAGGGTTAAGAGATCTTAGTTAGGGTTTGACGAGCCGGTTCCAACGTCGCTGGAATGAGTGCAATCGGAGTTCGTTTGAGTCGGTTCCCCGCTGTTCCCAACTTTTTTAGTGTTCCCCAATGAACCTTCCCCTATATATATATATAGGGCAAGGATATATAGGAAACATTTTTTAGTGAGAAAACTAATGAAACCCAATTGTGACCATTGATCTTGATCATCTAAGGGTTAGGGAAATTTGATGGTTTATTGATTTAAATTTAATACATAACTTATGTTGATGAGTGGGTCAGAAGGGTATTTGTGTCAAAAATACCATATCTCATTCTCTCTCTTCTGTATAATTGTCACCATCACCATCAAACCATCATCATCCATATCTCATTCTCTCTCTCTCTTCTTCTTTGAGAATTCAAAATATCAAGAATGGGGATGAAGGTTTTTAGAGAGAGAAACAACCATATCTCATTCTCTCTGTTCTTCTTTCAGAGTTCAAAATATCCATCATGTTCATTGTGTTCTTCTGGTAGAAAAGAGAAATTCTAATCGGTGAGTGAATGGGGATGAAGGTTTTTAGAGAGAGAAACAACCATCTTCATCTGGAACACCAAGAACACACGCACAAGTGTGTGAGAGAAAAACAGATTTGAACCTAATTTACCAAGATTTTAGAGAGAGAAACAACAATCTTCATCGTGTTCATCTTGAACACCAAGAACACACGCACAAGTGTGTGAGAGAGAAGCAGGTTTGAACCTAATTTACCATGATTTTAGAGAGAGAAACAACAATCTTCATCGTGTTCATCTCGAACACCAAGAACACACGCACAAGTGTGTGAGGGAGAAGCAGGTTTGAACCTAATTTACCATGATTTTAGAGAGAGAAACAACAATCTGTCGAGTTTTTTTATTTTGAAATATCATTTCACACCTGAGGTTTTTTTTTTTTTTTTTTTTTTTTGTTAAGGCTGTTGTTAATATGTTTTTGTGTGTACAAAGTGGTCTAGTAATAGGTAAATGTTTATGTAGTTTACAGGTTTTTGTTTTTGTATTAAAATTATTTTTATTTTTTTCATATTATCAGTTGTTATTAGCTTACAAATTTATATCTTTTTAAATGTTGAAATGTTATTTTAAATGGGTTGTTAGTTGTCTTGTATAAACTTCACTCGGATATCACATTTTCATTACCTTTAGAAAGCCTATAATTTAATAGTTGATGATCTTGTTTATTTTATAAATAAAAAGTTGTTCTTTTTGCTGGCATAATTAGCTACATATGTTGTAATAATGTTAAACGTGTTACTTATGTTAAAACCAGCCCTTTCTTGGACACAAAAAGGAGCTACACATATGTAACACATGTTTGTAACGTGTGTTACACTGGAGGGTAACACATCTAAAACAATTGTTGTGGGGAGCACAACTGTCCAGTCTAGAAAACAAAAACAAAAGCTATACGACGACAAACAAATACGAAAGGTTGTGCTAACATATGTTACATGTTTGTTTAGTGCTTGCAGCGAGGGAGTTGATTCTACCGGATAGTAGTTGTTTGAAGTGTATGGTAACTGTTTACATATGTAACCTTTTTTTGGGTTGTTTTGCTTAGTTTTTTTTTTTTATGTGTGAAATGATGCAGATAAAAACTCAAAATTTGGGGAGTCTTCAAGTTCAGGGCATAATTGGGTAGAAGGTAACTAGTGTTAGTTATGTTACTACTATTTTTTAATTAATAGATTAAAAATACCGGACTGTAACTTGTGTTATTATGACTTGACCATAGCAGTTGCAGCTAAACGAGAAGGGATCTTGGCAGGAAGAAAGAGAACCACAATATCGGATAAGACAAAAGATGGCCATAAAGCGAAAGAAGGTAGATGGAGAAACCGATGAAGAATGGGAACAAGAAGTCGATGAAGGGCAGGTGGTGGGTACCTTTGACGTTGTACAGAAGTTACCCTCTAGTGTAACACATGTTACAAACATGTGTTACATATGTTTAACCTCTTTGTTACCAAAAATCGGGGCTGCACATGTGTAAGACATGTTTGTAACTTGTGTTACAGTAGAGGGTTACACGTGTATGATCATTTTTGGATCATTTGTATATATTTGAGTATAAACCTACAACATCGATACCTCCAAAAAGGTTACACATGTTACGACAGAATGGGAAATGTGTAGCAGCGTTCAATACTGTTCTTTCACTCTATAGTGTGTAACATGTGTGACATGGCGTTTGTCAGCAAAACATATAACTTGTAAGGTGATACGGTTGTATCTTTAAAATATGTTTGCCTATAAGTACTTACATGTTACAGGTTGTATCTTTAAAACATGTTTAAACTGGAAACTGGAAACACTTACAAAATATAAAGCAGAGTTACACAAGATGTAACATGTGTAAACTGGAAACACTTGTGTAACATTTCGGTGTAACACATGTTACAGGTTGTATCTTTAAAACATGTTTACCTATAAGTACTTACAAAATATAAAGCAGAGTAGGAACACAACTTTTAAGGATGTTACTCACATTGTAGAGAAGATGTTACATGTGCACACACAATTAACATCTGTAACATGGCGACAAGTGTCATGTGTGATCTTTTTTTGTCACCCTAGGGTGCTAAACGTATTACAATGTTCATAACGCACGTAAACTTATACTAACATCCGTCCCTATGTCCATAGATGATCTTGAACATACTCCACGTTACCATCTTTATGATTCTTCTAATGGCACTAAATTGTGGACACTGAATGTCAACGAGCAATATCATCCTATTATTGTTAAATCATACGTCACACTGGAAGAACTTCTTGCCATGTATAAGACTTATGACCAATAAGTTGGGTTCAGTGTAAAAAATATACGTTAATGCAGTTTTTTTATCTACTAATAACATTGTTAATAACAAGTCTACGTACATATGTAACATGAAGTGTATCGTTTGTCCCTTTAATTCGTTACACTAGTCTCATATACTTATAGTTACATATATTACTTGTTTGTTCATTGATATGACATTTTGGATGATGTAATGTTGTTACATATGTAATTTTACTAACTTTAAATTGACACCAAAGGGGCTGACATATGTAAAACATGTATAGCCATTTTACATGTGTTACAACGTCAAGGTTACACATGTTACATATAGTTGTTGCATCCCAAAAAAAATTGCCGTCACATCAACATCCGTATTCATCCAAAAATGGGCATACTAACAATGAAAATAAAAATGAATTTTATATCAATAGTTGTAATGCTTCTAAAAATGGTCTTCACAACAACATCCATCTTCACAACACATAGCAGCCAACCAAAAAACACACCATCGTCACCACGAAAACCTGATGATGCGTTGTAATCCTTCGGCGGGCTTCGCTTGTTGATAACCATCTTCATCTTGAACACAAAACATCTTTTCACCTATGAACAAAACAAGTACATCAATATTAATCTTCTATAGTTAAAACTTATTAATCTCCTATGTAACATGTGTAACGTGGCTATACATGTGTTACCTCTCTAGTGTACACATGTTACAAACATGTGTTACATATGTGCAACCCCCCTGTGTGTCCAAAAAAGGGTTGGGGTAACTACAAGTAACATGTGTAACGTTGTTACTACATATGTAGCTAATTATCCCACCAAAAAAACACGACTTTTTATTTGTAAAATAAACGAGATATTCCGAATAAATTATGAAGTTTATACATTTTAACATTTAACAGCCAATCTTAAAAAAACATTTTAACATTTAAACTTACTATTACATTAAGTACAAATGTGTAACACCACGTATGTAACATATATTGCCCCGAAGTGTAACACATGTTACAACATACAGGACAAACATTTTTTAATGTAGCTGGCAGAAATGTAACATAAGTTTTTGAATAAAGGGACAAATAGATTATATATATTTATAAGTTTTTCAAAATTTGTGATTGAGGTGTTTCATCTTCCTCGTGATCGAAGGGAAAATCTTCCAAACTTCTACTACGACTTTGTTGTATCTGATGGGAAGTTGAAGGCTATGTTTTTAAAACCACTGGTCTAGTAATTTTTTAAATAAGTATGTTTTTAAAAAATTTTATAATCAACATAATAGAGACGTGTAAGTAGGTAAAAACCTTTTGTAACACGTAAAAAACCTAACACGTGTTGCATTGGATGTAACTTCAAGCTGAAGATGGGATTGTAAAAAGGAAAATGCACAACTTTAAAAAAGTTTTAACACGTGTTACAACGGTTGTTTTAAGAACTTTCAAATAAACAAGTGTTTCAAAGTGGATGTTTTTGAATAACTGTTTAAATCAACGTAATAGAGACGTATAAGTAGGTAATTTCCTTTTGTAACACGTTTTACATTGGATGTATCTTTACGTTGAGGAAGGGATTATAAAAAGGAAAATGCACAGCTGAGTAAAAAGATGTAACACGTGTTACAACGGTTGTTTTAAGAACTTTCAAATAAACAAGTGTTACAAAGTGGATGTTTTAAAAAAACTGTTTTCATCCATTTGTAATAGAGACGTGTAAGTAGGTAAAAACCTGCTGTAACACGTGTTACATTTGATGTATCTTTACGTTGAGGAGGGGATTATAAAAAGAAAATGCACGTCTGAGTAAAAAGTTGTAACACGTGTTACAACGGTTGTTTACAGAACTTTCAAATAAGTGACAAGCCGGACGATAGCCAGTGGTACAAATGGATGTTTTGAAAAATCTAACACGTGTTGCGTTGGAGGTATCTTCAAGCTGAAGATGGGATTATAAAAAGGAAAATGCACAACATTAAAAAAGTTGTAACACGTGTTACAATGGTTGTTTTAAGAACTTTCAAATAAACAAGTGTTGCAAAGTTGATGTTTTTAAATAACTGTTTAAATCAACGTAATAGAGACGTGTAAGTAGGTAATTTCCTTTTGTAACACGTGTTACATTGGATGTATCTTTACGTTGAGGATGGGATTATAAAAAGGAAAATGCACAGCTGAGTAAAAAGATGTAACAGGTGTTACAACGGTTGTTTTAAGAACTTTCAAATAAACAAGTGTTACAACGTGGATGTTTTAAAAAAAAACTGTTTTCATCCATTTGTAATAGAGACGTGTAAGTAGGTAAAAACCTGTTGTAACACGTGTTACATTTGATGTATGTTTACGTTGAGGAGGGGATTATAAAAAAGAATATGCACGTCTGAGTAAAAAGTTGTAACACGTGTTACAACAGTTGTTTACATAACTTTCAAATAAGTGAAAGAAACAACAAAAACAAAATCACATAAACACATATTCAAACAAATCAACAATTCAACCAGGGGGAAACAAATTCATATAAACAGTGAAAGAAACAACAAAATCATATAAACACATATTCAAAAACAAATCAACGTAAAACCTTTTCAAAAAGTTAAAACATAAAGTTCAAATGGGAAAAAGATCAAAATATTGTAACTTTGATAAAACAGTCCATTATATTATAATCCCTATGCAGATTTATGCTTGGAGATAACAAACAAACAAACAAACTAAGGAAACCATATAAACACCGATGGAAAAAAAACTAAGTAAGTAAACCATTAAAACAGACTATGCTTGAACATGTTTATGCTTAAACAAAACAAAGAAACAAACTAAGGAAACCTTTATACATGTTTATGCTTGAACAAAACAAAGAAACAGACTAAGTAAACCATTAAAACACATTACACACAAAGAAAACACACACCACACACCTGAAGAAGATGAACCACCGTGAGTCGCCGAAGATTCATCAAGGATAAAGCGGTTCGGGATAACATTGGTGGGAGAGTATGCAGGAAGATCTTCCATTATTTGGTGTGGATCTCCCATTCTAACGCAGAGAAAATTGAAGAAAGAACAATGGAGTTTTGAAAAAGAAACGGTTTCTAAGAAGATAAGAAGTACAAAAAGGTGATGGATGATGGGTTGGGGTATAATCGAGTGGGGATGGTGGGGAAATGTGTTGGTTGGTGAAAAGTAGAAAGCACATTCTTCAAAGAAAAGAACAAAAAGACCAAAATACCCTTAAAGCATGGGTTTGGATGAGGTGATGTGGATGAATGTGGTCCACATATTCTAGTTTGCTAAGTTTTCTCAATAAAATTGGTTTTCTCCATATACTTACACTATATATATATATTAGTAATTTTCCTGTACAAGGTCCAACTTTTATCAGAAGTGTGAGAAATAATTTGGGAATGACAAGTGTCCTTTATCTTAATTAATTCAAAAGGGTGTATTAGTAATTTTCCATTCTTATCAATTAATTGATTTCCAAGATAATTTGGGAGTGACAAGTGTCCTTTATCTTAATTAAAAAAAGGGTGTATTAGTAATTTTCCATTCTTATCAATTAATTGATTTCCAAGATAACTGCACAAAAAAAAAAAAAAAAAAACTGGCGATGAGATTTTTTAGGGATTGATTCGAATTTTGTATTTTTTTGCAAGATCCAATAAGATTTTCATGTACACATCATTCTTCATCAATTATAAATACATGAAGACTTATGAAATCGCCAGAGACAGTACAGTTGTTTACCTTCTGCGCCCTTCTTCGATTCTGGTGTTTTATATCAATTTCAATGGATTCCGGCGATGCAGGTACATGTGTATCATAGTAATTTAATCTGTTAAGAGTTATCATGTTGTGATAAGTAGTGTTATATGTTCGACGTGTTTTTTTTAGTATGCCGTGTTACAGGTTATTAGTATGCTTTGATTTTGTGTGTATGTAGTGTTTTATAGATTAAGTTGTTTAGGGTAAGTTTTGTTTTAGTGTTTTATCATGATCATGGTTTTTTTTTAGATGTATAGTGTTATATGCATGATCAATAGTGTTATATTTTGTTCACACATCTTAATTTCGCTTCATAGTGTTTTATACATTGAATTGTTTAGGGTAAGTTTTTGTAGTGTTTTATCATTAACAGAGTTATTTTTTTATATTTAGATGTATAGCGTCATATGCATGATCAATAGTGTTATATTCTATTCACACATCTTAATTTCCCTTCATAGTGTTTTATACATTGAATTGTGTTAGGGTAAGTTTTTGTAGTGTTTTATCATTAACAGGGTTATTTTTTTTTTTTTTTATATATTTAGATGTATAGTGTTTTTATCCACAATCAATAGTGTTATATTATGTACAAACATCTTAATTTCTTTTCATAGTGTTTTATCCTCCATCAATATTGTTATATTCTGTGCAGACATCTTAATTTTATTGTTCATAGTGTTTTATTATTATTAAGTGTTTTAAATCAACAGATTATTGTTAATTAAACTGTATAGTGTCTTTACAGTAAACAGATAGTGTTATATCTTCATATAGTGTTTTATCAAATTCAGAAACATGTTGTTATCACTGTTTTATAAACGACTGATGTGTCGATTTTTTGTTGTAGATATCCCTACATACCAGCCCGTTGGTAATGTTCAGGTGTCCCCAAATTCTGGAAGGAGGACATTTATAGCAGATGTTGATGATTCGATTAAACCTCAGATGCATATGACGTTTGATTCGCTCGAAAAATGCCTTTCTTTTTTACCAAAGATATGCTAATGTGGGAGGTTTCACAGCTAGGAAGGGTACTCAATACGAGCCTCGAAAGGGTGTCATACATAATAAATGGTTCCTATGCTCAAAAGAGGGTACTAAACCCTTTAAGGCGATTGACTCGACTCAGGAAGCCGGTAGTTCTAATGATTACTCGAAGTCTAAGATTACTCGAAGGGTTCCTTCTATAAGGACAGGATGTGAAGCGTGCATTCGGGTTAAGTTAACCCCGGATAATCTTTACGAGGTTTATTACTTCGAGGAGTCGCATAATCACTCATTTGTTGCTGAAGATGACAGGTACCTGCTTCCTAAAAACAGAGGAATCAATTAAATACAGGAAGAAGCCGTAAATGCTTTGAGTACCATAAACGTTGGTCCAGTTAGAGCGTTTAACATTATGAGGACTCTTTATGGAGGGTTTAACAAGGTAGGTGCCACGAAAGTTGACTTCAAAAACTTCAAGAGAGACTTTAATAGGTATATAGCTGAGTACGATGCTGACATGGTTATTAAACACCTAAGAAGGAAGAAAGAATTTATGCCCAATTTCTCTATGGAATACCTAACAACTGACGATGGCGTTTTACGTGCGTTGTTCTAGGCCGATGGAGATACAAAGAGAAATTTTCATATGTTTGGGGATGTTGTGTCCTTCGATGCTACTTATCGTTGTAACAATTTCGTATCCAACCTTTATTTTTAGATTCATTACATCCATAATAGATCTATATCATAGTGTTTTATCACCATAATAATGTTTTTAGTGTAGTGTGATATGCATGAATAGACTCGTTAAGTTTATCTCATACTTTTAGTGTTTTAATTTCAATTTATTATTTAGATAATGTAGGTTGTTTTATGTTTTTACACTTGTATGAATTTTAGAATATCAAATCAGTTATCACACCAGTTTTTTTTTTTTTTTTTTTTTTTTTGTAGGTACAATATGATGTTCGTACCTTTTACCGGCGTTGACAATCACTATCGTAATATTACCTTGGGTGCTGCTATAATAGGTAATGAAACTGCCGAAACATATAGTTGGTTGCTTAACGCATTTCGACAGGCATTTGGGCGCACACCACCTGTGATTGTAAGTGATCAAGACCCAGCGATGAGGAAAGCTATTCAAGATACTTGGCCTGAAAGTAGGCACAGGCTTTGCATGTGGCATATAATGGACAAACTTACTACCAAAGTTTATTAAATACCAAAATTATTGTTTACCACGTTTATTGTTTTAATGGAATTCTTTTGTTGGTTTTTTGTACTTTTTTATATCTGAATATGTCGTTTTTTGTTTATCGATGTTGTTTTACTTTTATATAATGTTTATCATGTATTTTGTATATTTAATTTTTTTTATTCTTGACTTGTTGTTTATTAGGTTGGCGCCAACCTATGCAATAGCACCGATTTTAAGAAGAGGTTGTGTGATATTGTTTGGACTGATGCATTACTACCCGAACAGTTTGAAACTGAATGGGGTGTTATATTGGCTGATTTTGATTTGGTGAATCATGAATGGTTACAGTCAATTTATCAGATTAGGGATACATGGATCCCTGCGTACTATCGTGATGAACACATGTCTGGGCTGATGCGTACTTCATCACGTTCGGAAAGTGAGAACCATTTCTTTGGGCAGTTTTGCAAACCGAACTGTACGCTTGTTGAATTCTTGGGGCATTTTGACTCTGCAATTGAAGCCCAAAGATACAAGCACAGGAAGAATGATCACGATACTAGGCACACGAACCCCCAAATATTTGCAAAAGAGTTTGTCTTAGAACAACAGGCGGCAAACATATACACACGGACAATTTTCTTCGATGCGCAACTTGAAATTCAGACAGCCATTCACAAGTGTGGTATTAGAAAATGGGATGAAAGAGAGGATAACTTTGTGAACTTCTCTGTGAAGGACTTTTCTCAAACGTGTACTACATTTTTTCAGGTAACCATAGAATGTAACAATTGTTTGTTTATAATTTTTCTTGTACATGGTGTTTTATCTTATAGTTTTAATTGAGTATATATTTTTGTTCTCATTTTTTTTTGTTTTTATGTATTAGGTTATGATGCGGCAGCTAGATATGACCATGAGTTGTTCATGCAATAGGTATGAACAGTTTGGGCTTTTATGCGTGCATATTTTTTGCGTTTTGCGATTTCTTGATATCAGGCAGTTCCCTGAAAGGTATTTAATGCAACGGTGGACCAGGGAAGCTGTTCCTAATAGTGCTCCTGGAGCGATATTAAGGATTAGTGAAAGTGATGATCGGTACCAGCAAGTTAATGGTGTTGTACGGGAGATAACAAGGTCAGTCGAGTCTCTTATTAACAGGTTGGTTCATAACTTTGATGCGTTGTGCGCTTTCAGGGACCATGTTGTCCAGTATCAATCGACGGCTGATCAGGCAGTCGTAAACGCACCCCTAGGAGTCGTCGCGATAGGTTTGCTGAAATAACTGGATACACCCAAGAAACACCTGTAACTGTTCGCATGCCGAAAACCACTAGATTTAAAGGTATGGGCAAGCCTTCGAGAATGAAGAGTAATCGTGAAATTGCCATTAGTCAACCTGTTAATAAAAAAAGGGTCGTGAATGTAGCAATTGCAAACGTCGGGGGCATAATATACGTACCTGCTCGTACCCGGCAAGGGAAAAGAACGACGACTCCTTAGAAAGTGATAAAGTAGCGGGTGAAGGAGATGACGAAGAGGAGCTAGAAGATGCGGCGGGTGAAGGAGATGACGAAGAGGAGCTAGAAGATGAAGAGCAGGAGTAGTTGATTACTAAATTATGCATACTTGAGCTGTTTTTTTTTTAATGACGTTTACTTTTTTGTTGGATTCCTTGTGTTGGATTTTATAGATTTTGAACTTGTCTTTTCTTTCATGTTGGCCATGAATGGGAAACATAATGTTTTTTACGTTGTTTTTTTCTTAAATTCGTTTATCATATTCTAAATATAGTGTTTTATATTGAATTGTAGTGTTATATTATAGATTCGATTTCACATAACATGAATCAAATGTGACCATGCTGGTAATCTGTATTATATGCAGTATTAGACATGGTGTTATTGTGCAATACAGTTACTTTAAAGACTTACATTTACTTATAGTGTTTTATATTTAATTATAGTGTTATATTTTATGATTTTGTAGGTTGTCAAGATGAAAAGAAATTGTCATTTTTTTAAATTGATTTAAATGAATTCTTTTTTTATAATATAGTGTTTTATATTTAAATGTAGTGTTATATTATAGTTTCAACTACCACAAAAATAATAACATGAATCAAACACTTACATGTTGTCACATTATACCTGCAGTGTTTTATACTGAATTATAGTGTTATATTATAGAAAATAGACCATTACCATCACTTTGTACAGTGTGTTCCGTTTCCCAGACAAAATGAACCAGTCTAATATCTAAATTAAAACATGTATCAAAACATGTCAGAACCAGGCTAATATCTAAAATAAAACATGTATCAAAACATATCAGTTTTAACGAAACTATGTGCTATTCTTCATTCAATCGGAACTCGATCCTTTCCTTTGCAGTTTTAGCATTTTCCATTCTTTCATCTTCACTCAAATTTGCGTACTCATGTACTTCTTTCTCCATATTAGATCGCAGTGAGTTTACGTCACTTAACAAGATTTTTGATAAGTACTTTATTCGCAAGTCACATAGTTCTTTCGATTGATCTTTCAACACCTCCCCCATGATGTCTCACTCTGGTGATAGCCCGCAGTTCCATGCGCGCACACTTGTCCCTAGTGAACAGAAATACAAATCAAATTAGCATACATGCCCGTTTCAACTTTAATAATTAAACTATAATTACAATAACACCTTTAAAAGTCTCCATATGACGCATGACGAATATTCCACAATCAACGCCGTTATACAATGATTGCCACGGGAACTTCAGACTAACCGGTGATGTTGATCACAGTTTTTTAGCGATAGCAGGCGAGTGGTTTTTGACATACGAGCAGAATTCAATGATCTGTAAAATTTACGACGTCAAATGGGGTTTTTTAAAAGTTATAGATATTGTATGTCAACTATTATTTTACTGTTAGTGTTCTTACAACTTTTTCTACGTAGCTGATGTATCGTATGTTGATAGGGACATCACCCTCGATATTGTCGATCACCAATATTTGGTATTGTGCTAGATTGAAGAACACTAGAATGTAGTGTTTATTATACAGCACTGGCACGAATACCAGTTGGAAGTTTCTGATGTCCATGCTATCTGTCTGGCCTAATATTGCTTCCATCCGCTACAGAACTTCCAGATTCTGTGTTCCTCGGTCCCTTCAAAATCAGTTGTCACATGTTTTATAATAAATCACAGATTTAAGTTGATTTAAGTTCCTCGGTCCCTTCGATATTTTGACGATATTCAAAAACTGTTTTGTATTGTTACATGGTGTTGTAGTGTTATAAGTTGGTTTAGTTTTATAAAGGCATAATATTTAGTTTCATAGGATACATATGATGGTTGAATGCAGTCTATAGTGTTATAAATAGTTTTTTTTTTTTTATTTATTTAAACTACTATGTAGTTTTACACATTATTACATAGTGTTATATACTTATCCTATTTTTTTATTTAGTGATTTTTAATGTACCAGCTTGTTATATAGTGTTATATAGTTGTTCTAAATTCTTTTTAGTGTTATAGTGTTATATTATGTAATATATTGTTCTTATAGTGTTATATAAGTTGTTTTAAAGTGCTGTTTAGTTATACACATTGTTACATTGTGTTCTATTTTTTTAGTGTTGTAGTGTTATATACTGTCCTACATTATCAAATAGTGTTTATAAAGTGTGAAAAGTGCCTTACCAACATTCCGGCATTGCAAAACAACCTTGCGGGGGTACCCGGTGCCCTTAACTGCTCCTCGTAGTTAAGGACTGCAGCCCATGCTGATATAATATCTGCATCCAAACATAATTCCGGGTAGATCGTCTCAAACGAGCCTCTCAAAATCGAGACACCTGCTGGGCAATCGAATATAACATCCCTACGTAATAACACAAAATACAATCATTATTTCGCAAGCAGATTCGTTCAATTATTTAATTTTTTAGTGTTGTCGATACTTACCATTTATTTCCCTTTGCGCTGAGTATACAGCTAGCCAATGCAGATTCCAATTGTTCCCGTTTATCTGTTAATGAAACCACACACTGCACGTACGGTGACCTCAGCGCATCCGGAAGATTGGTGTTTCTTTTTGGCCTCCGGAGTTTATATTGCAATAAGGCATTTCCTTCCTTTTCAGTATCACGAATACTTGACGTTGTTGCGACGTTGTCCAGTTCACTTTGCAAGTTTACTGGTTGGATGCCCTCAGCTTTCGATCGTGTGCCTGGGTGTCGTATGGATTGTATTGTATTGCAGATATCAGTTGATCCACTTCTGCACAAATTGATGAAGTCATGGGTGAGAAAGGAGATTGATTACCTTGAGTCAACAGTCCAGTGTTTTTGACAGGTGTGGGGGTTTTTTCTGACACAACATCGTCTTCCTCATCATCCGCAACGTCCTTCAGATGTTTGCGGACCGTCGCAATCCATGACGCTTTCCTACTCAATATCATGTCACTGTTTGGGTGCAAACGTAAAGCTTCCGTCAGTGTAATTTTGACCTTCTCAATGCAATCTTCAAATTCCTTAAATGCATCATCCAGAATTTGCGCATGATCCTGTTAACCAAATTATATAGTGACATCCAAACGGCTGTCAGATGTATATAATTATAAATAGGTATGATATCATACCAAACGTTAAAAAGGTTATCAAGTCCTGTACCTCTTCACTTTCTTTTTCTTCCTGTGAGTAGACGGGCGGCGTCCCATACTGTGATACCATTGGGACCCCAAACTTGCCGTCTGCCCTAACTAGAAACTGCAAATCCTGTGTACTTGTCTGCGACAACAGATAATTTTTGCAATGTTTGAATATTCCCAGGTGGTCATCGTCCCCTTCATCGTACGGTCCGTAGTCTTCGTTGCCCCCATCCACATTGTCTTCCGCACTTTTTTCAGCTGCCGTTTCAACTTTTTTAGCGTTGGTGGATGATGATTTTTTGTCTTCAGGTATCTTCTTAACCTTTTCACTCCTCGGCTTATCTTCATCTACATGAATTTTAGGTATCATTGGGGTGTTATGCTTTAGGTGGTCTGCCCAAAGTATGTCGTCAAGCTTTCCGAGCAGTTCGTCGAGCATCGCGTCATCTATCAACTCAATCGGTTTTGATCCTATCTTATCACACTTCAAAACATCCATACGGTCGTACGCATATGCAGCCTGCACATATAAGCATTCAATTTTTAGAATTATGTAACCATGTAAAGGGTTATTCATGCTGATTGTAGTGTTATACAAGTGACTGTAGTGTTTTACATAGTGAACTGTTTGTAAATGTAGTGTTTTATAATGATTGTAGCGTTTTATATGCTTTTACATACTGTATATCAAATGTATTGTTCCAAACAGACTTGTTTGTAATCTATTACATGTGACTGTAGTGATATACATAGTAACATAGTGAAATAGTGTTTTAAAAGACTTTAATGGTTTTATATGCAATGTAGCTGATGTAACCAATTTTCTGTTGTTATATAAAGTGTTGTGGTGTTTTATGCATGTAGTGTTTCAGTCTCATATGAGGAACAATAGAGTAGAGTCACATACCGCTAGTAACACGATCGGGCCTCTAAAGGGGTCATTCCTCTTCCGGTTCCATGCATTCGCCGTGCGTTCTAAACAGGTTATCATGTAGCCGCTCCAATCAAAGCTCGATATTTTAACATTTCGGTCCACGCATCCCAAGAATCACTGATTAACCATGTTGCATGCGCTTATCTATACAACACCAACCAGTTCAATTGAAACACCCGGTCACTTGAAGTGTCTGAAACCATCATGTCCTTTAGCCCGAGTGGCGACACTTTAGTATAATCATTGAACTGGTCCCTCCATTCTTTTACAACTAGATTGCTGTCCCTTGCTCTTATTTTTTCTACAATCTTTATACCCCCGTTTGGTATTCCGAATATTTTATTCACCAAATTTGCTGTGATCCGTACACAGGTTTCGCCAAAGTTCAACACTCCTGCGTTGTCGTCATAGTTGCTTGCCAACCAATATGCAAGCCGCGTCGGTACATGTCGTATGTTGAAATTCAGCAATGTACCGAATCCCATTTCTATGACCTTCTTTTTTTGTGGTTTATTAAAGTTGTTGACCAATGTAACAAGGTTCTCCGAAGACGTCTTCAGTTTAATTTTTGGCCCGGTGAAGGGCTCATATTTTTTTGATGGAAATGACGCCGGTGGTCTCGTCGACTTCCTCCTAGCCGCTGTTGACTTACGTCTTTTTTCGTCGCCTGGTTGTTGTGGTTCTTTGTCAACATCGTCGCGGACCGGCTGTGATTTGGCAGCTGGAACCCATATATTCACATCAGTTAGACTATATTTACAATGAAATGAAAACACTGATAACTTGGGTTTCAATTTTTTTGTGCAAAGTTACCTGATTGATTTGTGATTGGTGGTTGCGTCACGAAGTCGTCGTCGGCGGAGACACGGTGTGTTGTATCAGATGCTGTATGTTGTTTTTTTGAAACAGAAATAAACATTTATACATGTTATACTATGCTCCCAATCATACGAAAAACACCAACAGTTAATTTGAATTAATCAACTTCTTACCTTCTGCGAATGGTACTGTAAGCGGTGACTCGAAGTCGTCATCGCTGTTCGCAGCGGGTGATGTTGTAGCTACAAATCGAACACATTTTGTTATTATAAACCAACAAATTACTAAAATTAAAGTGTCCTATATTTGGTGATACATGGTGCAAGAATTCCAACAAAATGTGATATTGCATAACAAATTACTAAAACTAAAGTGTCCATCAAACTGTTTTTTACATGCGTAGTTTTGTATTTTATATATACCTTCTTCCATTACGTTATCATTATCCGAATCGCTCAACGGGATGCTTTGTCCAATTGTGTTATGGAATCCCTTTCCCATTTTGAATCTGGGTATTCGGCCGCTTCTCCGGACTAAAATTAAATGCTCTTACAATTAGTTATCGAACCGTGAAATCCAAATTATAACTATACATTTTGGTTTATAAAGCACTATAATTTATTCAAAAGTATTGATCAATAGACACCATGAACTGAAAGTACTTGTAGTGTTATATGCAATAAGGTGATCAACAGACCCCATCTACATATAACACTATGTAAACATCAGACTTGTAGTGTTATATGCAATAAGGTGATCAGAAGACACTATCCACATCAGAAGTGTAGTGTTATATGCAATATGGTGATCAACAGCCACCATCTACATATAACACTATATCAACATCAGACTTGTAGTGTTATTTAAATAAGGTGATCAGAAGACACCATCTACATTAGAATTGTAGTGTTATATGCAATATGGTGATCAACAGACACCATCTACTCATAATTGTTAAGGGCAACACAATAATCAAAACCCATTAAAACACCACATACCGACTTAAAATATAGCCCCCATTAAAACACCCTTCATTCTCGTATATAACACTGGAAAAGACACTACATTTGTAAAACCCCAATTAAAACACCCTTCAATCATCAAAAACCATTAACACACCACAGACCGATTTAAAAATAAAACCCCCATTAAAACACCCTTCATTCTTGCATATAACACTACATTTGTTATATGGTTACATTATACTAATATGACACTATCACACCATCTACATCACAAATAAAACCCTAAAGCTGCTAACCGGGTTGTTAAGAACATTACAAACATCAATAGACACCATTTGACAACCATACACTGTACCGAACATCAAATCCACAATAAAACACTAACCTGGTTTCGAAATTGCTGCTTCTCGCTTCCTCTTCGAACCCGATGGCTTCCTCGTTCCTTTGTTTAAATCCATAGAACACTCGTTTGATTCTTGATTTTACTGTCAATCGAACAAGAATGTGATGCGATTATTGAAATATAAAACCCTTGAGTTCAACAGGAATTAGGCGACGAAGAATGTTCTCCGATTACCTTTAAAACACTTCTAGGTTGTCTGCTCTATGGTTATATTGAAGGAAATAGAAGAATTTAGCTTTTACGGGAACTTCGCTGGTTTTTAGGAGATTGATGGGGGTTTTGGTTGTGTAGTATACGGTTACCATATTTGAAACATTGGAAAAGACACTATTGCCCTTCAATTTTACATAAGGTCCTTCTAATTAAAACATAATTTACATTTTTATACCGTATTGATCTCAACCATTAGATCAAATATCCAATGGTTTAAAACACTTCTTACCCTTCTCACATTTTAAACACTTTTTATCATATCCCTACCCTATATATATATATATATAGGGAGATGATCATGAGAAAACTATATAATATGAGAAAACTAGAAAACTAACTAAAAACCACTAAAAAGGAGGGGGGAGACTTTTAATGAAGGAGGGGGGGGGGGGGGGGGGGAGACTTTTAATGAAGGAGGGGTAAATTTGGAAAAAAAAAATATAACTTTTCAAACATTTCCTATTTCTCCATACGTTATCATTTTAAAACAAAAATGGCACCATAAGATCACAAATTTTTGTATCTTTCATTCAAGTATATTCGAGCATATTTTTATGACATTAAAAAAGATTTATGGTGTCGTCTTGTTTTCAATACTATTATTATAGTAGTGCACATGTGCAATATAACATGTACAACAATTGCATTACATGCTTAAAATTAGCTTTTTAAGTCTAGTTTAGCTTTTAGGGTTAGTTTTTTTGGAGGTTTAGGATTAGGATTAGGTTTTTGGGTGGGGGGGGGGGGGGTTAGGTTTTTGGGGGGTGGGGGTGGGGGGGTTTAGGTTTTTTTTCGAGTTTATGTTTAGGGTTTAGTTTTAGGTTTTCGGGAGGGTGGGGGGTGGGGAGGTTTAGGTTTTTTGGGGGGGGGGGGGGGGGGTTAGGCTTTTGGTGGGAGGGTGAATTTAGGTTTTTGGGGGGGTGGGGGTGGGGGGTTTAGGTTTTTGGGGGGTGTCGGTAGGGGGTGGGTTAAGTGGTTTAAGGTTTATGTATTAGTGCACATGTGTAGTACAACAAAAAAATAAATTTTTTTTTTTTGAAAATTTTTTTCCATACATAAAAAGTAGCGATTTTTCTATAAAAAATTGTAAAAAAAAAAAAAAAATTGGTATGTTTTTAGGTTTTTTTTAGGCTTTTTTGGTTTTCTCATTTAAACTAGTTTTCTCATGATCCATCCCCTATATATATATATGATCATGATTATTTCAGAAAACTAAATATTTTCAGAACTTACAGAACTATTTATAACCAATCATTTTATTTAACATTTATTATTATTATTATTTGATTAAAGGGTATTATGGTAAATTTAACCATTCCAAATCATCCATATTTTTTCCTCCTAGATTATCTCAAAGTTCAACGAAGGATCGTTGAATTCTTTATCTCTAAAATTCTCAATTATCTACATTTGAAATTTAGTATTAGATCCACATTCTTTTTATCCTTAAAATTCCTACATTTGAAATTCAGTAATCGATCTACATTTGAAAATGGTTTATCAATTACAGAATTACCATAAATTGTCAATACCTCAAATACATTGATTCACAGAAAAGAAAATTATTAAAATTCCTACATTTGAAATTCAGTAATCGATCTACATTTGAAAATGGTTTATCAATTACAGAATTACCATAAATTGTCAATACCTCAAATACATTAATTCACAGAAAAGAAAATTATGCTTATTCGATCTCATATATTCAAGCACTACTTATGCAATCTCTAATTGTATCATGTATATACATTCAATATATTATTTTTTTGTCATTTTTAATTGATTTATTATATATATCTTTCACATATAAACATTTTTTCTTTTATTGTGATGTTGGTAAACATGTTCACTCCTTTTATAACATATGCATATGATACACATATGTAAATATGATATTTACATATATGGAGTTACATGCATCTATGCAGTTGATGAGGAAGATTCATTTGAGAAGAAATTTAACGTGAGAAGAAAAAGAAGAAAGGACATAATGGTAAAATATTAAATAGTTTATAACTCCTCCTATTAACTATGTTATCTCTCATTAATAAAACAAAAAATATTTTATCCTACACATTTCAAAATTTATCTTACATATATCTTACACTTACCGAAATTTACCCTACGCACATCTAAACTCATCATAGACATTTAAAAAATTATCCTACACATACTAAAATTTATCCCACACATGTCAAAAATTGTCCTTCACCACAAATTATTTTATCTTGAAAGAGTATATTTAAAAGTGAGTTACAAATTTAATTAGTTAGCTAATTAATTCCGTTACTTATATGGAGTTGCATACATCTATGCAATTTATATATTTACCTATATGGAATTCCGTTACTTACACCCCTTTTTTACACACAAAATAAGTACTTTTACACAACAAATCCATTTGTATAAGAAATACTTTACAAATATGCAAGAGGCATAAAATTCTAGAAATGGAACTGAATATCAAAGTTAGTGTGTATATGCAATTATTATACTTAAAAAAAGAATTAAACATATGTAATCAAGTGACTATTAGATATATGTTACAAACACTTGCTTTCAAAATCAACAAATAAGCTTGAAGGAGATCCATTTTCAGCAATGATTATAAAAATCCCAATTGAAAAACAACGTGGACAAGGTGAAAAAAGGGCATACATTTGAGGGTTATTTGAATTCGATTAATATTTATTTACCGTTATACCCTCACATAACTTATAATTTATCCTTCAAATATTCAATTAATTACAATTCTCCCTTATCTATTTTCATCCATTGGTTAGTAGATCAATGGCTCTAAAGAGTTCTTAACAGTTCTGTACAAAATGTGAGTTCTGTATAGAACCTAACCATATATATATATATATATATATATATATATATATATATATATATATATATAGGATTAAGATCATTTCAGAACTAAAAAAAATTACAGAACCTGCAGAACTCTTTATAACCACTCATTTTATTTCATGTTATTTGTTCATTATTTTATGTATAAGGGGCATTAAAGTAATTTTACACCTAGAAAATTATCACATTTTTAATTTAACCTTCCACTATTTTCTCACATTCAAATCTAAACAAAATTAAATACCTATATTAATTATCTTATGATATCAAGTTTGAATTAGTTCCTTTTTTCTCACATGACTCCTTATGGATTAAATTTGTAATTTGAATCACACCTAACCGATTACAATGGGCATGAGCACTTTTCAAACTTCATAAATAATCAGTTTGAGGTTACGATTAAAATATGAATTACACCTTTTTTTAACATTCCACTATTTTCTCATATATGAAGTTACACCATTATCACAAGAAAAATCAAGTTCTATAAGATTGGTTCACAGTCTCCAACGAATAAAAAAAGCAAGCAATTTTGTAGGTTAGGCAATCAGTTTAAAAAATAATAATTTTGTAGATCCACATAAATGTAATTAAAAGTTTAGATTGAAGAAACAGATGATTGGTTTGAATATTTACATACATGTATAGATTATTTTTTATATGCATGTAGAACATTTTACATATATGTAAATAGACATTCAATTTGAAGAAACTGATAAATGGGAATTTTACATATACTTTAATATTATACTTGCAAGTGTATTGAACACTTACATATATGTAAATGGATGTTTATTTTGAAGAAACGGTGATCAGTACGATTTACATGTATGTAAATAGATTATCTACACATATATGTTATGGTGCTTATGTAAATATATAAAAATTTAAAACAAAAAAACTATTAGACATGTTACTAATACAAAGATGGGTAAAAATGCTAAAAACACTATTGATTAGTAACGTACACATGCAAATATTGAGAAATTTGACGATGGAATAGACTATTTACATATTTGTAAATATTAGAATATAATTACATTACATATATGTTAAAATATCTGAATAAATCAGTTTGATATATGTTAATATACGATAATAAATCAGTTTGATACTGAATCCATTAAAAGAAAAAAAATGAACCTTAAAAGTAGGTAAAATTGGATAGAGGAGAGATAAAATACAAAAAGAATTAATTAATTATATAATATATTAACAAAAGAGAGAGAAAACTATTTAAGAGATTACCATTTTACCCTTTTTTATTTATTTAAAATTGTGAAACTAAAATAGAAATGAGTGGTCCATATTAGTTCTGTAAGTTCTGAATAAAAATAAGTTCTGAAAAGAACCCAACCCTATATATATATATATGGTTGAGTTCATTTCAGAACTTTAAATAACTACAGAATTTTTAGAACTTCTAATAAACAATCATTTTGTGTATAAGTTTTTGTATTTAGGATTCTTTTATCATCTATTATATGTATTTCTGTGATTACATACATGTTAAAAGTAGTTTACATACGTTTAATTGCCAAGATTATATATATGTGTCATAACTAATTACATATATGTAAAAAAACTAGTTTACATATGTGTTATTATCAAATTACATATAAAAAATGATAAAATTACTCTTAACATATATGTAATCGTAAAATACACATAATAAATGATAAAATTATCCTAAACACAAAAATATATAAATAAAAAGATTGTTTATTAGGAGTTCTGCGAGTTTTGTAAATATTTATGGTTCTGAAATGATTCTGGCCCTATATATATATATATATATATATATATATAGAAACGGGATCAGGAGAAAACGGCAAAAAGTGTGAGAACAGTGAGAACGCATCCTGACCCAACACGTGGCGGGGGCATGATCAGGGTCCGAGGGGTTTTTTTTGTCTTTTTAGTATTCTTCTCCTTTTACGATTTTCGCGTTTGACATGCTGCTTCATTTTTTTTGTGCAAGATAACTTTGGCGTTATGTAGAATTATTAATTTTTTGGCGTTTTACTGTTTTTTTCAGATTTCTTCTCGTTGAATTAATTCTTTTTGTGTCACATAGTTAATTTTTTGGCGTTTATGGCTTTTTCCCATTTGTCGTTTTGTATCTTTTTGTTAATAATTGATTATCATAGATTAATATTTTATAAAACTACAATAAGACGAAAATCAAAATAAACTAATAGTCTTCCGTAAGTGGGATTACATCAGAGATGTACCCATCGATTTGTTCATCACTTTCTTCAGATTATTCATCATCAAATTCCATTTTTGCGTATAACGTCATTAGCTCGTCTCTTATTTGCTGCAGCCTATTCTTGTGCGTTTTTTTTTGGTGTGATACACGGAAGGTGGTGAGACCTTTCTATTTATAGAATTTTTTTTGGCACGTAGTTTAGGCGGGAAATTATTTTTATAACAAAAATTGTAATTAACATTTATCCGGATGTAAGCTTTGGCGTTATATATAATGGCGTTTCATATTTTTTGGCGTTTTTATAGCCAAATAGCTTAAATAAGACACGGAAAAAAGTACCCAGTGATAAAATTGGTATTTTTTATTTATTTGGCGTTTTATTTTTCAATGGCGTTTTATATGAGAAATGGTTTTTTACTTTTTTACCCTTAATGAAGCGCGTCCACGTAATAAAATTGGTGTTATTTACTAAAATGTCACCGTGCCAATCTAGTCCATAGATTGTTTTGATCGGACGATCAACAAGCGTTCTCACCGTTCTCACACTTTCTACCGTTTTCTCTAAATCCTGAGCCTATATATATACACGGTATGGTTCATTTGAGAACCACTCTTATTGCGAGAACCACATGTGTGCAACGGTACTGTTGTTCAATTTTTTAGTGACGAAATTTAATGATTTTTAATAAAAATATATTTTTTTTAGCATTTAGTTGTGAATTTTAGCTTTATGGTTTAGTTTTTAGCATTTAGCTTAGGTGGGGGGGTGGGTGGGTGGGGGGAGGGGGGGGGGGGGGGCGGGGGTTGTTTAGGTTTTTGGGTTGTGTTAGGGTGGGGGTGAGTGCTTAGGTTTTGAGTGGTGGTAGGTAGATTTATTTTGTTGTGTTTGCATTGTTTCTCCTGATTCTCGCAATAAGAGTGATTCTTAAATGCACCTTACCCTATATAGACATTGGATTGATGCAATGGAAATCCAAAGTTTGCATCTCCTTTGAAAACTTGACATTTGTAAGATACAATACGAATAACGAGTCATCACTCCAGAATTCACCAAAGCATACTTGAATCTAAAAACAACATGGATCCAAGCATACAACTTAGAAGCCAATTTGGCCGTGGGGACCAAAGGGTTTTTAGACACTTGACTAATATTTAAAGTTTAATGTAAGACCTTAAAATTTTATTGCGGCTTTTTCTTGTTTACTTGATATTATTTTCACTCTTTTTCGATGTTTTCTAAGCCATTGATGCATCTACTTCTATTTCTTAAATGTGACATATAATATATGTTTGATCATATGTGATTTTATTAATTTGATTTCACTTAAATGGAGTTGGATCAAATTAATTTAATTTCTAACTAACCGGATCGCATATAGTTTCTAACTAACCGGATCGCATATACTTACGAAAATATCCCACTTGTCTTTTGGTCACTATTGGATCTGATCAAACTTCTGACCTTCTGTTACTTGCGAGAACAACCCGTTTTTTTGTCACCACAAAATTTGATCAAACATTTGCTAAAGTGTGGTTGATTAATATCTTCTAGAATCGAAATTTCTAACCTTCTAGTCTTTGACTGAATTTCCTTCCTATTTATAATTGTTCACTTTACTAAACAACTCTTGATGATACGAGATTCTTCCTATTCTGGATTTCTTGATTAGACTTTAGATTTCTAATTCTTTTGTTCACTTTGATTAGTCATCGACTTCTTAAAAAAACATGAAGGCGACGCTCAATGATAAGACCATGTGTAGTGGTTTGAGCAATAATGCCCCCACCCTTGGGCGTTTTGCGCCACGTGGCAGTCCAGTCAGCATGGGGACATTATTGGGGGTTATTGCAAAAGTGGCGTAGTGGGAATAATGCCCAATAATGCCCCTTCCAATCATTAAACAATTATTATTTTTAATTAAAAACTTAAAATACTTCAATAAAAAAAATACAATACTAGAAATAAAAATAAATAAAATCCGACTAAATTAAAAAAAATACATTAGTTTTCGTCTTCGCTTTCTTCACCCTCCCCAACTTCGTCTTACTCGTCCTCCGTTTCTTCTTCACCCGCAGGTGGTACATACCGAACCGACCATGCGTGTTGTACCAAATCAACCGTTAACGCGGAATGGTACGGTTCGTAACGCAACTCTCGCGCATTATTCACTCTTTCGTCCATTGACGCCTGTGGATGCTCCTCTTGAACGGCTTCTGGCACATAATTCTGGCATATCGCCTTTCCTTCATCTTCCAAAATCATGTTGTGCATGATTATACAAGCGTACATAGCATCTCTCATTTTTTGCTTGGTCCATGCACGACAAGGATTTCTCAAATATTGACAGCGTTGTTTAAGAACCCCAAAGCATCTCTCAATGTCTTTTCGTGAAGATTCTTGAACCTTTTTAAAGTATGCTCTTTTTTCATCAATATGATCACTAAATGTGTAAATGCACTTTGGGTGATAAGTGCAGGCTCTCAAACTCAAGGGTCTTTTATGTAATATGTTAAAACTATTATGTTGGTCAGGGTTTTCATGGTCAGGACTTTGTTCCTCTTCTATAGTCCAAATTTAGGCACTTGTTAGTCAGGGTTTGTATTGTATTGGGCTTTGGGCCTTTCTATGTCCTGACTTTAGTAGTCAGGACTTCCGATTGTATATAAACTCTTAGTGAATTGTTATACATGGTGATTTCTTTTGTGGAAAGTTTGTTCTTCATGAAACCCTAATCATTGTCACTGTGTGTAAATTGACGGCTACTATGTGTGACGTCATTCATCATTCTCATCATTCTTGTTCTACACTTTCTTGATCCAATACCATACAGTAGTGATTGCTAGGTGGATTCCGCACACCTGGTGATTGTTGTTTGAGTGAGATCCTTGGGTAGGAGGCCTTAAAAGTGGTATCAGAGCAGTGTGCTCATACTACCATAGGTTTGGGTTTAGAGGTTTAGTTGAGAAAGATCACATTTTGATTGGGTGTTTGGTGTTGTTTGCTGGTTTTTAAGTGTTTTTTTCATTAATCATTCATGTGTTTGCTCATTCTGGATGATGGATTGTGATTAGAAAAGAAGCTTTTCAGGATATACATTCATCTGGGTTTTTAGAGAGCTTGAAGATCTTCATCATGGGTTTTTGAAGGTTAGTAAAGATTCCGTGTTTGATCCATTTTATTTTGTTCAGAGTTTTCTTTTAGTGTTTTTCCTTCAGAGTTTCCATTCAGTGTTTGTGCTTCAGGATTATTGATGAACTAGTGTGAAGTCACACTTGTGAGATATCCTGAAGCAATTTCCTCTTGTCCAAACTAAGAAATCAGGGTTTACTTCTTTGTGAGGTCAGGACTATGTGCTCAGGATTTGGAGGTCAGGTTTTTTCTTTTAAGAGGTCAGAGTTTACATTCAGGGTTTATTTAGGGTTTATTTTTCAAAGGTCAGGCTTTTCTTTGAAATATCAAGACTTACTAGATATTAAGAGTTTTTAGAATTCATTCGGAGTCATTCATTTAGGTCCGAGTTTATCTTGTTTAGAGTCTGAGTTTTCTTGTTCACTAAACTTCAGAGTTTTTAATAGGTCTGAGTATAAAAGGGTTCAGATTTTAATCACCGGTCCGAGTTTCTATTAGAAGATCCAAATTTCCTTTTTTTATTATTATTTAAAAATAAGGTTTCAGAGTTTAATTCTAAAGCTTCAGAGTTTCTTTTTTTTAATCTTTAAAAAGGTCCGAGTTTCTTTAAAATTTGTGACTAGGTTCCGAGTTTGAGTTATCCAAAAATTTATCGGAGTTTATTTTTAAAGTCCATTCAGAGTTTAGTGTTTTAAAGGTTTTTTAGAGTTTAAATTCAGAGTTTAGAGTGTTGTCAGAGTTTTTATATCAGGTTTGATCCGGGTTATACCACTCTGATTGTCTCCGAGTTTTCACTCAGTATTTCCAAATTTCACTTGTGTCTCCGGTTTTTGTGAACTTAGAAACTTTTTCTAAGCAAACTTTGTGTTTTATCTCACTGTTTCTTTCACAAACACTCTCTGTTTCTTTCACAATTCATTCGAAATGGCAAACAACAATCTGACTGCAATGGTGCAAAACTTCAAGCACAATGCTGAGGTAGGGAGTAACGACAAACCTCCTTTGTTGATAAACGAGCTTGATTTTCTTGAGTGGAAGGAGCGTTTCAAAAGGTATGTAAGAGCAAAAGACATCAATATCTGGTTGTGTATCGTTAAAGGATGTGGAGCCACACCAATAAGAACGGTAACGATTGATACTTATTTGGCACTTACCGACGACCAAAGAAAATTCTATGATTGTGAAGAAAAAGCAATGTCGATGATTACAATGGCTATGACACAATCTATACTTCATACTTTTCGTAAGAGAAGTAATTCAAAGGAGCTGTGGGATAGCATGATTGAACGGTACGAGAAACGATGTCTTGAATGTTTGAAGACTCAATTCGTTGTGTTTAAAGCTTTAAAGAATGAGTCATTCGATGACACGGTGAATCGATTTTATCATCTTTAAAGAAAGTTGAGAAGTTTCTGAATTGCCTTCCCAGAGAATGGAATATGTACACCGCATTGATTAGAGAAGGTGTTCTCTACGAGGAGCTCTCATTGGAAGAAGCTATACAAAAACTAAAGGGTTATGCTTGGAATATGGAAGATCAAGCATCTGATTTCCAGAAGATCCAAGATCCTCAGTTATATAAAGCTTCAAAACCGACGGATAAGGGTAGTAATAGAGGAGCCGGTGTTGCCCTATATTCAAAGAATGAAGTTCCTGCAAGTGAACACGCCTTTATTAGCAACAATTTCAGTTCAAGTATTCCAATCAAGGAATGTACTCTTCCAGTGGAGCTCAGAAATCTCAAGAAACAAACTTGAACATTCCAAAGTTAGATGCAAGCTGCTTAAAGTTGATAGAAGAAAACATGAGCCTTTTGGCGTCCTTCATGACTGCCTACGATAACTTCTGTCTTGGAAAGCTTGTTGAACCGTCAAGTCTCGATGAGGACTTTGACTAGATAGACCAAGACGAAATGGAAGAACTTGATTTACAACTCAATATGCCACTCTAAGTCCATAGAGCGAAGAAATTTCTGTTAAGAACGCGTAGGAAGTTCATAGGAGGTCAGACGAAGACTCGAATGGGAGTCGACATGTCAAAGGTGAAATGTTACAACTGCGGCATCTACGTGCATTTCACACGTGATTGTCGGAAGCCGAAGATGGAAAGATCTGACAAAGAAAGCAACTCTCAAGGAAACAACTCAAGACCTCACAACAATGCATCATCTACTTCAAACTTAAGTGCTCGTCCAAGTGGTTCTGAAAATCTTACACCTTCGACAAACAATGCAATGGTGGCTCAACCTCTACAAAGTGTGAGTGACCCTTACGACTGGGGTTGTGCATTGGAAGACATTTCAGGAGCTATTGTTTCACAAGCCTTTATGGCTAAAATTGTCAACGAAGAAGTGTGTGAAGAGGTTATCGAAGAAGCTAGCATTGAGGAACTTGCAGTTGTAGCCGAGGTTTTTGGGGAAGAGTTGGATTCGGGTAATGTTGCTAAGAATGAAGATAACTTGAATGAAGAGTCTGTTGAAAAGTCTAACAAAACAGAAGATGGAAAAAAAGGAGAATGCTTTGAGTTCAAGATCTCCACAGCCGAAATGCAGCAATTTGCAGATGCAGAAGCCAGAAGGTTGGAAGAAGACTCCGCATGAAATGAAGCATGTGCATTCATGGCTGGCATTGAGGTAAAATCAACTTTTGTAGACAAGCGGTGTGCAAGATGTGTAGAGTTTGTCACCAAGATTGACAGATATGCACTTCACAACACAAATCTGATTGCAGATTTAGAAAAATCCAGAGAACTCATTGCTGTTTTGTCTAATTCAGATAAAGAACACCGAATTAAGATAAAAGCGCTGAAAAATGATATCTCTGAATTCGAGAGACTTGTGGCACAGGGAACTCGTAAAAATCAGGAATTAAAATCTGAACTTGAAATGAACCAAAATTGTGTTTTGGAAAAGAACAAAATCATTTTGGAAAAAGATAATCTGATTTTAGATTTGCAACGAAAAATTGAAAAGTTCGGGGATTCATCTGAAGTGATGAATTTCTGTATTAACAGCCAACGTCTCAAAGAATATGAGGAAGAAATGTTCGGCATCGGTTATAAGAAAGTTCCTCCACCGGTAAACCATAATTATACATCGATGCCAAGCATTGATCCTGAATTGGCAAATTTTGTGCCAAAGACACCTCTGATGGTTGAACCGCAAAGTGAGTCAGAATCTAAGCCTGATGAGGCTTTTGACTCAGAACAGCCGAAGGTGAGCGAAGTCACAAAGAAAAATGAGCTAAATTTTGATAACATTGAGAATTTGATAAGCAATAAAATTTGGAAATTTTCAATCAAGTTCAAAATGCGAAGTCAAAACCAAAGTCACGTGGGAAACCTAAAAAGAATTTGAAAAATATCCCTAAAACTAAGTTTGTTAAAGGGGAGATTTTATCAAAGAGGAAGAGAAAATCGAAACAGGTTCAAACTCTCAGTTTGTCAATCAAATTTTGAAAACTCCCACTAACGCCTCATCATCTTCGACCAGTCATGAGGAACGTCCAAAGAATGCTGCGAAAGTCCGTAAATGTTATAAGTGTCGTGGAAAAGGACACTTAGCAGCAGATTGTCCAGATGACAAGGGTAAATCCCATGTTGATCCTGATCAGAAGAATTCTTTTGTTGAAAAACAGCAAAATGAAACAGTTAATGTTGAAAAGAAAAACGGTAAAAATCAGAAGGTTGAGAAAAACAAAGTGATTAAAGAAGAAATAAAACCGCTTGTCAAAACAAATGTTAAATCACAACAAAATCAGGATCATGGGGAGAAACCAGTTGTTATTAATCGTGGTGAAGGATCAGAAAGTTCATCTCAAAGACATGATACTCGTGAGAAAACCCCTCACAGACGACAAAATCATGTTACTTTCCAAACACATGAGAATGACCAACGTTCTGGAGGTTCGAACAACAACTATGTTAGACCTCATGCACAGAACAGATTTGTGAATGACCGAAATGCATCACCCCCCCCCCCAATTTCCAAATCAAAGACATCATTCGGATAATCATCTACGATCATTCTCAAGACACGATGATGTTCCTAGATTTGGTAGGAATTTTGAGCCACCCAGGAATCAAAATTACGGTTACCAAAACTATGGAAGCCGAGGTTATGGAAACTCTGATTATACCAACAGATCATCAACTCCGTATAATCCACGATTTGTGGGGAGTCATTCCAACAATTTCCGAAATGGATATGGAGGACATAGAGGCGATGATGGTTATTTCAAAGAGTTTTCTTATGTTGACGAATCGGGACGACCCAAGACCATCATGGCTTGGGTCCCACATTCTAACTTAATTCTCTTGTTGGGGAGTGTAGGAGCAGCTAAAGAGGGCTATCTATATTTGGTATATCAATAGTGGATGTTCCAGACACATGACAGGAAATAAAGAGTTATTGAACAATTTTAAACAAATTCGTGGTGGTTATGTGAATTTTGCCGGTGAGAAGGGTGGTTACATCACCGGTGAAGGTTCTGTGTCAAATGGAAAAATTACGCTGCATAAAGTGAACTACGTTGAAGAACTGAAGCATAACTTGATGTCGGTTTCTCAAATCTATAATAACAATTACACGATGTTGTTCACTGATAAAGCTTGCTTTGTTTTGCGTCTGGGATTTGCTGTTCCTGAAGATTGGATCGTTAAGAGGGCTCCAAGGGTGAATAACACATATGTCATGGACATGCGCCCGTTGGTTAACTCGTCTGCTCCAGTGACATGTTTACTTTCGAAGGCGACTGAAGATCAATCATATCTCTAGCATAGGAGAATGGGCCACGTGCATCTACGAAAAATGAACCACTTAGTGAAAAACAACTTAGTGTTGGGGGTTCCTTTACGTAGTTTCAATATGCACAACAAATGTGAATCATGTGAAAAAAGGAAAAATCAAACGAAAGCCTCACAAACCGAAAACTGTTAACTCAATCCAAAAACCACTTGAATTGCTTCGCATGGATCTTTTCGGCCCAATCCATGTTGCTAGCATTGGTGGGATGTCCTATTGCCTAGTTGTCACTGGCGATTTCTATCGATACTCGTGGGTACTTTTCTTAAAAACAAAGGACCAAACTGCTGGTATTTTAAGAGACCTGTTCAAACAACATGAGAAAAATTATTCACTTCCTGTTAAGAAAATCCGAAGTGACAACGGCACTGAGTTTAAAAATCATTATATGGATGAGTTATGTCGGGAAATGGGAATAGTTCATCAGTTCAGCACTCCATATGTTCCTCAACAGAACGGAGTTGCAGAACGGAAGAATCGTACCCTAATTGAGGCGGCCCGAACTATGCTTTCTGAATCAAAATAGCCAATTTTCTTCTAGGCTGAGGCGGTAAACACTGCATGTTATGTGTTAAATCATGTGCTTACGGTCAAAAGAGAAGATAAAACGTGTTATGAATTGCTTGAAAACAAGAAACCGAACTTATCAAATGCACCAAAGATACTCCAAAATGGGGAAAGTTGGTGAAGTTGGGTTCTTTTTGGGTTATGCCAATGGAACTCCCAACAAACGCGTTTATAACGTTAAGAAGCGTACAGTGGAGATCGTGTTTGATATAACTCCTTTGAGTTACGATCCTCCACCATCTGAATTCGGTCCTAAAAGCGGTTATGATTATGATAAATTATTTGATTCATTTGATCTTCCTGATGTTTTAGAAGAAGATTCGGAGGTTGTCTACACACATCTTGTGAACAAAGATGTAGTGGATGCGAGCTGGAGAGCAAGTATTCCTACTAATGTGTCTCCGAATGTTCCAGTCGCTGATTCTTCGATCGTAAACGAAGTTGTTGCTGAGCAGATCCCCAATGCAGCTGCTCAAACTACAAGTGGTGATCTTTACGTTGATTTTTCAGCATATCCAAATGTTAATGCATCTTCTAGAAATGATCAAGCATCTATTAATAATGCAAATGCTGAGGGGGAGATTCAATCAAATTTGGGAAACAATCTTCAAGCTCCGGCAATCCCAGTTCCAAGAACAAATATTCATCATCCTGTTGATAATATTATTGGGAATCCAAATGGGGGAGTGCAAACGCGAAGGAGTATTTCAGAGATGCAGTGTCTGTTCTCTGCTATCAAGAATGAAGAAATCTACAATCTTAGCCTACATGAATGTTTTATCTCTCAGATAGAGCCGAAGAACTATCAGATGGCTCTGAAGGATAATTCTTGGTGTGAGGCGATGCAAGAAGAGTTAGCTCAGTTTGACAAGTTAAAGGTGTGGAATTTGGTCGATCTTCCAAAGGGCCAACATGCAATCAACACGAAGTGGGTTTTCAACAGCAAGAAAGACGATAAGGGTGTTGTCGTCAGAAACAAAGCACGGTTGGTTGTTCAAGGCTTTGATCAAGACGAAGGGATTGATTATACAGAAGTTTATGCACCGGTGGCAAGACTGGAAGCCATTCATCTGTTTCTAGCTTTTGCTGCTCACATGCGATTCAAAGTCTATCAGTTTGATGTGAAAAGCGCGTTCCTTTACGGGAAATTGCATGAAACTGTGTATGTATCCCAACCACCTGGTTTCGAAGCTCCAGGGTCTGAGAACAAAGTCTATCTGTTGGACAAAGCTCTTAACGGTCTCCATCAGGCTCCTCGGGCGTGGTACGAGACTTTATCAAGACATCTATTGGAGCACGGGTTCTTGCGTGGTGCGATCGACTCTACACTGTTCATATTGAAGAAAGGGGGAGATTTTCTGATCATGCAAATTTACGTTGATGACATAATTTTTTGTTCTTCAAATGAAGAATTGTGTCATGAGTTCGAGGCGGTGATGAAGTCAAATTTTGAAATGAGCGCGATGGGCGAGTTATCGTTCTTTCTAGGTCTTCAAGTGAGTCAAGAAATATCGGGACGTACGTGCATCAGATGAAGTATGTCCACGAGATTCTCAAAAAAATTGGATTGGAAGATAGCTTACCTTATGACACGCCTCTGCCGACAAATCACAAGCTTTCACCCGATAAGGAGAAAGATCCTGAAGTGGATCCGACTCTATATCGAGCAACGATAGGTTTGTTAATGTATCTTACTGCTTCACGACCAGATATTATGTTTTCTGTTTGTTTGTGTGCCAGGTTCCAATCAACTCCGAAAGAGTCTCACTTGAAAGCGGTCAAGCGTATCTTCAGATATCTGAAATGGACGCCTAAGCTTGGATTGTGTTATCCAGCTGAAGGTGGTCTGGATTTGCTGGCGTATGCTGACGCAGACTTCGGAGGGTGCCCGGTGAACAGAAAGTCAACCTCTGGCGGCGCACAACTTCTTGGGAACCGTCTTGTCTCCTGCAATGCAAAAAGCAAGTTACCGTTTCATTATCCACGTGCGAAGCCGAGTACATTGCTGCATCAAGCTGTTGTGCTCAGGTCTTGTGGATTCAGCAGCAAATAAGGGACTACGGTTTGAATTTTACTCGAACACCTATTCTTGTCGATAACAACTCTTCCATTTCCATAACTAATAATCCAGTTAATCACTCACGCACTAAGCACATAGATGTTAGGCATCATTTCATTCATGACTGTGCCGAGAAGGGTTTAATAGAAGTGGTTAGGGTAGACACCTTGGATAATTTGCCGACCTGTTTACGAAGACATTCGATCGGGCTAGATTTGAAAATCTAGTCCGAATGATTGGCATGATCAACCCCGAGTAAAATGCTTTTCAAAACTCGCATAGAAACTTTATTTTATGTTTACTGTACAGTTCTTACCGCTTTCCAAAAATTGAAAAACTCCTAAAATATTTTACTTAGTTGTAGGATAACTTTTAAGAAAAATACAAAAACATTTGAAAAATATAAAATGAAGTCGTGTTGAGATATAAGGGAAATGATAGTACATCGGTTAGTCGTATCTGGTGCAGGATTATAGTAATATATTAAATTAACTGTTAACTGTAACAGCTTCATTATACGTTGCTTCGGTAGGTTTTATGTGTAAATAAGAACATGTTTTTGGTATATAAACATAATGAACTGCGAAACTTGTGCGGTACATCTCTCGGATATATGGTCTTGGTACCGTAATTTCGTTTGATAAGTTGCCAAACTTCTGAGATACTAGGTCTTTATGTTTGTTAAATCTCTGGGGTATTATACTTGGTCTTCTAATATTGCGTGAGCAATGCCCTAGACCTCGTATAATGCTTTTCTAAGTGCTTCGTTTGTGCGCAAACCCTCTTGGTGGATTTCTTTTCTGCCACAACAATCATCACCGGATGATCTGATCAAAATTGTCATCACCGGATCTACAAACTGCAAAAAAAAAACAAAGAAAAAAAATGCAGAAAAAGATACCAAACGATGGTACACCACCTTTAAAGTCGAGCCTTCATCTCTTTGTCTGTGCGGTGGCACTAACCTGAGCTCTCAAGGCATCGCATTTTAGCCGGATACAGAGATTTTTCAGATATACTCACCTGTAAGATGTAATGTTTGGTAGCCTTGATACGGAAGTATATTCTGAGGTGGGTAAACATAGTTACAATTAGTTATTAATACACTTAATCACATATCTCGAAAACAGTGTTCGAAAGCGTGCTAAAGCTTAAGTGGACCACAATACCATTGAACGTCTTGAACTGTTAATATCATTCTAAAAGCTTAAACTGAAAAACTATGCTTCTTGTGTTGGATATTGGCAGAAAAACCGGTATGATCCCTTTGCTCCGATTTCACAAAAAGATAATTAGTGTAAATATGTTCTTAGATTTAATTCCTTGAATTTAATCTAAATTGAAAAACAACAAATAGATTTTGCTTTCTTGTTTCTATGTGCGAGTTTTCATTCTGAAAAATACTCTAAGGGTTGTGAACATTCTTTAATAAGGTGTTAAACACTAGGTTTGGTAACTTTAAAATAAGTCTTTTCATAAAAACCGGCCGTGCAAGATACGTCTAAGCGTGTGTGGGTATTACGCCATTTTAAGGTGTTTCGGTAAATCTTGTTCCAAGTTGTGATATTTTTCCAAAAGTATAAGTTTTGAAGTAACTTGTTCTGAATGATCGTGTTTTGAAATACAAATTATTTGGTTGTTTAATATTTCAATTGTTGATTATGGGGTATTGGAATTTATTTTTAGGATCCAGGTTTGGGCCGAGTGTCTCCGGGGTTAAGATTCTTAATCCAGTGTTAAGTGTTTCAGGTCTGGATTGTTCATCACAAGATGGAAGATTTTAAGAAGCTGTGTGCGTCTAAGAAGCTGTGTGCGTCTGGATCGTCCGTCTTAATATGGAAGATTTGAAGAAGCTAAGACGTCTGCCGTTGCATTCCTTTGAAGAAGATCAACTGTTAGCTGATCAATACATCAAGGTCATGCAGTTCTGTGTGAAAAACCAGGCAACAAGTACTCGAAGCATTAACAAAGAGAAGATCTTGAGTTTTACATTGAAGATCCCTCACTGATCAAGGGGGAGTCTGTAAATGCACTTTGGGTGATAAGTGCAGGCTCTCAAACTCAAGGGTCTTTTATGTAATATGTTTAAACTATTATGTTGGTCAGGGTTTTCATGGTCAGGACTTTGTTCTTCTTCTATAGTCCAAATTTAGGCATTTGTTAGTCAGGGTTTGTATTGTATTGGGCTTTGGGCCTTTCTATGTCCTGACTTTAGTAGTCAGGACTTCCAATTGTATATAAACTCTTAGTGATATGTTATACATGGCGATTTATTTTGTGGAAAGTTTGTTCTTCATGAAACCCTAATCATTGTCACTGTGTGTGAATTGACGGCTACTGTGTGTGACGTCATTCATCATTCTCATCATTTTTGTTCTACACTTTCTTGATCCAATACCATACAGTAGTGATTGCTAGGTGGATTCCGCACACCTGGTGATTGTTGTTTGACTGAGATCCTTGGGTAGGAGGCCTTACAAAACGTCTTCACGAAAATCGAATACCTAGGATAAATTCCGTCGCACAAATAATATTCATGAGGGTAGTAGTTTCCATTTGCGTAAAACGACGCTTTAGGAGCTTTGCCAGAAATCCACTCCTCTAACAACGGAGATTGTTCAAAAACATTTATATCATTGCATGACCCGACCACGCCAAAGTAAGTCGACCAAACCCAAAGGTCTTGTGAAGCAACCGCCTGAAGAATAACAGTGGGTCCTTTTTGGTCACCCCGTGTGTGTTGGCCTCGCCATGCGGTCGGGCAGTTATCCCAACGCTAATGCATGCAATCCAAGCTCCCGATCATACCAGGCAAACCATGCTCCGCCGAATGTACCTCGTAGATCTTTTGAAGGTCGTCCCATGTGGGCATTCTAAGATAGTGCGCACCATACAAATCAATAATACCTTTATAAAAAACATACACAAACATAAGCTTAAAAAAAAAATTGTAAACATTATAGTAAAGTATAGGAATTGTACCGCAACAAAAATGCTCCAAGGTGTCTCGCGTTGTTTTCTCGCCCATTTTTAGATACTTGTCGTTGATGTCGGTTGTGTTTCCATAAGCAAGGATTCGTAGCGCCGACGTACATTTTTGGATACCGGTAAATCCAAGTGCCCCTCTCGCATCCGCTTTTTGTTTAAAATAATCGTAGTTGGCTTCCAAGTCGTCAACTATGCGTAGAAACAACCGCTTACTCATTCGGAAACGACGCCTAAACATCTGGTTCGAAAATGTCGGCGCCTCATCAAAATAATCTTTCATCAAACGATCGTGTGCCGCGCGTCGGTCTCGTTCAATATAACCTCTTTTATTTTTTCTGGTTCGGGGTGGCGACAATGCTTCACATATCTCACCGCTAGTTGACAAGCACTCGTAACCGCCTCTTGCTCGACCTCCTCATCGGTGGAATCATCGCCATCCGCAAAAAAAACTCTTTGTAGTAAAAATTTACCATGGATGAAGAACTAGGGGAATCCATCAACTTTTATAAAATGGTAGTGTTTTTGAGATAGTTTTGGTTAAATTTGAAGGAGTTTATATATATATATATATATATATATATATATATATATATATAGGTAAAAGGTTTAAAAAAAAAGAGTAAATTACAAAAATCGTCCTTTATGTATGTCGTTTATTGCAAATTATGTCCTCTGTCTTCAATAATTACAGAAAACGTACTCGATGTTTGCAAACCATTGCATGTTACGTCCTTTAGTCCTAACACAGTTAGTTTTCACGGTTAAATTTGACTAAGTCAACCTCACATAAGAATATTTTGGTCATTTCTTCCTAAATGTTAAAATAAATAATCATAAAAAACAATAAATAAAACAATTTTAAAATTATATATGTATACAGACACCTAATATCTTCTTCTTCTTCTCACTCTAACTATCCTACCCCCACCACCACAACCCACCTGCCACCACCACCACAACCCACCAGCCACCACCACTACCACCGATCTGTCTCCTCTCTCTTCTCTCTTCACCCACAGAGCACCACACTCACAGACAAACAAACCTCTGTTCCAAACCATTTTTTCGGCAAATCACCAAGCTTATTGAGGAGCTTACTCTACTCCAAACCAATTTTCCGGCAAGTTTCAAACCAATTTTCCGGCAATCAAATCACCTAGCTTATTGAGGAGCTTACTCATCTCACTCAAAACCTCTGTTCCAAACCAGTTTTCCGGCAAGATTGCGGTTGAAATTGAGGAGCTTACTCTGCTCCGGACATGTTTTCGGCTGAGAACAATCAGTTTTCTGGTCCGTTTCCGCTACCACACCGCACCTGCAACCACCAACATCCACCTGCCACCACACCCCACCTCCACTATCACCACCGCACCTCCACCACCGTACCTCCATCATCACCACCGAACCTCCACCACCGTCAATACCTCCACCACCGCACCTCCACTCCTGCAAAACCCCCACCACCGCTGCACAAACCCAACCACCGCACCTCCAGCACCGTCAACACCTCCACCACCGCACCTTCTATTGTTTGCAGCAGATCTGTTGATGGTTTGCAGCAGATCTGTTCCGCGTTTTCGGCGAACTGTTCCGCGTTTCCGGCGAACTGTTCCGCATCCCCACCTTCTATTTCATCTTCTCAATCGGTTCCCGATCTTCCATATGGCTACCTCCACCACCTGGAGTGTTTATCCCCTGGAGTTAACAGACAGCGGAATAGAGGTGATAGGTCTGTACAGCAACGAGGTCACCTGCTCGAGCTGCTGGTGAATATCTTCCGACGAATTTGAAGGTTTCCCCATTCTTCTTCTTCTTCAAAGGAATGAAAATTTTTGATTTTAGGGTTTTCTGGTTTTAAGGTTAGAGAGAGAGAGAGAGAGAGAGAGAGAGAGTTAAGAGAAAGAAAGAAAATCAGTTTAGAGGATTTAATTTATTTTTTTATTTATGTTTAATTATTTAAAATTCTTTTTTTATTTTCTTTATCTGAGATATTTTTAATAAATAAATAAAATTACCAAAATACCCTCATGTGGGGTACCCTTGATCTGATTTAACTATAAAAAATAACAGAGTTAGGGCTAAAGGACATAATGTGCAAGAGTTTGCAAACATCGAGTACAGTTTTTGTACTTATTAAAGATAAAGGACACAATTTGTAATAAGTAGCATACATAAAGGACGAGTTTTGTAATTTACTCTAAAAAAAAGTAGCCGTTAAATAACTAGCCGTTGCTAGTTTCTGATTGGTTGGTCAAAATCCTCGCAGCGTGTTTCAAAGAACGCCAATTGAATTTTTTTCAAAAAAAAACGCCCGAAAACGCCCCTATGTAATGGGCTCAGGGCGTGTTTCGGCGTTATTTTTGAATTTAAAAAAAAAAACGCTCCACTAAGGGCGGTCTAAGCGATTCTATTTTTTAGCAAATTGACAAATCATCTACATGAGGAAATATGTAATCGGGTAGAGCCATAATCAGTTAAGATTTTCCCCTTTCCCTATGTGTTTCAAGTTTAGATCAATTGTACTCTAGAATATTCTTTCTTTAGTAATTTTAGCTGTTGGGATTTTAGGTTAATCATTTGTTGCTGGAATTGCATCATGGGTACATGTGTTCCTCTCTCAATAGATTCATATAAGGCTCGATCATGTCAATGGCTTCAACACCAAACTCATGTGAAATGTTGTATACCAACATTTAAATTTTGCTATCTTTCTATAAAACTGAAGTTTGATTGAAGTTTGGTGGTTTTTTTCTTTGAAAAAAATACTTTTACTTTTTAACGGAATATAGTGGCTTTTTAAAGAAAACAATGTCAGTTAGGATTAAAGACTATAGTAGGCGAGGATCTTGAAATAACTTATTCAAACTACTTTAATACCAATTGTTGGTCGCACATTGCTTGATTTAACGAATATGGCATATGATTTAGTGAACATATATATGAAACTGTGCATATCTTTGTCATCTTCATGCGCAACATCCTTTTGTTCATTCAAAATCTTCAACTTTCAGATGATCGTGTCAACATCAAAAACTTAGTCTTTCTGATGATACACCCATCATAAAAAATAAACCATCCACATACATATGAAACTTCTTAGTAACCTTCTTCCACTACTTGTTTGCTAAGATTTTTTTTTCGCATCTCTTAGTACATCATAGGAACGTTGTAGTTCTTGTGGGAAAACTGATCAAGACCTAAGCTGGACAACTCGAATTAATGCACGACATAAAACAAACTTAATACACAACATTAAACATGTAAAGAAAAATAACAAGCATTCTAACTCATAGCGGCTTAGCGGTAAACTTGGATCAATCAGTTGACTAATGACACCCTTATTTTGAATAACTTCAAACAACTCTTAACACCATCTATTGACAACTTTACCCCATTACCTTTCGTTACTTTTAGCTTTTCTTCGTATCTTGTCTCTCCACGCCATCCAACTTTCCATCAATTTTTTGTCTTGTTCGTTCAATTGAGGCGAATCATGTTCTTTCATGTCTGGAACAAATACACTCCCAGTGGATATATGTGGATCGGCGGTCTCATCTACTTTTACCATGGCGTCCAACCTTCCGCCTTCATGGTCTTTCTCGGTGGATTGAGGTGAATGTGGCTCTTTGTCGTCTGGAACAAATGCTCTCCTCCCGCATAGGACTTCAAATAACACAACTCCAAAGGAGTAAACATCTGACTTATGGCTTACAAATCCAGTCTTTTCATATGTTGGATCAACGTACCCTATCGTGCCACTTCTTTCAGCAAGAGAAAGACGATTCTTTCGAACGTTTGTAGTTGCTTTAGAAAGTTCAAAACCAGATAACTTAGGTTTCCAGTTTTCATCCAACAGAATTTTTGAACTTTTGATATTACGGTGGATCACACTAGAGTCACATCCATCATGGATGTAACTTAATGCACGTGCCACATCAACGCATATCTTCAATCTTTGCAACCATGTGAGGTCCAGGTTACTTAGATGTTTGTCAAGACTTTCGTTGACCTCGTGCGCGTTTATGATAATTTTCTCGCCTTCTTCGTCACAAAACCCAATAAAAGTAACTAGAGAGTCATGCTTGAGACTTACAAGCATAGAAATCTCGTTCCAAAACTGAAAGTCGTCTTGGCCATAGTCATAGTGCAACCTCCTTGCAACGATTTCAGTTGTTTTTTCGGGCAGGACTAACTTTCCTTTATAAATCTTGCCAAATCCCCCTTCGCGGATGAGATTTTTTTCAGAAAAGTTGTCAGTGGCCTTGACAATCTCTTCAAGTGGGCGTTTGTATTCAGCAAACAACTCTTCGTTTGTTGAAATTTTGTCTCTGTTGATCATATAAAAACAGTAGCTAATTAAAAGGGTGTTGGGCTTCAAGTGAATGTTAAATTTAACGAGTTTTATATGTTCAAAAGGCAACCTTGTAACGTTTCATAAGTACATTTTTTTCTTTATATGAATGGAATAAAGGAATAAAACTAAATGAAAAAAATATGTTCACTGTTATAAAATATTTACTCCATGAATCTGTGAAGTAAACGAATGACATAGGTATTTCTTGTTTCTGATAAATTTCAATAAACCTTAAAGCAATAGATCGAGATAATCCGAAGCCCACCTGTGGGAGACAGCAACGGCTGTAGCAAGGCCGCTGTGTTGACTCATTTGAGATCAAGATTCTTTGAGTCTCCCGGAAGAAATTAATACGAAGCAGTTGATGTGAAGACGGATGGCTTTGTTGAAAGTTGAAAACAGAAATATGAATGATGAAACACATACACTGATCAGCTTATATAACATGACAAGACTACAATATATTACAAATTAAGACCTTGAGATTATATTAACATTATAGTGTTTTGTCCTCAAACAACAGTACACACTAATTATTATTCCTATTTAGTAAAGGTTTTCTTTCGGATTCCTTTCTATCTCTCTGCATAAAGTGAAAAATACTATACATATTGGTAATGGTAGTGTATTATGGATAGTAGTAGGTAATGGTAGCGTATGATAGGTGGTATGATAGATGAAAAAGAAAGTGCATTCAAAGTAGTGTACCAAAAACACGTTATATCATGTTAATACATATAGATGCACATGTGCATTTCTAATATTGGTAATGTAAAAGTATTGTATTACGGATGGTAGTGTAAATGAAAGTGCAATTGTCTAATACTGTTAATGTATTACTGAATTTGTCAAAGAAATTATACATATACACATGTGCATCCATAATTGTTACTCGAAAAAAAAAATTAGAAACTAAAAGTAGCAATTTTTATATAAAAAATATTTAAAAAACCAAAAATTTGTGTGTTTTATAGGTATTGTTGGATGTGTTCACATTGGCCCTCGTGGTTCTCGCAATAAATGGTGATTCCTAACCGATCCTTATCATATATATATAGGCTCAGGATTTAGGAAAAACAGTGAAAAGTGTGAGAACGGTGACAACACTTATGGATCGTCATATCAAAACAATCTTTCGCAAATAACATCAATTTTATTACTTGGAACGTGCTTCATTAAAGGTAAAAGGGTAAGCATCGTTTCTTATATAAAAGCCATTAAATATAAAACGCCAATTAAATACAAAACGCCAAATAATAAAAAATAATTTTCCTACGTAGTTGTTTCTGTGTTTTAGGTAGTGTATTTTATAATATTGGCCTACAAAAATACCATAAAATATAAAACGCCAAACTTGAAAGATGAGACGTGTTACAGATTTAACAGATAAAGCTGAGCAAAACAGTAAATACAAATAGTAACTGAAATGGTGAATACTTTATTAATGGCATTTATTACAATAATATCTCGCCTAAACTACGTGCCAAAGACATCCTATAAAGAGAAAACGTCTCAGCACCTTCCATTGATCACACCAAAAAAACAAACGTCATGGTTCCTAAATACCACTCACTGTAAAACGCAAAAAAAAAAAAAAAAAAAATCAAAGATGGCAAACATTGTTTCTTGGATGTTCAGTATTGTTCTGCGTGAAGTTTCACTGAATGGATTGTTAGGTGAGGGAGTAACTCAATAAGATTTTGCTGCATGAGATTGACAAATCTTCAAGAAAAAGAGATTGATGAAAGTTATATGTCATTTTGTCTTTTTTTGTTCTTGAAGAAGGCTTAGATGAGAAGAAGAGACTGATCCCAGTGTAAATGCTATTTTGGACTCCATGATGATAAGGATGATTATGAGCAAATAACATCCACCCACACGACGTCGATCTATGTCTCCAACATCCACAAAAGCCACTTCAACAAGGAACAACAATAAAATCACGCCAAAACCAAAACGCCATATATTTGTGATAGTTCTTATAGTTTCAAAAGAAGAAAGAGACCGATGACAATGAAGATTTGGGAGATAAATTGGATTCAGATTTTTAATTTATTTTTTTTTTCGCTTCTATTTTTTCAGCTGTTTGTAAAACGCCAAACTCCTAAACTATAATAAAATTATTTTTGACAAGTATTATTAAAAACTCCAAAAAAATGTATAAAACATTGTGCAAGAGAATAGAACAAAGTGTCATCATTATCTAAAGGCCAATAAAAATACAAAACGCCAAAATCTAAAAGATGGGACGTGTTACAGCCATAAACAGATGAAACTGAATAAACAGTAACTACAAACAGTAAACTGAAACGACGAAAACTTTATTACTAACATTTATTATATTAAAAGCCACTCCATGGGTACTTGAGTTTATTAATTGTTCAAAACGCCATAATTACCTGTCATTTTATAGGACTGCATCCTATATGGCGGCAAAAAAAAGTCATTATATAAGTAGAACAGGTAAACAAAACTTAACGCTCCCCACATTCTCTAACATGCACACATTGTCTAAAACGCCATACAACTTAAAGAAATGGCTCAGGTTATTGCATAGAGGTTTGAGAGGTCGAAGAGACGTTCGTCCTAAAGTTCTCTGATAGGAGAAGGGTGAAGGTCAAGACAATCAAGGTCATACTTAGTATGGATGAAGTCGTTCAGAGGGATATTCTGGCCCATGGGATTCCAAGGGCCGATGATTGTGAAAGGACTCGAAAGGTAATAAGAAAATTGAAGAGAAAATTTTCAGCAGATGATGATGATGATTATTTTGATGATACTGGTCTACCAACAGTTAGCAGTTGGGGTTTGGATGAACAAGCAAGAACGGTTAAAGTGTTGATACATATTGTGTGGATACGGCTCGGCCCGGTTCGACTCGGCTACGAAGTGAAGGCCGTAGTCAAGACATCCTCCTGTCTTGACTCGGTATGCGATTTACTTTGTAACGTTTGATGTAAATGCAACTGCGTGTGTGCAATTTGCATCGTAGTATTGCTTATGTGTTGATTATGTTAGTTGTTTGGCCCATCTGTGACAAAGCCCAACATGACAAGGCCCAACATGTGACGAAATCCCCTTGTGACGAAGTCCCCTGATGGCGAAATCCCCTTGTGACGAAGACCTGATATGACGAAGACACCATATGTGACGAAATCACTGGATTTCGTCGAGACCTTGGATGTTCGTCGCTGTGATTTCGTTGGCCACTTTGATTTCGTCGCTGATGTAATTATATATACATCAAACACAGAACAGAAATAAGTGTGCAAGTCTGAATAGATTTGAGAGCGAACACATTGTAACACACACACACTGAGAGTTTACAGGGAGATCTTGTAAGCATTGTATTGTAATCGTTCATAGTATTAATACATTGAGTGTTAATCATTGAATCTTGTGTCTTACGTGTTCGTAACTTGGTTTAACTTACCCGTTTGGATTCCACACTCTCGGGTTCGTCGAAAAACAGGAATAAAGGTTGACTAGATCCTCCGGGTGGACCTACAATTGGTATCAGAGCCTTGGCTCGATTCCTTGTTTAAACCAAGTCGATTTTGTTTTGATAGATTTTGAAAGTGTATTTCAGTTTATGTTCTTGTTGAAAATCATTTTTCTGAAAAACTCTTTTTCAAAACCTTGAAAATCATTATGTTTTGCTTCTTGTTTTAGTGGAAACCTTGTTATATTACTTGCTTGTATGTTATTGTGGGTTTTTATTGAAAGTTTTAGCAAAAATTTGGGTCTCAAAAATTTTATTTGTTGATAAGTGTGGCCAGAATCATCATAGTGTTCTTGGTATATTCAAAGTGTTCTTGATATATATTTGAGTTTGATCCATTGGTTGATGAATTATTGTGTTGTTATTGATATAATATTGATTGTTTGACATTTGTGTACACAAGCATGATGATGGTTGGTTGATAAGTATGGCCGAAAGCATGATGGTTTGAAAAAGAAGGTTTTGTTGTCAGAAGAGTTGGTTTGATAAATATCTTCTGTGTCTGGTTACTTTTGTCCACGAAATCACCATACATCAACGACGAAATCCCCATATCTTCGTCAAGTGGGATCCTCGACGAACATAGATTTCGTCAAAAGAAGTCCTCAGCGAAATCACCCAATTTCGTCCAACTTAATCTTGACGAACACCCCCAATTTCGTCCAACTTGATCTTGACGAACACCCCTGATTTAATCACATTTGATCTTGACGAAATCTCACATTTTCGTCACTTATTGTCTTGGACGAACACCTTATAGTTTTCGTTACATACTTGTGATATTTTTAAACAGAAGGTTTCCATTTCACACTAAACTGTTTGATTTGAGTGATTTAAGCAAGTTTTCATCATTATACATCCAAAATGAATCCGGATTAGTGGGGTACTCCGTCAAATGCAGAAAGCAAGTATAGAAGTATGGGTTTATCTCCATCATGTGCTGAATATCCCGCACCTACATCTAATACAGAAAGCAAGTATAGAAGCATGGGTTTGTCGCCATCATGGGCAGAATCTCCCGCAACCGCATCTTCGCAAGCGAATCCAATGTTGACAGGTCAATGGGCGTTTATTTCAAATCAAACTCCAAGTATTCAAAGTATACTTCTAAGCGAAAGCGAGACTGGAAGTCTAAATCGCCCACTGAAAGTGATGCACATAAACAAATATCCTGGATGGGTAGACAGATTTCATACGTATGTCCTTGGGCAAAATACGGAATTGTGGTTATGTTTTATTACAGATTTCGATCAAGGTCTTAAGGTTGCCGCTTCAACTGCCGCTACATTTGCAGATCTTACGGAAGACGAGAAAAAGGCATATGATTTAGAAAAGAAAGCATATGCTATTCTGACTCAGGCGTTGAGCAAGGATATATATCAACAGTTTGTCAGCTTCAAGATGTCAAAGCGATTGTGGGATGCATTGAAGAGAAGGGGTCTAGGAAATGAAAAGTCACGCCAATTGCGACATGAATTACTCAAGAAGGAGTTTGATGGCTTCACATGTATGGAAAATGAATCTTTAGGAGATATGACAAGTCGATTTCATCACTTGCTGACTGAATTGAGTAATTATGGGGTAGAAACAACTCCAACAGAGGTTGTCACAAAGTTTGCCGATGCACTGCCACCTCAATGGAATGGTTTCTTGGAAATCCTGAAATACAATGGCACATTGGCTATGACAAACATCAATGACTTCACTCGGCTCTTGGAGAACAAAGATCAGGAAGAAACTCTAAAGGCAAAAAGAGTTCCAGTGCGACAAAATCCTGATATGTATTATGGAGCTTCTAGCACTTCTGCAAGACCTGCTTCACATGCTCCAATTCAAACGGAGTTTGTCATAAGCACAAATTTATATGGCAATCCGATACAAGTTCCTGTAAAGCCAGCTCCAACCACAGACTTGTATGGAAATCCACTACAACCAGCTCCACAACAGCGAAGCTATCGGCCATCTACCGTAGCAACTGATTTGTATGGGAATCCACTTCCTGCTCAACAATAAGCTTGTTATGGAAGCACATCATCTGCTGGTCAGCCATCAAATTCAAATACAGTACGGCTTGACACGTCAAACTTCTCCAAAGTTAGCGTTGAAGTAGCTAAAGATCATATGGAGATACTAAACACATTGGTGAGCTCGTATTGTGGGTTGATTGCAGGGCAGATCGGAAACATCAATCTAACTCAAGAAGATTATCAGTAGATCGATAAAGAAGAGATGGATATAGTCGACGTCAAATGGGCTTTCGCTAGTGCTGTTAGGCGGGCTAAGGACTTCATGGAACAGACGGGTAGAACCAGCTTGGAAAGCAAGAAAGATACCAAGTATGGGTTCGACAAGCAATCCGTCAAGTGCTTTAACTGTGGTGAACATGGTCATTTCAAGAGGGAATGCACAAAGCCAGCTCAGCATGGGAACCAGAATCCTTTCAGAGGTCAAGGCAACCAACAGAATCAAAATCAAACCAGGAATGACGATCGCACCTTGGTCCCTGCAAACAATCAAGCAGTACCATCGAACACCAATCAGGCTCTTGTGGTGCAAGTAGATGAAGGTTGCGACTGGTCAATGCAATTAGGCATTGGTGATCAGGGAGGAGCAGCTTGTTTTGCTGAAACTGCTAAGGATTTGAAGCACGCCAGTGGTGGAGAATCTTCCGCCAGTGGTGGAGAATCTTCCGCCAGTGGTGGTGAATCTTCAGATGAAGAGAGTTCTGGTTATTCAAGGAGTTCAGATGAGGAAACCTCATCCTCAGGTGAAGATTATTCTGATGATGTATCTAGTGGGAGAATCGATGCAGATATTGATGAATTGTTAGGAGAAGCTGCAGTAGGGAATGATAGAAGATCTATTATGGTGGATCAATGTAACAACTCTCATTAAAATTACTATTCCTTATTTTATTATGTCCAATAGGAAACCCTAATTGAGAACCCCAAATCATATTGCATGACCCCTAAAATTTCCAGAACAATCGGAACTAGGATCAGGGCCCCTAAAACTCACGGGGGGTATTCCCTAATTGTTATTATCCTCACAGTTCATTGTCTAAATTGAATTTAGTCGAATCATCGACTCACCCAGGCTACAAACAGACGTGGCTACCCTATGCTAAAAGGTACCCGTCGCGCCACGCGACAGGCTGTTGCGCCACGCGACAGGGACCATTTTCAGCATATAAATCAGGGCATTAGCACTTGAATTTTGGCATTGGTTCGACGTAAAAACTCGTTTCGTACATTGAGATATCGTCTGTTTACTTCAAAACACACACACAGCACGAAATTCTGCCGCGATAACAGGGTAATAACTCAATCACTGCTACGATTTAATGTCCAATCGATAAAAACCAATCCGATGGATGTTTAAGTGATGCCCGTATTTGGGCTATACTTTGTCATTCTTCGTGAAGGTTTTGAATCTCGTGAGTTGTCATAAAAGTTGTATTAAGTTACTGACCTAGTTTTCATGTGCATTGTTATTTGAATTAGGTTAACCAGGCTAAAATCAGTAGGCTAAACGCTGCCCGTTTAAATCTGCAATGTGAGTCATTCACTTTTTATCAAATTGTTTTCTTAAAACTCTACTTGTTTTCAAGGTTATAATTACAGGGATTAAGTCTTTGTAATCTTCAATTACTGCCGGTATGTGGGGTTTTGTATACATTACTTGATACCCGTCACCATTGGACAACGGGGTAGCCAATGGGTGATCTGACCATAGTCACAGATACTGTCGAGTGACAAATACCGATTTGGGGTAATTGGTAGATAGAAACAATGTAATCACCCTTAATATTGTATATTATAACAATGTGTTGTTTTGTGCAACTTGAGTGACTCGCCAGTATTTCCCTGCTGATAAAACCTTTTTAAAACATGTTTCAGGTGATATGCTGTAATCCAGGAAAAAGTGTTGTGTAGCACTGCAAGCCTGAAGAAGTGGCTCAAATAAATAAAGACACATGTTTTTGTAAAAACAAGGGATTTCCCAGTGAAATCACATTTATTGTAAATTATGGGTATTATTCCCAATTTATGAAATAAATAAATTGGAAAATTTCAAGTTTTCAAAGATCTTGTTAAACTTCCGCTGTCAACTCAAACAATAAGTACCACGGAATTCTGTCCTGCGGCTTCTGGATTGGGTAAAACCGGGACAGTGGCCGTGACAGAAAAATATGGTATCAGAGTCACTGATTTAAGCCAATTAAGTATTTAGAAATACTTAATTTTTCTAAGTGCCATTCTGTGATTTTGTGAAAATTTAATTTACAAAAGTTTAACTTAGAAATTTTGTGTGTTTCTTCATATGCTAACAGCATGAATGAGTTGTCTGAAGCTCTTCATAATATCACTATCCATTCTGCTGAAATGGAAGTTTTCGGGGATTTTTCCGATTATTGGGCCGACACTGATGAACCTATGGAATTCCAAGCCCAACCTCCAGAGAAACCAAAGCCGAAGAAAAGAAGAAGATTCGTGGGCTGGAGGCGTGTGCGTAGAAAGAAAACAACGGCACAGAAAGTCAAAAAGACGGAGGATCCAATGGATAAGGCAAAGGAATAGAGATTGGGGAAAGTTCTAGGCAAGCCCAGGAAATGCCATCATGGGAGGAGCTGGATCATAAACTGGCACTTAGTGACTTCATCGGACCTGCCGATGAAAACCTCTTCAATTACCCGGCGGAAGCACAACTTCCAGTTAATCTGGAACCTGCCATTCTAGATCCTATTATCCACCCCCGTCCTCTACCAGAAGAGCTAGAAGAATGGTGGACAACTGACTGGCAATTTCAGAATCTTTTAAATAACCCTAACACCTTTTTCCCTCAATTTGACCTTGAGCCTCCACTACACCCACCAATGAGCACCGAGAACTTGGCTGAACTTCGCCAATATGGCGAGGAGCTGGTGGACGCAGGAAATAGAATCCGATATGTGGGGGAGAGAATATCATGGAAGTACGACGAGAGGGAACGTCGCTTCTGAGATACCAGCTGACGGGGATGGTGTGACTGTGTGGTTGTGGTTGTATAATAACAAAATAATAATAATAGTAATAAAAATATAATCCTGTAAAATAACTTAAAAATAAAACTCTTGTAAGATAATTGGTGTGTACGGACGCATAATAATATATAAAAATGGAAGTCGAAAAATCGACAATTTTGGCTATACGTGTAACGTGATTTTTGTGCGATTGTTTTGCATTTAGTCGTTATTTATTTTATGCTAATAAGTTATATATATTAATTATCAGATGGAACACGCTGGTAATGAACCAGTTAACGAGGGTAACCAATCCGAGCAAAACAATGAGGACCATTTTCTGAATAGACAAGATATAGAAAACATCGTTGCTCAAGGAATAGCCAATGCTATTCCAGCAATTCTTGCTGCTGCCCGAAATCCAGTTGAACCTCAACCAATTATTCCTAGCAAACGTACTCATAAAGACAACTTCAGTAATAGCATAAATGGAGGCGGCAACATTAATAATAATGATAATGATGGGATACAAGCCCCATTCCTTAAAAGAATGAAAGTTGCAACGCCTGGTTGCACTTACAAGGAATTTCTTACCTGTAAACCTGTTGAATTTGCAGGCAATGAAGGGGTGACTGCTGCACTGCGTTGGTTAGAGAAAACCGAGGCAGTAATTAAAATAAGTAAATGTGCCGAGGAGGATAAAGTCATGTATGCTTCTCACCTTTTCAAGGAAGAAGCATTAGAATGGTGGAATACGGTATTACAAGCTAAGGGAAGTGGCATGGCCTATGCCATGAGTTGGGAAGAATTTAAGCGTCTGGTGGAAAGAAAATTCTGCCCAGAATATGAAAAAGAACAAATGGCGAACAAATTCCTGCGCCACCGAATGGTGGATGTTGATTGTCGAGGGTATACTTCGAAGTTTTTCGAATATGCTCGAATTATGCCTACTCTGGCTTCGCCAGAACCGGTACTTATTTCTCGCTACATTTGGGGTTTAATTAGCGAGATTCGTGATATTGTCAAAGCTGCGAGACCCCGCACAATCGATGATGCGGTGGAATTAGCCAACACTTTGACTGACGGACTGGTGCGTACGCGAGAAGAAAATAGGAAGAAGGAATTGGCTCAGAAGATTACCCAAGGATTTCGTGTGGATAATAATAGCAATTTCAAGAAAAGAGGAACTAGGCAATCTTCCACTCTGCCGTTCTGCAGGAACTGTAAAAAGAAACATTTTGGAAAATGTAATGAAACATGTAACTTCTGCAAAGCTATAGGACATCGTGAAGAAGATTGCAGAAGGAAAACAAAGATCTGCTACAACTGTGGAGAAGCTGGGCATTTTAGACCAGAATGCCCTAAATTGGTCAAACCAGCCGATAACAAGGCCAAACCTGCTGAAGGAACTAACAAGAAGAATGCAAGAGCCTTCCAATTAACCACGCAGGAAGCCAAACTGATTCCTGACGTAATAGCTGGTACGTTTCTAGTGCACAACGTTTATGCGAAAGTATTATTCGACTCTGGTGCAAACCAAAGTTTTATCAATACTTCATTCTGCCAAGCTCTTCAACAATCTTTAACCAAACTTAGGCAGATTTTTACAGTAGAAACGGCAGACGGGAACTCTGTTAACATAGATACGGTTTTGCAAAAAGAAGATATAGAACTTTCAGGTCATAAATTTTCTACAAACCTATTACCTATGAATTTAGCTGGATTCGATGTCGTATTAGGAATGGATTGGTTAGTAGCCAACAATGCTCGAATCCTCTGTGATAAAAATTCCATAGAAATTCGTGCACCTATAGGAGAAGTAATTGTGATTACAGGGGATAAGCTGCGTAAACCAATGAAGTTCATTTCAGTGATGAAAGTTGCTAGTTATGAACGAAAGCAAGGAATAGTGTATATGATTTCGGTAATCATTAGCACTAAGGGTAAGGAACTTAAGGAAATTCCTGTAGTATCAGAATACTCGGATGTATTCCCAGAAGAACTACCAGAATTACCACCAGATAGGGAAGTAGAATTTAGAATTCATTTGATTCCTGGAACTATACCTGTAGCAAAGGCACCCTACAGATTAGCACCTACCGAAATGTTAGAACTGAAAAAGCAGTTAGATGAATTATTAAGCAAAGGATTTATACAACCTAGTTCAGCCCCGTGGGGAGCTCCAGTGTTGTTTGTAAAGAAGAAAGATGGTTCGATGCGGATGTGTATCGATTATAAGGAACTGAACAAAGTTACAATTAAGAATCGATACCCATTACCTAGGATTGATGATCTTTTCGATCAACTTTAAGGAGCTAGATATTTTTCTAAGATAGATTTACGCTCCAAATATCATCCGTTGAAGGTACAAGAAGAAGACATACCTAAAACTGCTTTCAGAACTAGGTATGGTCACTACGAGTTTACAGTCATGCCCATTGGATTAACAAATGCTCCGGCAGCATTTATGGATATGATGAATAGAATCTGTAAACCGTACTTGGATAAATTTGTAATTGTCTTCATTGACGATATACTTATTTATTCCAAAAGTCAGGATGAGCATTATCAGCACCTGCATACACTCTTAACTTTGTTAAGAAAGGAAAAGCTTTATGCCAAATTCTCGAAGTGTGAATTTTGGCTACAGGAGGTACAATTTTTAGGACACATGGTGAATCACGAAGGTATTCATGTAGATCCTGCTAAAATAGAAGCATTCACCAAATGGAAGGTCCCACAATCAGCTATGGAAGTTAGAAGTTTTCTAGGATTAGCTGGGTACTATAGGCGTTTCATTAAAGATTTTTCTAAGATAGCTGTGCCATTAACTAAGTTAACTTGTAAAACAGTTAAGTTTGAGTGGGGACCTAAGCAAGAAGAGGCTTTTAAGATTTTAAAGTAAAAGTTAACAAACACCCCAATCCTTGTCTTACCCGAAGGGACAGAAAATTTTGAAGTCTACTGTGATGCTTCTAAGCTAGGATTAGGATGTGTGTTAATGCAACGCAAAAAGGTAATTGCGTATGCATCAAGACAATTGAAAAAGCACGAGGAAAATTATACGACGCACGACTTAGAGTTAGGAGCCATAATTTTTTCCCTTAAGATTTGGAGACACTATATGTATGGAAGTAAGTTTACAGTCTATACAGATCATAAGAGTTTAAGATACATATTTGGACAAAAGGAATTAAACATGAGGCAAAGAAGATGGATGGAAATTCTAAGTGACTACGACTGCGATATTCAATATCACGAAGGAAAAACAAACGTAGTTGCAGATGCCTTAAGTCGTAAGTATCATGAAAAGCAAAAGCGAGTTCGTGCTATTAGATTAAATCTACAGTTAGATTTAATGGAACAACTGAAAAACATTCAAGAAACAGCAATCAAAGATGATGCTGAAGGAATGAAAGGAAGGATAAAAGACTTGGAGTAAGGGGCTGATGGAATTTGGAAATTCCATAAGAAAAGAATTTGGGTACCTAAGCAGGGAGAATTAAGAAATAAGATTCTAGAGGAAGCCCATAAATCTAGATATACCATGCATCCTGGAAATAATAAAATGTACCAAGATTTAAGAAATAACTTCTGGTGGATAGGAATGAAAAAGGATATAGCTAGATATGTATCTAAGTGTCTAACTTGTTCACAAGTTAAGGCAGAACACCATAAACCTTCAGGGTTACTCCAACAATTAGAAATGCCTGTTTGGAAATGGGAACTAATAACCATGGATTTTGTTACTAAGTTGCCCAAAACCAGAAAGGGTAATGATGCGATTTGGGTAATTGTGGATCGATTAACCAAATCAGCTCACTTTCTACCCATGAAGGAAACCTTTAGCATGGAAAGGTTGGCAAAATTGTATGTAGATGAAGTAGTATCCTTACATGGAGTCCCACTCTCTATTGTATCGGATAGAGATAGTCGTTTCACTTCACATTTTTAGACGAGTTTCCAAGAAGCAATGGGGACACGATTGAATTTAAGTACTGCCTACCATCCCCAAACAGACGGACAAAGTGAAAGGACGATTCAAACCCTGGAAGACATGATCAGGGCATGTGAAATAGATTTTGGTGGGAACTGGGATGACCACCTACCCTTAATTGAATTCTCCTATAACAATAGTTATCATACAAGCATTGAAGCTGCCCCATTCGAAGCACTATATGGGCGAAAGTGCAGAACTCCAGTTTGTTGGGCAGAAATAGGAGAAAGCCAATTATCAGGTCCCGAGATTGTACAAGAAACCACTGACAAGATCACTCAAATCAAGGAAAGACTGAAAACGGCTCGTGATCGTCAGAAGAGTTATGCAGACAATAGACGTAAGCCACTGGAATTTCAAGTTGGAGATAAGGTACTCTTGAAAGTTTCTCCTTGGAAAGGAGTAGTTCGGTTTGGGAAGAAGGGAAAGTTAAGTCCAAGGTACGTAGGACCATTCCCAGTAATCCAGCGTGTAGGACCAGTCGCCTATCGCCTACAACTACCAGAAGAGCTAGCTGGGGTACATGACGTCTTTCATGTATCCAACCTCAAGAAATGTCTATCTGATGAATCCCTGGTAGTACCTCTTCAAGATATAGAGGTAAATGAAAAGTTAAAATTTATCGAGAAGCCACTACAGATAGAAGACAGAAAGGTCAAGTTTCCCAAACACAAAAGACTAGTACTGGTCAAAGTCAAGTGGGATTCTAAGAGAGGACCTGAGTACACTTGGGAACTGGAATCAGTGATGAAGCGAAAGTATCCCTACCTATTCCAATAAATCTCGAGGACGAGATTTTTTTTATAAGGTGGGGAGGATGTAACAACTCTCATTAAAAATACTATTCCTTATTTTATTATGTCCAAAAGGAAACCCTAATTGAGACCCCCAAATAATATTGCATGACCCCTAAAATTTCTAGAACAATCGGAACTAGGATCAGGGCCCCTAAAACTCAGGGGGGGGGGGTATTCCCTAATTGTTATTATCCTCACAGTTCGTTGTCTAAATTGAATTTCGTCGAATCGTTGACTCACCCAGGCTACAAACAGACGTGGCTACCCTATGCTAAAAGGGTACCCGTCGCGCCACGCGACAGGCTGTCGCACCACGCGACAGGGACCATTTTCAGCATATAAATCAGGGCATTGGCACTTGAATTTTGGCGTTGGTTCGACATAAAAATTCGTTTCGTACATTGAGATATCGTCTGTTTACTTCAAAACACACACACAGCACGAAATTCTGCCGCGATAACAGGGTAATAACTCGATCACTGCTACGATTTAATGTTCGATCGATAAAAACCAATCCGATGGATGTTTAAGTGCTGCCCGTATTTGGGCTATACTTTGTCATTCGTCGTGAAGGTTTTGAATCTCGTGAGTTGTCGTAAAAGTTGTATTAAGTTACTGACATGGTTTTCGTGTGCATTGTTATTTGAATTAGGTTAACCAGGCTAAAATTAGTAGGCTAAACGCTGCCCGTTTAAATCTGCAATGTGAGTCATTCTCTTTTTATCAAATTGTTTTCTTAAAACTCTACTTGTTTTCAAGGTTATAATTACTGGGATTAAGTCTTTGTAATCTTCAATTACTGCCGGTATGTTGGGTTTTGTATACATTACTTGATACCCGTCACCATTGGACAACGGGGTAGCCAATGGGTGATCTGACCATAGTCACAGATATTGTCAAGTGATAAATACCGATTTGGGGTAATTGGTTGATAGAAACAATGTAATCACCCTTAATACTGTATATTATAACAATGTGTCATTTTGTGCAACTTGAGTAACTCGCCAGTATTTCCCTGCTGATAAAACCTTTTTAAAACATGTTTCAGGTGATCTGCTGTGATCCAGGAAAAAGTGTTGTGTAGCACTGCAAGCTTGAAGAACTGGCTCAAATAAATAAAGACACATGTTTTTTGTAAAAACAAGGGATTTCCCAGTGAAATCACATTTATTGTAAATTATGGGTATTATTCCCAATTTGTGAAATAAATAAATTGGAAAATTTCAAGTTTTCAAAGATCCTGTTAAACTTCCGCTGTCAACTCAAACAATAAGTACCACGGAATTCTGTCCCGCGGCTCCTGGATCGGGTAAAACCGGGACGGGGGCCATGACAATCAAGCTGCTTATTCTTCTTCTTCTTCTCTTCCTTCAGCCTTTATGGCTAATGGCGGCATTTCATCAAGGCAAGTATGTGTCGATGAACCAACTGTCATTAATTGTGATAATTGTGCTAGCTTAAGTGTTAAATGTGCTGATTTGGATGCTAATATGTCTGAGTTGCAAAGCAAACATGATCCTTTAAATGCTGAATTGTTTGACTTGCAAAACAAACATGTTTCTTTAGATGCTAAGTGGTGTGATTTGCAAAGCAAACATGAGGATTTGCAAAACAAATATGAAGTGACATATATCCACAATCAAAAGTTGATAGTGGATCTTTCGAAATGCAAAGAGGCTAACATGTTTTATGAAAACCATGAAAAGGAGTTTAAAACGGTGGTTGCAAATTTAAGAAAAGATAAAACCGAACTAACAAAAATGGTTTCAAGAAAACAAACAGACATAAACTGTTATATCAATCGTCTTGAGATCATGCAAAAAGAGTTAGCCTGTACAAAGTGTGAAAGTGAGGCGATCCGGCTTAAGCTAGACAGTTATTCAAACTCTAGATACGTGCTGGATCACATCATTGACACATAAAAAGAGAAAAAAGGATGTCACGTGCATTGGATATAAGAAATGCCCACCACCTGTTAGACAAAATTATGATGCCATGCCTGATGAGGAGAATATAACTTATTATGAGGAATTTGTTCCTTTAGACATTGAGGAGTTTGCAACGGGACTTGGATACAAACCGGAAGTACCATCAGATTTGGATGTGTCAGCAGATACAAGTGTGTCTTCTGCTGAGCAGAATCAGGATCCTCCAGTTATTGTTGAGGATGCTGATTCTTCAGATGATGAATCTAATGATACTGACTCAGCACAGTCTGATGCGGTAATCAAAGAAGAGGACATACCTCTTGAGAATCATATTCTATGTGATCCTCCCGCAAAACCTGCTAAGACTGCTCTGGTCGAGTCCACGTCTGCAAAAGAGTCTGAGAGTGTGAATTTGCTGTATACTCTTGTTGGTGATGATAAAATCTACCTTGACAAAGATTTTCCTATTAAGAATGTTAATCAATCTTTAATTAGTAAAATTTTTGAGGATTCAACAAGTAAGTTCTTGGGAAAGACTGGATCACACGTTGTGGTAACACAGTGTCCTCCTATCCCAAAGGCCAAAGTTCGAAAACAATGTGGCAATCAAAAATTACCAACAGTGAAAAAGCAGCAAAATCATACCAAACCAAAAGGTAAATCAACGACTCAAGGTCGAAAGGAACCAAACAAAAAGAAGAACAAGAAAGTGAACTTTGTGAAATCAAAGGGAACGGATAAACTTGAAACATTTGCCAATAAATCTAACTTAGATCATGTTAATCAAGTTAAAATGTTGAAAAGAAATGAACCAAACAGTTCAAAACCAAGTACCTCGGGATCACAAAGTTCATCGACAAGACAATCACATGTTACTTCGGGGTTTGTTGAACGAATATCATGTTTTAAGTGTGGTGAAATTGGACATATCATTCGAAATTGTCCATATCTTCATAAACAAAAAGCCAAAGTTGATGATCCCCGTGACCGAAATGACCGAAAGCAATCTGTTTCATCAAAAACAGTTCCCCGTCTTGTAAAAGAAAGGGAAAAGAAACAGAAACGCCAACAGGTCAAGAAAATTGAAAAAGCGATTAAAACTAACGTGGTTAACAAAACATCTGTTTATGTTAAACAAGACAATTCAAAAACTTCAGACAATCATGAAGTTAAGATTTTGAAGAATAAAACTGGTAAAATAAAACAGACCTGGAAACCAAACACGATTACTGAATCAGGGGGAACATCACAATTTCCACAACATCGAGAAGTTCAAGTAACTTACGTTGATGAAAATGGAAGACCCAAGACAACAAAGGCTTGGGTCCGTATCTCCAACTAATCATGTGAGTACATGTGCAGGGTGTTCCAGGAGGAACTTTCAGCAGTCATTGGATTGTTGATAGTGGGGCATCCAGGCACATGACAGGCGACATGAAGCTTCTCTATGAAGTTAAATCTATTAGAGGAGGTTATGTTGCTTTTGCTGGAGATAAAGGTGGATATATTACAGGAGAAGGAATGGTATCCAACGGGGTTGTAAGTTTTGACAAGATCAACTTTGTACAACAGCTTGATCATAATCTTCTCAGCGTTTCACAAATCTGTGATAAACAATTTTCAGTACACTTTGATGCTAATGGATGTTATGTGCTGAAACCCGGCTTCAAGATTCCAAAAGAATGGATTCTCTTATCAGCTCCAAGGATAAATGATTTATATGTCCTTGATATGAGCCAAGCGATAACAATGACTGCACAAGCAACTTGTTTTATTTCCAAAGCCACTGAAAAAGACTCTATCTCTTGGCACAGATGTATGGGTCACATTCACTTACGAAAAATGAATCATTTGGTGTCGAATGAATTAGTGAATGGTGTTCTTCTTAAAAATTTCCATCTTTAAGACGTCTGTGTTTCATGCCAAAAAGGAAAGCAAACCAAGAAGCGACATCCGACAAAGAAGATCAACACCGTGGAAGTTCTTCTTGAACGTTTGCATATGGATTTGTTCGGTCCTATCAAGCACAAAAGCATCAGGAATGATCAATACTGCCTCGTAATGACCGATGATTATTCAAGATTTTCTTGGGTGGCGTTTATGGCTCATAAGAGTGCAACTTTCGGTATTATCAAAAACTTGATCATTCAGATTGAGAATTTGTATAAGTTGAAGGTTAGACGGATACGCAGCGACAATGGTACATAATTTAAAAATCATGCCATGGCAGAGTTTTGCACATCAAAAGGTATTCTTCATGAATTTAGTGCGGCTTATACTCCTGAACAGAACGGCGTCGCTGAACGTAAAAACCGTACATTGATCGAGACTGCTAGGACTATGTTGGTAGAGTTGCAGTTGTCCATTCCATTTTGGAGTGAAGCTGTGGCCTCCGCATGTTACACGTTGAATCGAGTCCTTACTGTCAAAAGACACAACAAGACCTGCTTTGAGCTTCTTCATAAACGGAAACCAAATTTTTCATATCTTGAACCGTTTGGAGCTCCTTGCACAATGATCGATCCTAATGGAAAGTTTGGGGCAAAAGCTATTGAAGGTCACTTTCTTGGTTATGCCACCCCTAACTTAAGAGTCTGGAATTTAGAGACTAAAAGGGTTGAGGAATGGTCTGAAGTCAGAGTACAAAGGCACACTTTACCAGTAAAAAATCTAGGTCCACCATGGATGTTTGAGTATGATGACTTTTTCAATTCGATCAATGTTGAAGCAGTTGAAGAAAATGTTGCGGCAAGGATGTTTTTCGAGAGTGACAATGCAACAGATTCACCATTGCTTCATCCAATTGTTGTCAATCAAGAACCATCTTCAGTGAACAATAATGCTCTCGACAATGAGGATTTTCATGATGCAACCGAACTGAACGAATCTTCAGAGGATGAAGAATTTCTAGATGCAGATCAAGAAGCTCCAAAAACAGCTGTACAAGGTACTTCGGAAGCTACTGCTCCAGTTGATAACCCTAAAACAGCTGAAGCTACTGCATCATCCTCTTCGCTAGTTCCGGGTATTGAATTAGTTATTGATCTCAATCTCAACAAAACATCATCGGAAATGTACAAAGTGGCATACAAAAAAGAAACATGTTGCGAAACAACAACAACGCAGGCTTGTATGCGGCAATTCGAGAATCTGGTCAACAAAACGATTGGTCTTTCGCTTGTTATGTCTCACAGGAAGAGCCAAGAACTTGGAAAGAAGCTTTGAATGATAACTCTTGGGTTGAAGCAATGCAGGAAGAACTGCAACAATTCTAGAAACTTGGTGTCTGGAAGCTCGTAGAGAGACCTGCTGATTACAAGAAGATTGGTACTCGTTGGGTGTATAAATGCAAAATGGACGACTGTGGAATAGTTATTTGAAACAAAGCAAGAGTGGTCGTTCAAGGTTTTCGTCAGATTGAAGGTATAGACTACAACGAAGTGTATGCACCTGTTGCACGTCTGGAAGCAATTCGGATCTTTCTAGCTTACGCCTCATTCAAAGGATTCAAGGTTTACCAGATGGATGTCAAAAGTGCATTCTTACATGGTCTAGTGGAAGAAGAGGTGTATGTTGAACAGCCTCCAGGTTTTGAAGATCCTATCCATCCCGATCGGGTTTGGTTGCTGAAGAAAGCTCTCTATGGTCTACATCAAGCACCACGAGCTTGGTACGCAACCTTATCTAATTATCTGCTGGAGAATGGTTTTCGCAGAGGTCTTATCGGTTGCACTCTCTTCATAAAAGAACAAGATGGAGATCTTCTACTGGTTCAGGTATAATGTATCCAACATGCCTGCTAGCCAGATATTATATTTGGTTCTACTAACAATGTTATGTGTAGGGATTCCGAGCGTGTAATGCAGTATAAATTCGAGATGAGCGCTATGGGGGAGATGACTTTCTTTTTGGGCTTGCAAGTGCAACAAACGAAGTCTGGGATTTTCATCCATCAGACTAAGTATGTTCAAGACATTCTGAACCGATTCCAGATGTCCGACACATTGCCCATTGGTACCTCACTGCAGCAAAATCACGGAATCAATCCAGACTTGAAGGGTGAACTCGTTAGCTCTTCATACTACCGCGCGATGATTGGATCCCTTATGTACCTCACAGCATCAAGACCAGATATAATGTATCCAACATGCCTGCTAGCCAGATATCAAGTGAACCCGAAGGCCTCACATCTTGCAGCTGTAAAAAGGATTTTTCGTTATTTGAAGGGTTGCCCAGACACCGGTCTATGGTACCCGAAGGATGATGTAACATCCCGAAAATATAAGTTCATAAAATTTACAATTTATTTGTAAATAAATTAGTAAAATAAATTAACTAGGGGTGACACTAACCTAGTTAGATAATGACTAGTGAGTAGTTAAAGGACAAAAAAGGGGACTAAAGGAAATTAGAGGGACCAAAAGTGATTAAACTAAAGTTTAGTTTAATAAAACATGAAAAATAGAAATCTCAAACACACATACGTGTATGAGATCGGCCAGACAAGAGCAGGGGGCGACCAAGTTCATCAAAACCCTAGTTCAACATAAAATCTCTAAATTGAAGGATCAAACTCAGTCCAAATCAAAATCCGAACATAGATTAGTGATCCTCATCACAAGGGGGTTACAAGGTATGTAAAATTTGGTGTTAATTCTCTGTTTAAATTCTCATGAAATTGGGAAATCTGAAATTAGATGATGCATGTTTGTGATTTGGTTAGCTTAGTGATGAGATGGTGTCTAGAAGTAAAACCTAGACAACTACATGTGAAATCATGTCCAAATTCAGGAAATCCCATGAACACATTGAAGGTGGGTTATGGGTTTTACAAGATAATGATGAACACTAGGGTTTAGAATGATTATTCTAGTGTAATTTGATCATAGAAAGTGATTTCAGAAAAAGTATGATGTTTAGGGATAAACCCTAGATGATTTCTTGTCAAAATCTTGCATGATACTTGTAGGGTTCATAATCACCATTGTAGGTGATTAATAAGTTGTAGAAACTTGGTAAACACTAAGATCATGATTCTTGTCCTAGTGTAATCTGAGTTTTATGAGGTACTTTCTGAAATTTGGAAGTTAAAACATGTGTAAATGTGACTAATTGAAGTTGATTTAGATGATTATTACAAGTCATGAACTTGGTTTTGATGATGTAAAAATCTGACCCGCTAGGTGTTTGTTAAAATGCCTAAGTGGGGATTAAAATGTTAAAAATCAGATGAAAACGCAGATTTGATTATTATAGAGAATTATGCGTTAATGATTATGAAAAGAGTTCTAAGTTGATTGTGAATTGAACTCTTTAGGCAAAGAATCCGGATCGTCAAGCGGACAAGCCGGAGCGGATACGCGTTTGAAGGGTGTGCTCTAAAGGTACGCGACTTGTCGTCTCGTTACATTTACGTAGATAAGCCTAGTCGTAAATATGTCTAATGTTGTTATGGCGAAAATAGTTGCGTTTGGTAAGTCTAAGAAGTGATGGAATTCACTCGACAAACCAAACGGGTCAAAATAAATAGTTGAAATAGGTATGATGTCGAAATAGTGAAATTGAAACCCTTTGGTAAGTCTAAGAAGTGATGGAATTCACTCGACAAACCAAACGGGTTGATTTATGGTGTAAATTATTGTATTAGTGTTTTAGAGAGTTGAAAAGGCGATAACAATCACAAGAGCATTAAGCCATGAGATTGGTAAAGAAATGCGGGTGATAACAAGCCCCGGATGTTGGGTATAAAGTGCCATGAGCTTCCTAGTTATATGATAGTGAAATGAGTAAAGTTAGGACGGGTCGAATAATCAATTTATGCGTGGCACATGTTTCGTAACATAGATAACTGGCCTTTGTCATAATTGATAAAGGACATAATAAAATGCGAGAAATTAACATATTGGTTTGATAGAACGAGATATCCGAGGATTTGGTTTAGCCGAATCAAACAAACAAACAAATCATGAACTTACAGGGAATACCGTAAGTTACGGTGGTACCGTAACTTACGGTAGACATAAAAAAACTTACGGCAGTCCTTTACTGTCTTACGGCAGATCTGGGTTTTTCAGCAACCACCGTAACTTACGGTGGTACCGTAAGTTACGGTAGACCTTAAACATTTGTGTCTAATTCTTTTATATCCTAGCTAATCGAATCCGTTTTAAGCGTAGTTTCGATTAAGAAATATTTATAAAAATCTTAATGCTAAGATTTGTGTAAAATCTCCAGTTTCAGGTATTACTAGTAGGTGGACGATGATCAAGTATCTTTTGAAGAACCGAACACGAACTTTTGAAGCTTCCGCGTTAAACTTAACCTTGTTTAGACAATGTTTATGATGTAACCAGTTTTTAAAACAACCCATGAATGTTTAAATTAGTCAGTAGTTGACTAATGTTTGTTACCTTAAAAATTTATCTTTGGAACCTATCTTTTAAAAAGGGTCATCTTTTATATACTTCTTATGAATTATTGTTAAATTCGAGTAATAATTAGACGGGTGTTACAAGTTGGTAATCAGAGCTTAAGGTTGTCAACAAAGTGTTCGGTTCAAGCTTGATCGATCATCCGGTAAGGATTAATTATTTATTTCAGTAGATCTTATTCTATGTAAGTGAAAGAAATGGAAATAAATGTGCACGGGAAGAGCGTGTTAATACACTCAAACCCGGAAAGTGCACTAAATTAGAACGGTCAAAGCAAGTTACGAACTTGGCTAAACCGAAACAAACAAAGCTATGTTATAAATGAGATGTTTAATAATCGATGTAAACATTTCAATTTCAAGATGACGGAAAGATGGGAGGAGTGTATGAATACGCTCGAACCCGGGAAAATACACTAAGTAAGAAAGGTAAGGCAAGATATATACTTGACCAAACCGAAAAAGAATAATACATTATTTATGATTGAGTAAGAGTGATATAAATTTCCGTATAATAAGATGGAAATGAATTAAATAATTATTGATAAATCGTGATGGATGTTTCAGTTAAAGAAATGTCCGGAGTAACCGGAGATGATTCGACATCTCAATTGACTGAACATATGAAAGCTAAGATTTCCGAGGAGGTCGGAAAAGCTCTAGAAAATAGTCTATCACAGTATATTGATAGATTACAAACCACAATCGTGCCGGTGGTGAACGATATGATGGCTGAATTGAAAGACAGCATACTACAAGAGATAGAAGAAAGGATGGGGTTGGATATGAATCCAAGATTCGTAAAGAAGTCCAAGTCTAATAAAGCTCCCAAGAAGGGAGTTACAAAAAGTGTGTTACATCAGTGTAGATTTTGTGGAAAAATTCACAAGGGCACATGTGGTAAGCCAAGACATAAAAAGTCTAAATGTCCAGAGAGGCTTGGAACCAAGGGCACAACCGACACAAAGTCTGATGCCCAGAAATCAAGGACCAAGTTGTTTTATATAACAGCCACGAAGGCTAAAGCTGAACCTGATGTCGTTTCAGATATACTCTTGTAAATTAAATTTCAGCATGAATTTTTAATTATTACGAGTGCAAACAAATCGTTTGTTCTATATCGATTTATTTGTCATTCTACATTAGTGTTAACAAAATTACCAAGGCCATGAAAAAATAGAAAGAGGTAATAATAAAAGTTCTATTGTTTATAAAAGGTGCTGAAACTGTGCTTTGAGCATCGAGGTAAAAATAATCATGATAAATATTGCCTTGGGAAGGGGTGCTCGCACACTCGAACCCGAGAACGTAATGAAAGATAAGCGTCATAATAGGGAGGAGTGTAATAACACCCAAACCCTGGGAGTTTACAATAGTAAAGATGACAAGGACATGGTTATAGACTAAGCCAAACTAAATGAAACATATAGAAACATCGTTTATGTCAATAAACGATGTGGATAAATTCCATACAACGATATGAAACAATAACATGAAATGAATTGATTTTGTTATTGTAACAATGGGTTAAAGTCAGAAATCAAGAGATTAAGATTTGGATAAGAATATCCTCGAAAAAGAAACTAAATGGACGATATGTAATATTTGTTGCTGTAAATAATGAAATACCAATAAATTTGGATTTAAAAGCTCGGGTAAGGGTAGATACCCAAGTAACATGTTACTAATAAACTCCTCCTGAGGAAGAAAGATAATCACCTTAATGAGGGTGAATATGTAAAAGAATTAGTAAGACAAACATTATGAAAGCGTTAGAATAAGAACGAGTAAACCCCAAAGGCTGAATAACAATAACAGTAGTTTACCAAATAAGACTTGAGACATGGGCCTTCGGGACATTGTAAAAGAAACAGACCTAAGGGTCGCTGACAAAAGAAAGGTGGTGCACGGATTAATTAAGTAAAGTGCTTGATAATAAATGTAAATAGAAGCCTGATAATGGGAGCATATTACATTAAGATAATGAGCCCAAGGGAAAGGATAAGAATCAAGTAAACGAAAATATGAATCGACAATTTAGAATGTCAAGACATAAGGATAAAGTTAACTGTCATAGGCGATGGAACTCACGCGAACAAGTCAAACCAGACGAGTGAAAGAATAAAAGACTTGGTTGGATAAAAGCGGTGGATTTTGCTGATACGACCAAATAAATCGAGAAACAAAGTCTTAAGGAATGCCGGAAGGGTTGCTATGAAAATAATATCGATAAAATACTCAATTAATTGGTATGTTTTCAGATAAATGCATAACCAACAGTCAAGAACGCGAATTAAAAGTCAAGAGACTCGGATTAAGAGTTATGACTGAGAAAACGATACAATTTTGCAAAAACTGAAAATTCGATATTTATGTTCAACTACTTTAAGGTTGGGCGGATTGAATAAAGTATAGTGGTTGATATCCCAAGTAAGCGCAACCTGGATAATGAAAGCGTGAAATATTATTGAATCTATGGGATAGGTCATAAAAGAGTATGAAAGGGAAAATGCAAACCAATGAAAACGGAGTGTTAAAAACATCAAGATCAAGAACCCGGGTAACGGGTTGAAAGGAAATAGAGGCATAAACCAAATAACGGTATGAGTAAAATAAACCGACACGAAGGACACATAAGAAGTCATAGAGTCGGAAAGATAATCCGAAAGAAAATGAGTGTAGCCTTAGACTAAGGTCAAGGTAAAACTAAACATGGCGTGATGTGATCACGGACACAAAAGTAATATAGAATGTAATCACTTTATAGTGTAAATGACTAGATATGGAAGTATAAACACGCAAAAGGGCCGATGATGGCAATATTGCATACCCGAATGACGAGGTATGAGGTAAAATTGTGACCAATTAGTTTAGGCAATAAAACAAGTTGTAGCCTAAATAACACTGTGACCTAGGTAGAGCGCTTGTTAATATAAAACTAGCGTCAAGTAAGTATGACTTACACTAGTCGTATATTTTAGAATATTCTCTATCGTATTAGTTACGAATAAGATAAATACATAGTTGAGGTATGATATTTCGGCGTGTAGACGTACGGAACAAGATAGTTGAGCATGACAAGAAACCATGTGGAGGGTTTAAAAGGAGTTAAATCGGTAATTCGATCATTTTATGACAAATGGAAAATGAACTTTTAAATGATTACCTTATTGGGTAAACCGAATGTTTTAAAAGAGGGTCGGGCGTTTCGAAAAGCATAATGACTTTTCAAACAAGATCATAACTCAAAAGAAGAATTATGGGTCAAACATGCTCTCAAAAGACCTTGTAGTAATTGAAAGACTAAAAAGGACCAAAACGCCCTTGTTAGCTAATTCGAACAAACAACCTTTAAAGGTTGTTTGGAAACGAGTTTTATGATAGGTAAATACTTAGAATAAGTATAGAAGCTGAAAGAGGTATTATATTAGTCAAATGGCACTATTTGAGTTTTTGCCGTAAAATAATGATTCGAGAGGTAAAATTTGGTTTATATAGATCACCACATTAAACCCACCGTAAATACAGTTGTGGTGGGAGATTGTAGGATAAGAAATGTGGTGATAGAATGCTAGAAGCAATTGCGAAACAAACAAAATGATCAAGTCAAGATCATGTAGGAGCATAGGAAACGTTCAGACTCTACGTGGGAGTCTGAAGAGGAGATGCAACGTCTCTACCCTACATTATTTGGTACGTACTTCAGTTTCGGGGACGAAACCCTTTTAAGGGGGATGGACTTGTAACATACCGAAAATATAAGTTCATAAAATTTACAATTTATTTGTAAATAAATTAGTAAAATAAATTAACTAGAGGTGACACTAACCTAGTTAGATAACGACTAGTGAGTAGTTAAAGGACAAAAAAGGGGACTAAAGGAAATTAGAGGGACCAAAAGTGATTAAACTAAAGTTTAGTTTAATAAAACATGAAAAATAGAAATCTCAAACACACATACGTGTGTGAGATCGACCAGACAAGAGCAGGGGGCGACCAAGTTCATCAAAACCCTAGTTCAGCATAAAATCTCTAAATTGAAGGATCAAACTCAGTCCAAATCAAAATCCGAACATAGATTAGTGATCCTCATCACAAGGGGGTTACAAGGTATGTAAAATTTGGTGTTAATTCTCTGGTTAAATTCTCATGAAATTGGGAAATCTGAAATTAGATGATGCATGTTTGTGATTTGGTTAGCTTAGTGATGAGATGGTGTCTAGAAGTAAAACCTAGACAACTACATGTTAAATCATGTCCAAATTCTGGAAATCCCATGAACACATTGAAGGTGGGTTATGGGTTTTACAAGATAATGATGAACACTAGGGTTTAGAATGATTATTCTAGTGTAATTTGATCATAGAAAGTGATTTCAGAAAAAGTATGATGTTTAGGGATAAACCCTAGATGATTTCTTGTCAAAATCTTGCATGATACTTGTAGGGTTCATAATCACCATTGTAGGTGATTAATAAGTTGTAGAAACTTGGTAAACACTAAGATCATGATTCTTGTCCTAGTGTAATCTGAGTTTTATGAGGTACTTTCTGAAATTTGGAAGTTAAAACATGTGTAAATGTGACTAATTGAAGTTGATTTAGATGATTATTACAAGTCATGAACTTGGTTTTGATGATGTAAAAATCTGACCCGCTAGGTGTTTGTTAAAATGCCTAAGTGGGGATTAAAATGTTAAAAATCAGATGAAAACGCAGATTTGATTATTATAGAGAATTATGCGTTAATGATTATGAAAAGAGTTCTAAGTTGATTGTGAATTGAACTCTTTAGGCAAAGAATCCGGATCGTCAAGCGGACAAGCCGGAGCGGATACGCGTTTGAAGGGTGTGCTCTAAAGGTACGCGACTTGTCGTCTCGTTACATTTACGTAGATAAGCCTAGTCGTAAATATGTCTAATGTTGTTATGGCGAAAATAGTTGCGTTTGGTAAGTCTAAGAAGTGATGGAATTCACTCGACAAACCAAACGGGTCAAAATAAATAGTTGAAATAGGTATGATGTCGAAATAGTGAAATTGAAACCCTTTGGTAAGTCTAAGAAGTGATGGAATTCACTCGACAAACCAAACGGGTTGATTTATGGTGTAAATTATTGTATTAGTGTTTTAGAGAGTTGAAAAGGCGATAACAATCACAAGAGCATTAAGCCATGAGATTGGTAAAGAAATGCGGGTGATAACAAGCCCCGGATGTTGGGTATAAAGTGCCATGAGCTTCCTAGTTATATGATAGTGAAATGAGTAAAGTTAGGACGGGTCGAATAATCAATTTATGCGTGGCAAATGTTTCGTAACATAGATAACTGGCCTTTGTCATAATTGATAAAGGACATAATAAAATGCGAGAAATTAACATATTGGTTTGATAGAACGAGATATCCGAGGATTTGGTTTAGCCGAATCAAACAAACAAACAAATCATGAACTTACAGGGAATACCGTAAGTTACGGTGGTACCGTAACTTACGGTAGACATAAAAAAACTTACGGCAGTCCTTTACTGTCTTACGGCAGATCTGGGTTTTTCAGCAACCACCGTAACTTACGGTGGTACCGTAAGTTACGGTAGACCTTAAACATTTGTGTCTAATTCTTTTATATCCTAGCTAATCGAATCCGTTTTAAGCGTAGTTTCGATTAAGAAATATTTCTAAAAATCTTAATGCTAAGATTTGTTTAAAATCTCCAGTTTCAGGTATTACTAGTAGGTGGACGATGATCAAGTATCTTTTGAAGAACCGAACACGAACTTTTGAAGCTTCCGCGTTAAACTTAACCTTGTTTAGACAATGTTTATAATGTAACCAGTTTTTAAAACAACCCATGAATGTTTAAATTAGTCAGTAGTTGACTAATGTTTGTTACCTTAAAAATTTATCTTTGGAACCTATCTTTTAGAAAGGGTCATCTTTTATATACTTCTTATGAATTATTGTTAAATTCGAGTAGTAATTAGACGGGTGTTACAGATGATAACTTTGATTTAATCGCTTTCAGTGATTCTGATTTTGGCGGATGCAAAATTGACGGCAAATCCACAACGGCTGGATGCCAGTTTTTGGAAATCGCCTCGTAACATGGCAGTGCAAGAAGCAGACTTGTGTCGCTACATCAACTTGTGAAGCTGAATACATTGCTGCCTCAAGTTGTTGCTCCCAAGTCCTGTGGATACAACAGCAAATGCGCGATTACGGTTTTGAATTCCTAACTACTCCTATTTTAGTCGATAATTCTGCTGCCTTATCTATCACTAGAAATCCTGTGCAGCATTCAAAGACTAAACACATCGAAATTAAGTATCACTTCATACGTGATTGCTTTGATAAAAGGCTAATCGATGTTGTTAAGGTCCATACCGATGACCAGCGTGCCGACCTTTTTACCAAAGCATTTGATAAACCCATATTTGACTTTTTATTATTGGTAAACGGCATTAAGGTCAAGCAAGAGTAATCCGCATCGGAAAATCGTTTTTGTAAATATCTTTGTGTTTTTAAAATTATCATAGTTTGTTGATTTTAGGGGGAGTAATTCCAAAATTTGAAAATTCAAAAACATCGAAAAAATTTCAAAACTAAAAAACAATAGAAAAACAAAAATGAGTTTCCTGGCGAGCAAAAGAGAAAATGATAGTTCATCAGTGGTCTGTCTAAACCTTTTTTAAACTGAAATTCAAAATGGAAAATGATAAGCAGCTCTATATAAGATGTATCGGTAGGCTCACAATCATCTTAAAGTGTGCAGGGTGATATAAACTTAAAATCGACTGAAGACAGTGTGGGAACCACTCATTGGCATATGGTCTTGGTACCGAAATTTCGTTTGAGAGATTGCTGAGGTTCTGAGATATGTGGTATTTATGATGTTTATCATCTGGGTATCATGGTTGTTTCTTTTACCGAAACAAACGGAGACGAAGTCTAGATCTTCCATGATACCATACATACATGTACATACCGCATACGACCTCAATAAGTGATCACCAATCACATGTCCACAAAATAAGTGATAATATATCACATTTATCTGGGAGTCAAGTTCGTCTCTTTGCTGTACGTTTGTACTGACCTGTTCACGGACTTGCTCTTGTGCCCTTCATGCATCTGAAAATCAAATTCCTCATCAATAAGTGATTTTATCACATAGGGCTTGTTTTCAATCAAAATAAATGAGTTTCTCACATTTTCATATACATCAAAACAGATGATAAATGGTATACTCACCAGTAAGATGAAATCCTCGTGCATACCTTGATACGAGAATGTGTCGTGTGTGGATGAACACCGGTCGGTAAGTATAAATCATACATTAATCGTATCCCCTCGCCATGATTACATCTGATAAGTTGAGCTTATGTGGACAACAATACCAATAATTGTTATAGGATGCTTATCTAAATGTTAACTAATTGAACAACAAGAGCGTTTTGGCGTGACCGTACACTGATATGATTCTCTTACCCTCGAAACTCGCAAAAAGAATGTTTGTATATGTTTACTTTTCTTAGTTTCTGCAACTCTGTATATATTTATTTACTGCTTTCAGTCTTTAAGTTTGAAATATTCAAAATGCCAAAAAGATTTTAGGTGTGTTTTAATATAAACTTTATAAAAGTCAAAAAGATTTTATTTCTGCTTTAGTTTTGATTAACCGATGTTGGAACTCGAGTCTTCGTTACCAGAAATCTGATGAAAACCAAAACGACTGAATCTTCAAAAACGGTCAGAGTTTGCAAGTTTTGAAAGTTAATAATCAAAATTGAAAAATCTGTTAACTATTCAAACTAAATTATCGGACGGTAGTTGAATGAGAATTGGTCTCATATGCGTCGTTTGTTTATGTTGACTATATTCCAAGCGTTTGTTCTCATTACGCGTTTAGATTTCTTGCATGTGCAGATGCTAAAGGCGAAGAGAACATGTTCGATGACAAGCTTCGGAATGAAGACACGACGTGAAGGCACTCAAATGATAAAGATGATCGAGTTGCCGCTGATCAATCATCAACACCACAAGGATCTCAAGTTTTGAAAATCAAAAGATTCACGAGCATAATCAAAGGGGGAGTTTATTGATACACTTCCTAGATAAAAGCGGGAGTTTGTTAATACACTTTCTATGTGTGACACGTGAAGACTTTGAAGATCCTTTCCGAGAATGAAGAACCATCAAGAGATGGAGAACGAGATTAAGAACCTCGCGAGCAGCATCCAAGGGGGAGTTTGTTGATACATATTGTGTAGATACGGCTCGGCTCGGCTCGGTTCGACTCGGCTACGAAGTGAAGGCCGTAGTCAAGACATCCTCCTGTCTTGACTCGGTATGCGATTTACTTTGTAACGTTTGATGTAAATGCAACTGCGTGTGTGCAGTTTGCATCGTAGTATTGCTTATGTGTTGATTATGTTAGTTGTTTGGCCCATCTGTGACAAAGCCCAATATGACAAGGCCCAACATGTGACGAAATCTCCTTGTGACGAAGTCCCCTGATGGCGAAATCCCCTTGTGACGAAGACCTAATATGACGAAGACACCATATGTGACGAAATCACTGGATTTCGTCGAGACCTTGGATGTTCGTCGCTGTGATTTCGTTGGCCACTTTGATTTCGTCGCTGATGTAATTATATATACATCAAACACAGAACAGAAACAAGTGTGCAAGTCTGAATAGATTTGAGAGCGAACACATTGTAACACACACACACTGAGAGTTTACCGGGAGATCTTGTAAGCATTGTATTGTAACCGTTCATAGTATTAATACATTGAGTGTTAATCGTTGAATCTTGTGTCTTACGTGTTCGTAACTTGGTTTAACTTACCCGTTTGGATTCCGCACTCTCGGGTTCGTCGGAAACAGGAATAGAGGTTGACTCGATCCTCCGGGTGGACCTACATAAAGTGACTTATCGACACGGGGTGGAATATTCACTGCCGATGGATGAAATGTTGAAGACAGAGAGACTACATCTTCTTGAACAACTCTGTGATTTAGCAACGATGCAAGATCCAGGGTTGTCATAATATTTAAGCATATGCTGCAGCAAAGACGAGACGAGATAATGGCGTTATACGCCAATGCACAATATGATGATGATGATGATGATGATGATGATAATGAAAGTGATGACCAAAGCGATGTGTACATATTTGATATAATCCCATACACAGAAGACTATTAGTTTATTTTGATTTCGTTTTATTGTAATGTTTTGAATTTACGAATTATAATGAATTATTAAAAACGCCATGCCGCCCAAAAATTTACCTTTATAACATATATGGGATTAATTCAACCGGTAAAATCTACAAAACGTCAAAAAAATTGTAAAGTTTGAATTATTAAAGGTATATAATGAATTTGGTAACACCATGGACGCCAAGATGTTAGAATTACTAATTAATTATAATGAATTTGGGAATGTCATAAACGCCAAAATATTATCTATGTGACACAAAAATGATTAATTCAACGAGACAGATCTAAAAAAGACCAGTAAAACGCAAGGTAGTTATTGAATCTAACTAAACGTAAAAAAAATCTTAGACGTAAAAAATGAAACAGTAATGTGACACATGCATTGGAAAAAAGAAGATTAAAAAGAAATAAAAGCCCCTCCGCCCTGATTATATCCCGCACCACGTGTTCGACCAGGATCCGTTCTCACCATTTTTACGCTTTTAGATGTTTTCTCCTGATCCCGTTTCGAAAGGGAGGGAGAGAGAGATTTTATATGTATAATTTCTTTTTGATAATTTTTCTTTTGAGAAATTTGTTTATAAGTAATCCACATACAAAACAATAGCTCAAAAGTCAAAAGTCTTGGTTTTATATTCTCATATTAGGTTGGCTTACCTCCCGATGTAAATTTTATTTGTATATTAAATCGGTACTAGTGGACTTTGTTTAATTAATATAATCAATTATAATATAACAATAGCTCAGAAGTCTTGGATTTATATTCGAAAATAGCTCGGAAGTCTTGGTTTAATATTCGAAAATAGCTCAGAAGTCTTGGTTTTATATTCGAAGATATGCAAGTTGTATATAATATAATTGAATTAGTCATAATGGACCTTGTTACTGATTAGATTGTCTAGCTAGAAGTACTTTTTTTTTAAAGGGTGACTTTCAAATCTACATGGACCATTGGTTACCGGGTTCCCGTCTAGGACGGTTACCCGTCAGCCCAGCATTCGCAGACGCGATGTTCGATCGGGCCTCGGCTGCCGCTCTGACTGACCTTCGCCCGAAAACCATACTGCCCCCACACGAGAGACTCGCTGGGGTAACAGCTGGGTAAAACCGGGTTGCCCTCCGGATCGAACCATGCCTCGGTAGGAAACGATCCATCATTGGGACGACCCCCCCAATATGCCGCAGCCGGGAGTCGAACCGGTGACCTCCAAGGAGGAACTGGCCCAACCATACCACATGGGACCAACTGGGCTGGAAGGGGGTATTAGAAGTACTTGGTCATTCACATGATGATAACATTTTTAATCAACTAAATTATGATCTTTGACCATTTTCTAAAATTGGATTACAATTAAGTATTTATAATATAGTAAAGATGAAATACAAATAGGTTTAACATACTAAACGTAAAAAGTAAAGATTTATTTAAAAAAAATTATTTACATCTACTTAAAATGTTGTTTTGTTGTAAAATGCAAAAAAATAAAATAAAATAAAATAAATTCATGTAGAGCGATTACATAATTACTCTACTACAGTAAATACACGATTTTTTTTTTTTTTTTTTTTGAATTCTGAAACTAAAATACGTGACCTTGATAAGATCAGAAAAAAATTTCAAAGAAAAAAAAAATCAAAAAAATATCTCCTTCACTTTTCACGTTCAGTATATTAAGCCCACTATTTAGCGACATGTGTGTTACAAAGGTTGAAAACATGATGCAATGTCAACTAAAAAAAAGATCTTCATAAGTAATATAGTAAGCATGATCCAAGTATCACATAATAACTCCATCATTTTTGGCACAATCAATCTAGATATAGCAATCAATCTACATATAGCAATCAAGCAGGTTAGTTTAAAGATTCATAAATTGCAATTTGTATAAAACGAGTTGGCGTTAACCCGCGCGTTGCTGCGGGACAGGGCCGTTCCAAGCTTTTTAAAGTCCCAAGGCAAAATGAAATATTGAGACCTTTTTTTCCTTTTTGGTTATTATAAATGATACCCCTTTATCCGTGGTTGAAACCAAACAAAAATCTAACACAATTTAACAAATAGTGGCTTGCTTGTATAAGGAATCAAACAAATCTTAAACAATAAGTTTACACTGATATTAATAGTTAGCATATTACTTTTTTTTTTAAGTGGAGGCCCTAGGCTCAAACCTAGATTAATTATACTATAGGTTCAGCCCTGCTACGGGATGCTGACTACAATTTCTCATTTGCTAACCTTAAACCATTTCTTATTATTGAACCGACATATGCAATTTACGTATGTGTCCATAATTAAAATGAGAGGTATAAATTGCTTCATGCCTTTCTTGCGTAAAATGAATCAATGCATATTTTAGGAACAAACGCCCCATTTGATATAATAAAATAAAAAGACACTTTTGAACAAAAAAAAAAATGGTTATCATACCTTATTAAAAGTAAGCTCATGTAAATTAAACACACACAACAAAATTCATTTATCTTCTAGAGTTAAACTAATAAAACGTTGATAACATACGTAACTCTATCATGTTGTTGAAAGTTCGTTGATAATATTCGAAATCAAGTATGTGCAGTTGCTTAATCTTTTCAAACATACAATATTATGGGTCAAACCTTTATATTTAAAGTGAATATATTATGTTAATATGTGAAAATTTTACATATTTTTATAATCATACGGTATGAACTATGAAGTGCATGAAGTTTGATTGATGTCAATTGAAACTCATTTTATAAACAAAGTTATTTAGAGGACGTAAGTTTCATTCGTAATTTTTTCAACATTAATTATTACTTAAAAAGTTAAAACACATTTAAAGTTCAACGAATACTCTTACACTAAATTGATGTAAACATTTAAAAAAATAATTCATGAAACTCTTACACGAAATTGATGCATACATTTATAAAAATAGTTCATGAAAATAGAAATCAAAATTATAGTACAACGTAGAAGCCAAACAAATATATTTAAAATTGATGCAAAACGTAAGTCTAAAATGAAAACTTCACCCACAGTTACAAATTTTCAACTACTCTGGTAATATGTTACACTTTCCAACAATTTCATTTTCCATAAATAATGATCATTTATCAATATAAAGGAGATCATAAATAACATCATCTCTCATCTCTTCTCTAATCAAATGCAAAAGTAGTGGTAAAAGGTTGTAGATGAAGGAGACCACGCCACCGCCCACCGCTCACCGCTCACCACCACGCCAACGCTGTACCGTAAACGTTGATGTTTTGTGGATGCCCTCCTTAACCGTCTAAAGTCATTTTTTTTTTTTTTTTTTTTTTTTTTGCGGGAGCCGAGTGATAACATTTCAGAAGATTTTTGGGGTTGGTGGGGTTATATAGGGTGTGAAACAGTGGCAAACGATGGGGGGAAACGATGATTGGAGGAGATGCGTCGGTTAGAGGAAACGGTGGTTGTAAGTGATGTGTCGATTGGGTTATTCTTCTTTACGAATGACGGTTTGGTTGTCAGCCGTAAAGTCACGACCGGATTTTTTTGAATGTTTTTGTCGGTTATGGTTTACTGTGCGAAGTGGTAGGTAAAATGGTATATAATCCAAATATATAAATTGAAATTTTGATTACGGTTGAAACAGTAGAATAAGTGGGTGTTTGGAATTCCTTATTCTCCCAACTTATTGGCTTATTAACTTATTGAATAGTGAAAAAGGACTTTTTGAGTGGTGTAAAAGTTTTGAAACGGTGATATCCAATGGTTGCGTGATGGAAAAGTAATTTCGAAAGTTTGAAACGGTGGCTGGTTTAAATCTGAAACGGTTTGAAAGGGCATGCATATGTGATGGTGTCTTAAGTTGCTAATTGTATAAGAGTATAATATATATAAAATGATCAAACACAATAGGTTTTTCACTGTGATAAAATGAAAATTTGAAAACTGACGTGCGGTGAATATTGAAAATTGAAAATGATATAATTCATAAATATGCAAGTACTTGTAACTGAGATTGCCATGACCAACGTACGTACTACCCATTTATCCCGCTAACTTCGTTTAGATAACTGGGTAGAGTTCATCATTTCGAAACCATCAGGTAATCTAATCGGTTCGTGTTCATGTTGACCCACCGATCCGAACTTGACACGAATTGCCACCCTATTGAACAAGTTAATACAATGGTGTCTGAATTCTAACAAATTGAATAGGTAAAATAGAAAAATAACTTAGAAGGAAACGGGCCGAAAGTCACCAACAACGCGTATTTTCATTCATAAAACCTTCTAGATTACTAAAATCTATGCAATAATTTATAATCATCATAATAAATAAAGTAAACACATGCCAAAGCTCTTCCTTTTTTCAGCCGAACCCTTTTGACCCATGACCCAACCCGAAAATGACTCATTTGAAATTAGAGAGGTGTGAAATTACAATCTTGAAGACGAATTCAATATAATTAGACAAATTGTTGGTAATTTCCCTTACATTACTATCGGTCCATGCTGATCTGCTTCGTCCTGAAGCACAATTCTGATACGTGCCCATGATCTCCATGACATGTTCCCATGCAATTCTATTATTTTCCTTATTTCATGTTTAGTGGTTAGTTAATTAAGAGTGTTAGTGGGTTAGTGAAGTATTATTTTCTTATGTAATTTCCTTTCTTGAAGGCTATATAAAGGCAACTAGTTTATTTTAATTATGAATGAAAAATATGAATTGATCTCTTTTAAAAATCTTCAAGTTCTTTCAAGCTTCTTATCTATTTTCTTTGGATCAATTGGTTAACGATTTGGTTCGTATCAAATTCAACAATATTGTTGATTATAATTATCACACAATGAAGGTTAATGTTAATATGCTGAAGCTGACTAAATTGGGTTTGACATTTGCTGATAAAGATGGAATCTTCCCACTTGTGGGACTGACAATCCCTGTGTTTGCAGTTCAATTTTCAGGAACTTAACACTGAAAATGGTATCGATGCTTTTCGATTTGGGGAGCTTTTGATGTCATCTCGAAGTGTCATAAATGATGTGATTTTTTGGGTGGCTTTTCATGGTGGTTATGGTTTCGGGCATTTGTTAAGGTTATGGATCAGAAAAGAATTGCCTGAATCTCAAGTAACCTGTTCTTCGATATTTTCAAGATGTACTTCCCAATGGCGTATGATATCAAATATTTGGCAAAGTTTTGTGACCATCTTGATGGAGATTTGAATAAACTCGCGCAGACATTGGAAATTGAAAGAATTGGTGTTTGTAATCAAGCGGGTTCGGATAGTTTGGTTAGTTCTCTTGTTTTCAAGAAATTGAAAGAATATTACTTTAATGGATCCATGGAGAGGTATGAAGGTGTTTTATTTGGTTTGGGTGGGGTGGATGCATAGGTTCAAAATCAGCGGTAAACGAATGCATGAAAGCTAAGTTTGTTTCGATTAAAACAGTTGTTTTGTGTTTGTTGTGTTTGATCATGTTTTTATTGTTCGTTAGACGTCTGTAATGGGTGTTCGAGTTTGAGTGATGTGAACTAGTGTTCAATAACAAGTTTTAACATTGTGTTTCTATATTAGTACATGATTTGGGAGTTATACTTGTGTGTTTTTGGTTTAAATTGTATGAATGAACAATTTTTGAGATCTTTGATGCTTTAACTAATGATTTTAAAGGGGGTTGTGTGGGAGTGTTATCCACTCATTGTGTTATCATACTTTTCTATTTTCTATCTGCAATCTTTAGCACCCTTCCAAATAATACAATCCCAACTTCAATGTCAAACTTTTGATCAATCTAATGCAAATGACCAATCAATTTCATTAATTTTGTTAGGGTTTCTAATATATCTGTTTGACTTATCCTAATCTAATTCTGATATCGAGTCACTATTGCCTTGAAAGTTAAAACCAACATCTCTATTATTAATTTCACCATTCACTATATTGGGCCAATGTTTTTGTTGGGTCACACATATTGTTTGAGAATGAAGTGTGTTTGGATAGCCCCAAAAACCGGGTTAGGCCTGACCCAACTTGAGAGTTTGGCACAGGTTCGATATTTTTGTGTTGAGAGCCAGTTCAAACCCGAACCGATTTGGGCCCGCTCCAAAGAAACCGGTTTTAAACCGATTTGAATAGATCTGAGTGGGTTATGTTTTTCAACCCCAAAATCGGTTTGAGCCCAAGCCGGGCTTTGTATACCTCTAGGTCACAAGCCAAGTACCGGGCCTGGAGTTTGGTTGGGCACTTGGGTGGAGTCACTCAGGAAGATCAGTAAATAAAGGGATTTACTTGGATCATAATAACGTTAAGAAATTTTAGTGGATCATTAATTTGTCAACCATTCCAATTAATTAGAGATTTACTATCAAAGATTCATTGTAGCTAATGGATGCTCTCATATTTATTTAATTATTTTTAGATTTTAAATGACGTAATGTATGACCATATTTTATGTTGTTATGTGTAGAAGTTTCAGTGATTTGAAATAGCATGATTTCACTCTAGAATAAACTCAATTTAGTTATAGAAATGTTTTTGTTAAACGTTTATATTTTGCATCAGATGATTTTTAAAAGTTTCGATGTTAAGCCAAATATTTAATTGTCATAAGTTGGTTGGAGGATTATTATTGTAACTAGTGGAATATATATATATATATATATATATATATATATATATATATATATATATGTGTGTGTGTGTGTGTGTGTGTGTGTGTGTGTAAATTTCTTTGTAATCAATATCGTATTATGAATGAAATTATGAGTTGATATGGTATCAGCGCCTATCAATTTGTAAATCCTAAACAAACCCTACAAGCCGTCGAACCATCAACCTGCAGTCTTCAACCTTCAATCAGGTTTTCGGCAATTTTTATTAGGAACAACAACGGCAGGAAACATTAGGAGATTGATTGTTTCAAAAAAAAAACAAGACACAAAGGCAGAAGACGACAAAAGCAACAAAAGGCCAATATTTGTTTTTTTATTTCGAAAAAAGGGAGCAAGTGGAGACGGCAGACTCGAAACACAGGCGACAAAAGCAATTGGTGATTATTATCACTTTTCGCCCAAGACCAGTGGAAGAGGAGTTCAACCAGCCCTGCAACACGTTACCTGACGAACCATTATCTGACCAACAACGGACCTGCAACAACTAGGCCGAACAATCACTGTTGATGAACAATCACTGTTACCTGCGCCGAACAATCAACAACTGATGAACAATTGACCTGCAACTTGCCTACCGCAGGTATCAAAAATCACTGTTTTTACTCATCATGACAAGGATTACTGCTTTTAGCATTCAAGAACGTACATCCCATAATTCCCACAAGTTTGCATTCAATCTTACACCAAAAAATTATGGCTACTGGAAAGCCATGATGGAACCGTTTTTAAAAGCCAATGGATTATATTGTTATATTGACAACACGTTATCTTGCCCGGAAGAGAAAATTATAACTGGTGATGCTACTACTACAAACCCTAATTTCACAAACTGGATTGCTAATGATGCACACGTCCGCATGATCATTATATCCACCTTTCCGAGTCTTCGCTTCAACACATCCAAGGAGACACGACTCGGGAAGTGTGGTTAAGTCTAGCACGTGCATATGCTCCTTCGAATTCATCTCATGAGTTCACACTAAAAACGCAGCTTTTAAAGATTTCAATGAAAGATTGTGAAAAAGATATTGATTATCTCAGCCGTGCTCAAGAATATGCAACGGCTCTTGCAAATATTGGTGAACCCGTCAAAGACAAAGATCTCGTCATGCTTACTATAGCCGGTTTACGTGAGGAATACCATGGTTTGAAAAGCAACCTTCTTGCCCGCTCCCTACCGGTTCAATTTAACGAGCTTCACGGTCTGATTGGTGATCATGAATATATCACTCGGTCCACCGTTTCTTCATCATCGGCCTCTCCACTAGCCTTCAATGTTACCACTGCCGCAACAACTACTTCCCAGGCCCCCGATTTGGCTTCGATTTAGCAGCAGATTACCAACCTTCAACTTTTGGCAAACCAACTTGCTTCCACAACTCAACCGCCGACATCACTATCGGCTCCTCAGGCAAACTATGCATTCTAATTGGTCTACTTGTTCAAGACCGACCCATGGATACGGTCGGGGCCGTGCGTTTTCTCGCGGGGGTCGTGGCCGTGGTGGTTCACAAGGCTCTCACCAATTTGCATGGGCGTCCACCCAAAATATGGTTTACGGTCATTGCAATAGGTGCGGTATTGTTCATATTCCCTCACAGTGCCCGAATCACACCGGCTCTTCTCGTGGATCACCTCAAGAGAATTTGCTAACTCTGAGGCGGGCTCATATACTACTTGGACATCGGATACAGGCGCTAATTCCCATGGTACTCCTGATCTTGCTAGTATGGACAACTCGGACGTCTATTACGGTAATGACTCCCTCTATGTTGGTAATGGTAACTCTCTTCCAATTCTTCATGTCGGTTCAACATCTTTTTTTACCTCAAACAAAAACTTACAACTTAATCACATACTTCATGTCCCGGGCCTACAACATAACCTACTTTATGTTCAGAAATTTTGCAAAGATAATAACGTTTTCTTTGAATTTCACACTTCTTTTTTTTGTTGTGAAGGACGAGGCTACCAGGGCTATCCTCCTCACGGGCCCCAGTGACCAGGGTCTCTACACCATTCGCCTACCTTCTTTTCAACCGATTTCCAAGATGGCGTTCATTGCTTTTCGAGCTCCATCTACTATGTGGCATCAACTACTTGGGCATCGTCACTTTTGAGTTTTTCAACATATTGTTAAAATATTTTCTTTACCTGTTTCTAACAAACTTTGTTCATCTTTGTGTACTTCTTGTCAATTGGGAAAAATGTCCAAACTTACTTTGCCTATTTCATCTTTTCGTAGTAAAAACATACTTGATTTGGTTTATTGTGATGTTTGGGGCCATACTACCACGTCCTTTGATGGTTATCGTTATTTTTTGTTATGTGTTGACCATCACACCCGCTATATGTGGTATTTCCCGCTCATGCAAAAATCCGACATTTTTAACACCTTTACAAATTCTGTTCGCTTAGTTGAACGCCAATTTAACACCAAACTAAAAAGTTTTCAAACTGATTGGGGTGGTGAGTTTCGGAACCTTACTCAGTTTTTTACATCCCATGGTATTTTACATAGTCGCTCGTGTCCTCATACGAGTGAACAGAATGGCATTGTCGAGCGTCGCCATCGCCACGTCGTGGAAACCGGTCTCACCTTACTATCCCAATCCAAACTACCTCAAACTTTTTGTTCATTCGCCTATCAAACCGCCGTCTACCTCATCAATCGTCTACCTTCTCGTCTTTCCTTAAACAAATCCCCATATCAACTAGTTTTCCAACGTCCTCCCGATTACTCATTTCTTCGAGTGTTCGGATGTCTCTGTTTTCCTCATTTACGTCCATATAACCAACACAAAATTGATTTTCGTTCTACTCTTTGTATATTTCTCGGTTATAGCCCGTCTCATCATGGATATCAATGCCTTGATCAAACTACTCACCGAATCTACATTGCTCGCCATGTCCGATTTAACGAGCATGTTTTTCCCTCCCTTACTGAACCCTCCATCGACCCTTCTTCATCCTCCACAACCGCTACTTCCTTTTCTACAATTCCTGACCCGCCATTAACCATTTTCGATAACCCATCCATTCCTACAACCGAACCATCGCCACCCACCCCTCCTATTTCCGAACCTGTCCAAACCACCCCTATTCCTCAAACAAACACCAACCAACCTACTTCCTCTCCTTCGCAACCAACCACGCCCCGTTACCGACCTCCTCATCTTTGGCCACATCCTAAACCCCGAAAAAATTTTGACCCTTCAGCCAATAACGCCACCACCGCTACCGTTCCTTATGAACCGACTTCCTTTACTGTTGCCAACGAATCACCGGAGTGACGTCAAGCCATGGCAGCCGAGTTGCACGCACTACACAGAAACGGGACATGGTCGTTAGTTCCTCCGGTTCCAAATTCTAATGTTATTGATTGCAAGTGGGTTTACAGGTTGAAAACTGATCAGCATGGGAACCTGACTAGACACAAGGCTCGATTGGTAGCAAAGGGTTTTTTACAGCAGTCTGGCATTGATTATCATGAGACGTTCAAACCTGTGGTCAAACCAGCCACCATATGCATGGTTCTTTCTCTTGTCGTCTCTAACAATTGGTCTCTCAAACAGCTTGATGTGCAAAATGTGTTTTTACACGGTGATCTACATGAAACGGTCTACATGCTTCAACCACCGGGCTTCGAGGATCCTAAACATCCTAATCATGTTTGCAAGTTGCACAAATCCCTTTATGGCTTAAAACAGTCGCCCAGGGCATGGTTCACCAAATTCTCAAACGTCTTACAACATCTTGGTTTTCATGGTTCCAAAACCGATCCATCATTATTTATCCTTAACTGCTTGGGTACACAGGTTTACCTACTAGTTTATGTGGACGACCTCATTATTACGGGCAACGATCCCAACACAGTTAATCGCATTATTGCCTCACTTGGTCAGCAGGTATCTCTCACTGACATGGGTCGTCTTACTTACTTTCTTGGTATTGAAGTTCTCCACACCTCTTCGGGTCTTATCCTATCTCAATGGAAGTATATTCAGGAACTTATTGATCGAGCCGGGTTAAAAGAATCGAAACCGCTTGCAACACCTACAAATGCCAAAACAGATACGATAACCAAGGACGACCCACTTATGTCCGATCCCACAAGATATCGCCATTGTGTTGGAGCAGTTCAGTATGCCACTTTATCTAGGCCCGACATTTCCTACACTGTCAACAGGGTATGTCAGTTCATGCATGAACCTCACAAATCCCATTGGACGGCTGTCACACGTATAATTTGCTATCTCAAGGGAACGTCTCAACTGGGCCTTCGTTTTACATCGAACTCAATGTATACATTACAAACCTCTGCTGATTCACATTGGGGTGAGCGGTTGGTTCCTATTACAGCATATTCGGATTCCGATTGGGCTGGTTGCCCGGTCGACCGTCGATCCACAGGGGGCTATGCTATCTTCTTGGGTTCGAACTTAGTATCATGGTCAGCTCGTAAGCAGAAAACTGTCTCTAGGTCGTCTAATGAATCCGGATACAAGGCTATTGCTGATACAGTTGCTGAACTAATCTGGTTAAAGTCTCTTCTACAAGAACTAGGAGTTAAGTTGAATAAACCCACTCTTTGGTGTGGTAATCTTGGAGCTACGTATCTTTCAGCAAACCCAGTGTTTCATCCTAGAACTAAACATGTGGAGGTGGATTTCCATTTTGTTCGTGAGCAAGTCAGCCAAGGAAATCTGAAGGTTCAATTTATTAAAACAGATGATCAAATTGCCGACATCTTCACGAAGCCGTTATCAACTCAAAGATTTGAATTTTTAAGATCCATGTTGCAGGTCGTTACCCGCCCTCAACTTGCGGGGGAATGTTAAGCCAAATATTTAATTGTCATAAGTTAGTGGGTTATTATTGTAACTAGTAGCCTATATATATATATATATAGGCTAATTATAAGGAGAAAACCCACTCCAGTTGACTAAACCCAAAAAACCCAATTGTGTGGACAATAAGCTTCCACGTGTTTTTTGTAACAGATAGCTTAAAGGGTAAATTTGGAAATTCACCTCCATCCATCAATTAATTAATGTAATAGTTTCAAACTTTTCACCTGACACATTTTTGTACTACATTGAAAAACTTTATCTCTCTAATATAATAATTCACTCTTCTCCATAATTCACTCTTCTCCATAAAGTAGTCTTCATTGTTACCTCCATCACCGTCATTTTTTTACAAAGCTTATCTCTCTCATCTCAACCAAACTACATCAAGCTTCATAGAAAGGCTTTTGTTTCAGATTTAAAAAAACACCCACCACTACTAGAAACCTCTCTCATCTCAACCAAACTACATCAAGCATCATAGAAAGACTTTTGTTCCGGATTAAAAAAAACACCCACCACTACTAGAATTTTGTTCCAGATTGAAAAGAATACCCACCACCATTGCAGCGGTGGTTACCAGATCCGGGGTGTGAGTTAAGATCTAGATGTTAATAGATCTGGCAGCTTGAAGAAAATCGCACATGAATATGAATATGAAGATGATGATGATGATGATGAATAAGATACGAAGATGACGATGAATCAGATATGAATCTTGTTACTTTTTTTAAATTCTCTTTATGTTTTTTTATCTAAAATTACACATTTTTTGTAAGTGTTTTTAGTTGAATCAGGTATTTAAGGTATGAAATGTGTAAAAATGTGTTATTTATGACTTTTCACTATCTCTCTCTCTCTCTCTCTTTATATCTTTATCTTCTATTTCATTTCCAGTTCTTAAAGATTTTCATCCAGATCTAAAAGTGATCTGAATCCAAAAGATGATCCAGTTCAAAAGATCATCATCCAGATGCTCCAACTTTTTTCTGGATATGTTTTTTTTTTTTTTTTTTTTTTTTATTTTTTATTGAAGAAGATGAATGTTTTTAATTTTTTGATTTATCAATTTTTTGTGTTAAATTTGTTCAAGAAAAAATGCATGTTACATTTTTCCGTGTCACATAAATAATGTACGTTTACATAAAATAAAGTGCATTGTTACACTTTTTTAGATTATTGTAAAAATAAGTGTGTTGTTACATTTTTTATGTTATGGATTTTTTGGTTTTGTTTTTACCATGTTACATTTTATTTTTGCCTCAGATTTTTGTACATTTTTGCTGTATTTACATATAATAAAGTGCATTGTTACACTTTTTTAGATTATTGTAAAAATAAGTGTGTTGTTACATTTTTTTATGTTACATTTTATATGTTATGGATTTTTTGGTTTTGTTTTTACCATGTTACATTTTATTTTTGCCTCAGATTTTTGTACATTTTTGCTGTATCCGTGTTACATTTTTTTTTTCACTGAGATTTTTTTACATTTTTGCTCTATGTGTGTTTGATCATGTGCTTTTGTTGATGGTTGCTTGAATATCTTTTTTTTTCATGACAACGTTGTATATTAATTAAGAAAATTAGTATATAGAAAAATAATTCACCATTTTTTACGAGCATTTTCGGAAATTTTCTTTATACCAACAAAATAATAACAATAAATGACTGTTATTAATGACAATAAATGTGGTGATTGTAGTTAGCAAGATTGAGTTAATAAAAAATAATCACAACATAAAAAGAGGAATCGAACCAAGCCCTCATGCAAGATTGTAATTATTTACATATATTTGTTCAAGTTTTTATTATGTATATAATAAAAATAACAGATTGAATAAACGACTTTTGGGTTTCAACAATATTAAATTTGTGATAATGACCCAAGTGACCAAGAATCTGCTGCTTTATTTTTTGTAAAAAAAATTTTAAAGAATTTTGAGAGATGGAGGATGATGGGATGAAGAGAGAGAGAGAGAGAGAGAGAAATTGTTAAAAAATGGATGTAATAATGATCATGCAGACAACTGACAAAAGTTCCATTCTTCCAAGAAGAAAATTCTCACACATTATTCCCATTTTATCCCTTATGTGTACTATTACTGATTAGAATATTAAAAAGTAATATATATTACACTAAAAGACATCACAACCATCCATCTTTTTTAATCAATGGTGATCTTGGGTTTTCAGGGTTTAGTCAACTGGAGTGGGTTTTCAATTTATCTTTGCCCTATATATATATATATATATATATATATATATATCATTGTAATCAATATCGTATTATGAATGAAATTATGAGTTGATAGATCAGTTAGATCATTGGGTAATTGAATGATCAGGTATTTAACTACCGATAAATTATGTCAAAAACCGTCAACCAAAGGGACGGTTGGTTCTGGTTACAGTTAGCAACCATAATGACGGTTAGTCTCTGCCATCTACTAGCTTAAACCTTTCATTACGCATAATACCATTATATCATATACATATAGTTCCTAATCACAATACTAAGTATAAATACAGATATACAAAACATAGTTTAGTTTACAAGTTTAGTGGTAGGATCATATATAAACTCTATTTTGTGTAAAAACAATAAGAACTAGGGGTGTTCAAAAAACTCGTGACTCGCAGCTCGCCCGAAACTTGCTCGAAAAAAGCTCAAAGAAAGCTCGGCTCGAAATTGGCTCGGTTGTAAACGAGCTAGCTCGGCTCGGCTCGTGAGCTGGCTCGATAAGGTTTACATCCTTCATTTTTTTGTCTCACATCGCTTAGAAAACAAAAAATAAGGGAGTATCTCACCTATAAAAGAAGGTAAAAACAATGTATAGAGTGAATTAACTATTAATACTTGCATATTTAGCCATATGGTTAAATTAATGGCAATTATGGCCCTTAGTCTATGAAGAAATTCATTTTAAGGGCTTTTTAAGTAGTAAATTTTACCGTTCTTTGTTAGTTCGAGCTAGATCGAGCCGAGGCGAACTAGCTCGAATTCTAATTGATTCGAGCTCAAGCCTCAAATCTTAGCTCGATTTGAAATTCGAGCTCGAGCCGAGCCAGCTCGACTCGACTCGTTTACAGCCCTAATAAGAACCATTCACAATTCGCCACATGTAACATTGGTGAAAAAATATGCGACCGCTATCTTATTATCGAGATATTTATAAAAGCATTTTCAGTAAAGGAACTATCGATCAAGGCATGTTCACTACCTTGCATGTACGTGTCGCCGAACTTGGTAGAGTCTAAACGGATTGACCCTAACCCATTAAATAAATGAGTCACACATATGGGAGAGTTGTGAGTAAATGATTAAACTCGTCAATCAATTTTAAATAACTAAGAGCATTCACATCCTATTCTGTTTTTTTATGCGAGTGGATTCTGTATATTTGTGGAGACAGGGAGAGACTGTTCATCCCTATTAATTATTTAATTTTTTTTTTAAAGTGATTGTGAGTGGAAGAAAAAGAAAATGTAATAATAAATGTATAAAAAATATTATTTACTTGATAATGAGAAAGAAAATATAATGGTTTTTAATGTAATTATAAAAATGGAGATAGAGGAAGGGATGTGAATGCTCTAATATCTTAATTATAATTCAACGCACATCCCATTTCAACATTTCCCCTTAACCCACAACCGACATATTCAAAACATTCAGAAAATGTATATTTGTGTTATCGTAGGCTAGTTGAATTTAAGATGACATACCCATTTACCAGAACCATACTCATAAATATATTCTTTCTAGTTGAATAGAACACGTTTTGCCAGATAAGTTTTTATTATACAATCTTGACAATTGCTTCGAAATCAGTAGGTTTATGTGATGGTAACTTGTTTTAAACATCTATTTTTTTCCATAATATTGTTAATTCAATCATAAACACTATTTAATCAAAGAGTTCATGCATTATCAATCATAAAACTTACAAAATGGGTTGAGGATGAACAATGTCAATACGTCACAAGTCTTTGTTTAATATTCGAAGATTAGGTGGTGGCCTTAATCATGGATGTAGGGAAGGCAAAAATGGGGAGAAACAAACAAGTCTTTGTATATTTATATTTATATTTATCGAGTTAGTTTAATGTATAAGAGCCCTTATTCTACATTACGTAAGCGATCATCTCAGCCGTCAGATCTTCATCCCACATTGAAATCGCATGTTGGTTTTTTGTAACAATTTCGCATGTTGGCTTTTTAACATGCGATTTATCAAAATTACCACATGCGAAATTGTTACAAAAATCCAACATGCGATTTCATCAAAATTATCACATGCGAAATTGTTACAAAAAACCAACATGCGATTTCATCAAAATTATCACATGCGATTTCATCCATGCTATTTTATAACATGCGATTTCACATCACATACGTAGCGTACGTTAAACCATTTTGTACAATACACTTTTTCTATCTATCTATCTATATATATATATATATATATATATATATATATATGAGTTCATTTCAGAACTCTAAATAACTACAGAATTTGCAGAACTCTTAATAAACAATCATTTTATATATAAGTTTTTGTATTTATGATCTTTTTATCATCTATTATATGTATTTCTTTGATTACATACATGTTAAAAGTAGTTTACATATGTTTAATTGCCAAAATTATATATATGTGTCATAACTAATTACATATATGTAAAAAAACTAGTTTACATATGTGTAATTATAAAATTACATATAAAAAATGATAAAATTACTCTTAACATGTATGTAATCCTAAAAAAACACATAATAAATGATAAAATTATCCTAAACATAAAAGTATATAAATAAAAATATTGTTTATTAGGAGTTCTGCGAGTTCTGCAAATATTTATGGTTCTGAAATGATCCTGGCCCATATATATATATATATATATATATATATATATATATATATATATATATATATATATATATATATATATATATATATATATATATTTGATTGACGCGGTCATGATGGATTTTGTTTATTAAGACTGGCCAAGTTGCAAATTGCAATGATAACATTTATAGTCATGATGTATTATGTTTACAAGACTCCCCTAATCGCACAACCTAAAGTTTATTCGTGCACTCAAAATAGTTTAAGCACAGAATATGATAAAAGCAGCATCCCCATAAACGTCGGTATCATGAAATTTGTCATGAAAGTAGAATCGCACTCAACAATGGAAAATAAAGGTGTATTCATCAGTGAATATAATATGTTAAATGCGCCTCATATGTTTTCTTTTTCATAAGTTATAATATAACAAAATAAGGTTGCGGCGCAATTTGTTGCCCATTTACCTGCCTTTGTTATGTAATTTTTCTACCATTAATATCTACTCTAATAATGTTATTGTCTTGCATATAACAATTGGTCAAAACTCTTGGTTTCCAAGTTGTCTAGCTTACAAATTGCTATACAGTATTAGGTTAAGTTATTCAACAAAGACTATTAATTGTAAGAAGTGTAAGAAGGATTTATAGAGTGAAAAGTGTCCAATAACCTAAAACCTAAACCCACTACACCACCACCAAAAACCTAAACCCCCCACCCCCACCACCACCAAAAACCTAAACCCCCCACCCCCACCCCCCCAAAAACCTTTATACATTTCTTACAATTAGGAGCCTTTGTATTTGTTCCTAGGGAAAAGATCAAATAGGAAGTTTATTTTCGCTAGAAAGGATAGGAAGCAATAGGATTATGACATGTGGCAACATTTAAAATAAAGAGCAAGGGTATTTTAGTCAATCGTATCCTTTCTTCTTCCTTCTTCACCCCAGTAACTTCAAAACCCACCATCTTCAACCTTTTCTTCACTTTCTATGTCAATAATCACTACATTATAGTGCGATTTTCGTCAACAATCAATGATTCAAACACCCGATCAACGTGTTCTTCAGCTTTTTTTTGAAGAAAACCCAGTTTAATTTCATACAAAATCTCATTTTTTCCTCATGATTTTGAAGATAATCACTCGATCCGTTCGATTCGGTCGCTGATAAGTGTTTCTATCATTCAAAATTCGTCAATCGTGGAAGAAATCGGCTTCGATCCATGTAAGAAATTCTTTAATTTCAGTTTTATGATCTGGGTTTTTGATTTAGTCGTTGCGTTTTACGATCTTGGCGGGGGTCCGGGGGCAGCGCCCCTGGTAGTAGGGTCCAAGGGGCGGCAGCCCCTGGCGGGGTCCAAGGGGCAGAGCCCCTGGTTGGGGTTGAGCTGCTTTAATAAAAATGCATTAGAAAATTTAATTTTCTGTAAATTGCCTCCGAAAAACTGCATTCGTAGACAGTTTTTCATCTCCTGCTTTCTGGTTCAGACAATTCACATACAAAACTGCATTCGTAGACAGTGTTTCTGGTTCTGTGAACAACAGGTTCTGGTAATTGCGTTTTAGACAAATTCTGGTTCTGTGAACAACAGTTTCTGCTTCTGTGAACAACAGTTTCTGGTCATTGCGTTTTAGACTGTTTCTGGTCATTGCGTTTTAAAAATAAAACATTTTTGAAGTGTTTTTACTCATTGCGTTTTAGGTAAACACATTTTTATGTGCATTCAGTTCATTGCGTTTTAGAGAGAACAGTTTCTTTTGTGTTTTTAGGCCATTGCGTTTTAGAAATAAAACATTTTTATGTGTTTTCTAGGCATTGCGTTTTAGAAATAAGACATTTTTAAGTGTTTTCTGGCCATTGCGTTTTAGAAATAAGACATTTTAAGTGTTTTCTGGCCATTGCGTTTTAGAAATAAGACATTTTTAAGTGTTTTGGGTGCATTGCGTTTTAGAAAGTACACTTTTTTTTGTGTTTTTAGGCTATTGCATTTTAGAAATAAGACATTTATTTGTGTTTTCTGGTCATTGCGTATTAGAAATAAGACATTTCTTTATGTTTTTGGTGCGTTGCGTTTTAGAAAAGGTCATTTTTTACGTTTTTTTTCATCGCGTTTTACGCAACTGGGTTTTCTCCATTGCGTTTTACGCAACTGGGTTTTCAAAAAAAAATCGAAAATATAGCAATAGTATACTCGTTTTAAAGATAAAAACGCTCGTTTTTTTGGTGCAATTTTTATAAAAAAAATAATGTCGTATGAAAGAGTTATTAACGTTTAAAAATTAGGGGGGAATTGGAGGAGAGAGAAACTATTGGCTTTGATTGACTAGAATGCCCCTAAACAAACTCACGCGCCTCTTTTGTTCCCTTCAATTTCCATCATTTAATCTTAGCCCTTGATTAACTAAATGGATGGTCAAGATCACTTCCTAGCCTTCTTAACCAAATAAACTTCCTATTGTATCTCCAACCTTTCTTCCTAATCCATACAGTATTACATCCTTGACTTCAATATGAAAACATTTTTATCAAGTAAAGTTATGATATTTAAATATTTGCACTACTAACCACAAATCAATCTATTCTCATTTCACATGTCCTGGGAATGATTTTCAACAATCTATTCTCAAAAGGGATAAGTTATGTCCTTTTTTTTTGTATAATTGGTCCTACCATTATGCTTTTAACTAAAAAGTGTTTAATTTGGTAGAGTTTTTGACCTCTGTTGGTGCGGTTGAGGGAACGATAAGGACCATAATATAAACTTCCTAACTCATTGTCTATCTATAAAAGTCGATCTGAGGACCCTTTCATCCCACTTCAAAAACGATAAAAGCTAGTTACTACTAAAAGCTCTGTTCTCAGGTACGATTTTTATGTAATCTTGAAACTTTTATTTATATAAGTTTCATTTTCACTCCTCGAAAATAATGGTTTTTTGGTTTCCATTTATTCGAGTATTACAGGGCTGGCCCGAAAGTTAGAGGAAAGTGGAATCAGTCGAGTTAACATGTCTTTTGTGTGGCCCAAAAGATCCACTGAAATTATTGAGGTGTGGAAAGACAATCTTGAAGAAGAATTTGCTAGAATTCGAGAAATTGTTGATGATTATCCTTATATCGCGATGGGCACTGAGGTCCATGGTGATCTGCTTTGTCCCGAAGCACAAGTCAACAACTTTGTTGATTATAATTATCACACAATGAAGGTTAATGTTGATAGGTTGAAATTGACTAAATTCGGCTTGACATTTTCTGATGAAAATGGACATCTTCCCACTTGTGGGACTGATAAGAACTGCGTTTGGCAGTTCAATTTTCAGGAATTTAACACTGAAAAAGGTATTGATGTTTATCGATTTGGGGAGCTTTTGTTGTCATCTGGATGTGTCCTAAACGATACGATTTTTTGGGTGACTTTTCATGGTGATTATGGTTTCGGGCATTTGTTAAGGTTATTGAACAGAAAAGAATTGCCTGAATCTCGAGTAACGTTCTTCGATATTTTCAAGATGTACTTCCCAGTGGCGTATGATATTAAATATTTGGCAAATTTTTGTGACCATCTTGATGGAGATTTGAATAAACTCGCGCGTACGTTGGAAATTGAAAGAATTGGTGTTTGTAATCAAGCAGGTTCGGATAGTTTGGTTACTTCTCTTGTTTTCAAGAAACTGAAAGAATATTACTTTAATGGATCCATAGAGAGCTATGGAGGTGTTTTATTTGGTTTGAGTGGGGTGGATGCATAGGTTCAAAATCAGTGGTAAACGAATGCATGAAAGCTAAGTTTGTTTCGATTAAAACAGTTGTTTTGTGTTTGTTGTGTTTGATCATGTTTTTCTTGTTCGTTACACGTCTGTAATGGGTGTTCGAGTTTGAGTGATGTGAACTAGTGTTCAATAACAAGTTTTAACATTGTGTTTCTATATTAGTACACCAGTTGGGGGTAATACTTATGTGTTTTTGGTTTAAATTGTATGAATGAACAATTTTTGAGATCTTTGATGATTTAACTAATGGTTTTAAGGGGGTTAGTTTGGGACTGTTATCCACTCATTGTGTTATCACACTTTTCGGTTTTCTATCTGCAATCTTTAACACCCTTTCAAATAATACATCCCAACTTCAATCTCAAACTTTTGATCAATCTATTGCAAATGCCCAATCAATTTCATTAATTTTGTTAGGGTTTCTAATATATCTTTTTGACTTATCCTAAAGATTGTAGATAGAAAATAGAAAAGTTGATAACATCTCTATTATTAATTTCACCATTCACCAGGGCCAATGTTTCTGTTGGTCCACACATATTGTTTGGGAATGAAGTTTGTTTGGATAGCCCAAAAAACCGGGTTTGGCCTGACGCAACTTGACAGTTTGGCACAGGTTTTATTTTTTTGTGTTGAGAACCAGTTCAAACCCGAACCGATCTGGGCCCACTCCATCCAAAGAAACCGGTTTTAAACCGATTTGAATAGATCTGAGTGGGTTAGGTTTTTCAACCCCAAAATCGGTTTGAGCCCAAGCCGGGTTTTGTATACCTCTAGGTCACAAGCCAATTACCGGGCCTGGAGTTTGGTTGGGCACTTGGGTGGAGTCACTCAGGAAGATCAGTAAATAAAGGTTAAGGTCAAATGACGTAAGGTGTATACCTCTACCCTTATGTGCAAGGCACATGCTATATTTAACTGAAAATTTTAACAAGGTTAGGGTCAAAGGACGTAAGGTGTAATGAATTTTCCAAATAAAGGATTGTGACTGTAATTATTGAAGTTAAAGGTCATCCACTGCAATCCAATACAAACATAAAGGACGAAAAATGTAATTTATCCTTGATTTTTTGAGGGTGAAGTTGTTAATAGCAGTATTAAATTGATTTTTTAAGGGTGAAGTTAATAGCCACATCACCGCCACGTCACACAAGGGCTTTAAAGCCCCCTCCTTTAGCTTGAAAGGTGTGGCTAGGGGCTTTATAGTGCCCCCCTTTAAATCCAACCCCCTTTGCTCGTTAACATGGTGGCGGAGGGATGATGGCGCCCCTCCTTTAATTGTGGCGGTGTGGACGATGGAGCCCCTTAGGCGCTATGGAGGCTGAGGTGGCGGGGTGGCTCCCCCCAAACCCACTAGCCTAAGTATAAATACAGATATACAAAACATAGTTTAGTTTACAAGTTTAGTGGTACGATCATATATAAACTCTATTTTGCGTAAAAACAAGAAGAACCATTCACAATTCGCCACATGTCATCCCTCTAATTTATGTATCAAGGGTATTTTTGTATTTTAGCTTAGACTTGGTTTCTAAGAATTCCTAAAATCATGGAAATAGTTTTAAATTCATTTGCTGATTATACAAATTCATGTGTTGCTCGTATATGTGCTTGTGCCGATTATACAAATTCATGTGTTGCTCGTATATGTACTGATTATACAAATTCATGTGTTACTCGTATATACGTATGTGCTCGTTAAACAAACTCATGTGTTACTTATATAAATTATTTGTTAGTTATAATTGTGTACGCATGTGCTTGTATACGTGCCGATTATAATTATATATGTATTTGCAGATTATATAAATTCATGTGTTGCTTGTATATGTGTTGGTTATAATTGTCAACACATTTATCAAACACTATTTTGTAACTTAAAAAAAACTGTCATTTAAAAAATATATATATAGCAATATTATACTCATTTTAAATATAAAAAAATCTTGATTTGTGGTATAATATTTTTAATAAAATACCAATGTATATAAAAGTTATTTTAGTCTTAAAAATGGGGTGGAAAAATTTCTAACATCATGGAAATAGTTAATTGAAAATCAGAAAATGACTAAAATACCCCTTTATCTCATTAAGTAATATATATTTATTATTAATAGTGATTTGTAATCGATTTTAGCTTTTAATTCAATTAATCAACACTCAGGATCTGTTTTTACTGTTTTTAGAGTAAATAAGGTTTGTATGAGATCTTAACTCTACAAATTTAACACAAAGGAGACTGAAAATACTTGACCCCGGTATCAAACCTAGTGTACCTAGAGATCAAAAAGGAAATAACAAAAAATTAAAGAAGGGCTTTTTTTATTAAACTGATTTAGTAAACACACTTATTAATAAATTATATTATTTAAGGTAATAATTATAGACGGGAAGACCTATGACTTTTTGTAACTTAGACCGTGGGGGTATGGTGGGGCTTGGGTTGAGGCATGAGTTGACATGTGGCTTGGGGGGCAGACATGGCTGACCCACATTCAACACGGTATGGTGGGGCGGGGGTTTGGGGGGCTTTGCTGGGCTGACCCGCTGGGCTATTTGAATATTTTTTAAAACAACAAATTTAATTTTTTTTAATATTTTTAAATAAAGAAAATTACATAAAAAAATTCCTAACGTTTATATTTGTTTTTTTATCTCTTCTCCCATCTCCAAGACTAGTTGCAATTCGTCACCCTCTAGGTGATCAATGGACTGGGATAGAAATTTCAAATCATCCCGTCTTTGTTTCAGGGCATCTCTAGCGGCATCTCTAGCTTCTTTGCTCTTTCGTTGTTCGGCCCTTTGTTGTTGGAAGACGTTGAATGTATCTAACTTGCAAGCAATGTCATCCAAGTGATCGCTGTATATTCCCCTACGCAAGCCCGAACTCCCAGCTGAAGGCGATGCCGTACCAGATCTTGATTTTTGAGCACGCCTTTTTGCGGCATCTCTTCCATACTCAGGCCAGTTTGGCGAATCATCCAAAAGGTCCTCAAACTCTTGATCTCGTGCATCAGATTGGGCTTGGGACGAGGCCCTTGACCTTTTGGAAGACGTGTTACTTTCGCTACCACTGGGGATATTCGCCCACTTTGGATGGAACTTACAAATCTCCCAACAATGCATGAAACGGAAGTTGTAACACCCCGAAAATATAAATCCTTATATTAAAATTCTAAGGAAATAACAAACAAGAATTTACCAACTAGGAACTTAACCTAGTTAAATTCAAGTCTTGAAATAATTCATAATATGGTTAAAACACTTAAACTTAAGGGAAAATCATAGTTAAGGGTTTAAACTTGTCAAAATTGAAAGATAGTTACTAATTGTAACAAAACCAAACCAAACACACCAAAATTGGTGTGTCTGGTCGATCAAGAGAAGAGGGGCGAACAGGAGATTCTCTAAACCCTAGCTTCACACCAAAATCTACTAAATTGAAGCCTCAAATCTGTTTCAAATCGAATTCTAAACACAAATTAGTGATCACCTCGTCATAGGGATCAAAAGGTATGTATAATTTTGATATTTTGATTCACCATGAATTCTAGGTTAATGGTGAATAACTGAAATTGAACCTAGATATGTTATGCATGAATGAATCTTGAAGTAATATGAGGTTTAGGATTAAACCCTAGATGATTATTTGTGAAAATCATTGCATGATACTTGAAGAAATTACAACCACCATTGTAGGTGATTTATGATATTGTAAAAACTAGACAAGCACTAGGATTATGATTTCTAATCTAGTGAAAAGCTTAATTGTATAATGAAATTCGGTAATTTGAATGTTTAAGTGTGTATAATTTGCTTAATTGAAGTGAAATTAGATGTAAATAACATGCCAAGAACCTAGCAATGTTTTATGTAGAAATCTGATCACTAAGTGTTTGTAGAAACGCCTAAGTAAAGATCGAAGTGTTAGTAATCGGACAAAACGCAGATTTGATTTCAGTAATATATTGTCTGTTATTGAGTATAAGAGAGTTCTAAATTTGTATGAACGGAACTCTTTAGGTAAAGAATCCGGGTCATCTAGTGGACAAGCCGGGGGTGATACACGCTTAAAGGGTGCATTTTGAAGGTACGGAATTTATCGTTTCGTTACGTTATGCCTAATTGTTAGTTTTATGTAGACATTTTGAACATGATAATCAAGATTACCAATATGTCACGAATATGACTAGTATCTTGAACAAGTGAAAAACATGGTTTCTTGCATGCCCTGAATGGTGCTTAATTCAGCACTCAAACGGGTCAAAACAAGCTTGTAGGCTATCCCGTAGTCATTCCCTTGAGAGAATAGTCAAGTATTATCATAAGTAAATTATGGATACGGGTAATTAGCTTAGTCACTTAACAATTTTATGTGAAAATAAGCTGTTTCGACGCATGAAAAGAATCAGCAAAACTGCAAAAGAATAAGAAAAACTAGTACAGCGAACACCGTAAATTACGGTGGTACCGTAATTTATGGTGGCCAGTAATTTGTTACGATGGGTTTCTACTGAGTTACGGTAGGCCTCAATTGTTCATAAGCCACCGTAACTTACGGTGTCACCGTAAGTTACGGTGGAGCCCAGTTTGATGTGATTTTAATTAATTTTTAAAATTTGATTTTTTTGAATACGTTTTCGGACCTTGTTTTGAACACGTAAATTCCAAGAATCATAATACTAATGTTTGTCTAAAATGTTCAGTTTTTCAGGTATTCAAGTAGAAGGATGATGATCAAGCATAAGTATCCGAACCGAACACTCAAACCAACGCTTCCGCACTTGATCTTTTGTTTTAAAAACTATGTAAACAATTGTACTTTCTGTCTTGAATATGGTTTCGTAGGATCAATACATGAATGTTGTATCTAGTTATAACTTTCAAGTCTTGAAACTTTTTTGTAAACTCCACATTTTGGCATGAAATGCAAGGTCTTATGTTATTAAATCTAGTAATATAAACTGGGTCTTACAAGTTGGTAACCAGAGCCTAAGGTTGTTAACAAAGTGTTCGGTTCAAGCTTGATCGATCGTCCGGTAAGAACTAACTTATTTTGTTAATAAATTATGTACTACGTAAAGAATGAGAAATGAACAAATATGCATGAAAAGAGTGTGTAAGCTCACTCAAAAACAAGAAATGCATGAAACAAGAATGATTAAATCAAGTTATGAACTTGATTGAATTGAAACAAGAATGATTAAATCAAGTTATGAACTTGATTGAATCAAAACAAGAACGATTAAATCAAGTTATGAACTTGATTAAATCAAAACAAGTAAAGCTTGTGTTATAAATGGAATGTTTAACAACCTATGTAAACATTTCAGAAATAGAGATGACTGATGGAGGTAATGATATTGCGGTGCCAAGAGTCACCGAACAAATGAGGGAAGTGATTGCCGAAGAGGTTGGAAAGGCGATCGAAAACAGTTTGTCGGGCTTTATTGATAAAATTCAAAACACAGTTTTATCAATAGTAGAAGATAGAATCAAGAAATTGGAAGATGATTCAAATGTAGCAAAGGAAAAGCATGGAGGACGAAAGCCTTGTTCATACAAGGAATTCATGGCCTGTAAACCACCAATATATAATGGGGAGGTTGACCCAATAGTGTGCCAACGATGGCTAAGTGATATTGAAGGGGTATTCGAGAGGACCCATTGTGATGAAGATGACTACGTAGCCTATGGTACGGGTCAACTAAGGAGTCAAGCGAAAGATTGGTGGGATAACAAAAAGAGAGAGATCGGTATTGAAGCTGCTAAGGTCATGACTTGGGAAGAATTCAAGACGCCATTTCTTAAGCATCATAGCCCCAAAGCGGTTATGAATAAAATCAAGGAGGAGTTCATGCAACTTAGGCACAAGAGTGAGACCATAGACAAGATTACGGCAACGTTTATGGATAAGATGAAGTTTTGCGATGATCTAGTGACGAATGAAGAACAAAAGATATACTACTACCATAACATGTTAAGTGCTGAGTATAGGGAATTTATCACCCCTTCCAAATACGAGACCCTTACCGAAATCATAAATGCTGCTCGGGAAAGGGAGATCGAACTGAAAAAGAGCATAGAACGGGGTGAACGAAGGGCACAAGATGTGAATCCAAGCCCTGCTAAGAAGGCACGAACAAACGAAAGCGCAAAGAAATCTGATACGAAAGGCGGGTCGCCAAGTTGCAGAATCTGCGGGAAGGTTCATAAAGGCGAATGCCGTTACAAGGATAAGCCTTGTCCCATATGCAAGAAAACGGGACATATGGCTATATCGTGCCCGGAGAAAGTGACGGTTTGTTACAATTGTTATCGAACTGGTCACAAAAAGTCGGAATGCCCGGAACTGGTTGGAAAGAAGGATGAGTAGAACCCGAAAGGTGAAGCCCCTAAAGCAAAGGCAAGATCTTTTCAATTGATCGCCGCAGAAGCAAAGGTTGAACCTGACGTGGTCTCAGGTATATTCGCTGTAAATTCGATTCCTGCACGCGTGTTATTTGATACGGGTGCGAATAAATCCTTTGTTTCATATGGATTTATTCGACATCCTTCATTTGTTCTAACAAAATTACCTGTGCCTTTAGAAGTAGAGATAGGTAATAACAAGAGCTTTATTGTTTGTGATGTATGTGAAAATTGTAAACTGAGCATTGATGACGAAGAATATTTGATAAACCTAATCCCGATGTCAATGGGAGAATTTCAAGTAGTCGTTGGGATAGATTGGCTATCTCAACATCATGCAAAGGTCGTGTGTTTTCGTAAAGAGATAAAACTAACATCTCCGAGCGGAAAACACGTCACCATTTATGGCGAAAAAGGTGGCAACCCCATAGTATGCTCAATGTTGAAAGCTCACAAACTTATGAAGCGAGGATGCAAGGCATTCATGATATACGCTAATGAGCCCGAAAAAGAATCACGAAAGATTGGAGATGTACCGGTAGTACGGGATTATGAAGATGTGTTTCCGGAGGATTTACCGGGGATACCGCCTGAACGGGAAATAAAGTTCGGGATCGAATTGATTCCGGGCGCGAAACCTGTAGCAAAGGCCCCGTACTGACTCGCACCGTCGGAATTACAAGAGTTGATGTCCCAAATTCAAGACCTGCTCGACAAGGGATTTATAAGGCCGAGTGTGTCTCCTTGGGGCGCACCAGTATTGTTCATGAGAAAGAAAGACGGGAGCATGCGTATGTGTATCGATTACCGGGAGTTAAACAAACTCACGGTAAAGAACCGATACCCGCTTCCGAGGATAGATGATTTATTCGACCAATTACAAGGTGCGAATTGGTTTTCAAAAATTGACCTTAGATCGAGGTATCACCAACTAAAGGTCAAGGAAGAAGATGTGCCGAAGACGGCTTTCCGTACGAGATACGGACATTACGAATTCCTCTTGATGTCATTTGGGCTAACAAATGCACCCGCGGCTTTCATGGACCTCATGAACCGGGTTTGCAAGCCAATGTTGGATAAGTCAGTCATCGTGTTTATCGATGATATCTTGGTGTATTCGAAAAGTGAAGCTGAACACGCACACCACTTACAAGAAGTGTTAGAGACACTTAGACGAGAGAAGTTGTATGCAAAATTCTCTAAATGTGCATTTTGGTTATGAGAGGTACAATTTCTTGGACACATCATAAGTGCCGACGGAGTATTGGTGGATCCTTCGAAGATCGAAGCTGTGTCAAAATGGAATCCCCCGAAGAACCCTTCGGAAATTAGAAGCTTTTTGGGGCTTGCGGGATATTATAGGAGACTCATTCAAGATTTCTCCAAGATTGCGTCACCGCTAACAAAGCTAACACGGAAAAAAGAAAAGTTCATTTGGGGTGCTGATCAAGAGAAAGCGTTTCAAACGCTAAAAGAAAAGTTAACTCAAGCTCCGGTATTGACATTGCCGGACGGGGTCGAAGACATGGTGGTTTATTCGGATGCTTCACTATCGGGACTCGGTTGCGTGTTGATGCAACGGGGCAAGGTAATAGCCTATGCCTCGAGACAATTGAAGATACACGAGAAGAAATATCCCACGCACGATCTCGAGTTGGCTGCGGTGGTATTTGCATTAAAAATATGGAGGCATTACTTGTATGGGGTAAAGTGCACCATATTCACTGACCATAAGAGCTTGAAATACTTCTTTGATCAGAAGGAGTTAAATATGCGACAAAGGGGATGGCTGGAAACGGTGAAAGACTACGACTGTGAAATACATTATCACCCCGGAAAGGCAAATGTGGTAGCGGATGCTCTGAGCAGAAAAGCGGACTATGTCCCAATACGAGTAAGGTCGATGCAACTCGTGGTGACCTCAGGTATACTCGAACGTATTCGGGAGGCGCAGTCAGAAGCAGTAAAAGAAGAGAATTGGAAGAAAGAAAGAATAATCGGTCAATTGAAAGATTTGTCTGATGGGAATCATGGGTTGAAGACTCGATCCGGAAGGATATGGGTCCCACATACTTGTGGAGTGAAGGTGCTTCTACTTAATGAAGCTCATAAATCCCGTTATTCAATTCATCCGGGTGCGACCAAGATGTACAATGATTTGAAACAAAATTATTGGTGGCCCGGAATGAAGAGGGATGTGGCGAAGTATGTGGAAAAATGCTTGACATGTTTACAAGTCAAGGCGGAGCACCAGAAACCATATGGCAAACTCCAACCGTTAGAAATTCCAGTTTGGAAATGGGAACATATTACAATGGACCTATTAACCAAGTTGTCTAAGACGAGTCGTGGTTTCGATGCCATTTGGGTAGTGGTGGATAGATTGACGAAAAGTGCTCACTTCATTCCGATTCGTGAGACTTATACTGTTTTGGTCAAAAATTACCGAAGTCATTAAGTGATCAAATTAGTTAAGTGAGGTAGTGTGCTAGAAAGTGTGTTGGAAATATACTTGTTAAGTTATTTGGAAAAACAGTACTCAGGATACGGCTCAGGATATTGAGCTGTATCTATGATCAAACAATGAGCAAAAATAAGGTAAACGACACGAGATGTACGAGGAAAGCCCTTGATCAATCTAGATCGCCGGCATAAAACCTCGGGAGCTGACAATCGCAGCTGCCTTGTTCTTCAATTGCTTCCAAAATCAGGATACAGTGCGGGATGTGGTACGGATCGACTAAGTGTTACAATAAATATGAAATACAAGTGTGGTGTTTGCAATTTAGCTAGAGAGTGTAAGTGTTCGAGAGTGTAAGTGTGAATTGTTGTGTTCTAAGCTGATCCGACCTCATCTATTTATAGTAAAGATAAAATAACTAACTACCCTAAACTCGCGGGATCCACCGAATATTCCTTCTTGGAACGTTGTAGACCTGGTCTTTCGGGCTCAACGTCTCTTTCTCAACAAATTCGTCCGAGTCTTGTGGAGAAGAAGTCCTCTTGACCGTTAGCAAGTCTCAACCCTTAACCTGCACGTGGTTAATTCAATAAGCCTCAGGATATCGCCCAAGATGTTAGCAATATCCTCTTCCAGCATCCTGATCACAAATAAACAAACAAAGGCAGGATATTGGTCAGGATACATATGTTAAGAAAATGACCCCTAACAATTGTCCCCAAATATATCGGTTGGGATACCAATCCAACGGATATATTTCAAAAATCTTATCTCATGGCTTAAGGTAATTAATATGACTAGACTCTTGAAATGACAGCGGTGCAACTTCCAAGGCGTTATTTACTTTTTACCCCCCTATATTCATCCTATATTAACCGAGGGACTCCTTGTCTCGGTTATCCTTATCTGCGAGCAAGCACCAGGTATCTTCTTTTCTAATCTCCTTTCTTTGATTTTTCTTAATTTGCTCAATGGCACCACGAACGAAATCCCGCTCAGACCGGTCAACCTCAATCCTCATAAGTCAAAACTTTATCACCGATCCAGCAAAGGAGATTTGCTGCTTCAATAATGCTGATATTGCTGCTCTCAAAGACTCCGGTGCCTTTCCCACCGGAACGGTCTTTCGCCCCTTTGACAAGGAAGCCCGATCGGATGTAGCATCCGACGAGTGGGTTTGTTTTTTCGCTTATCCTTTCTCTCTTGGACTCCGGTATCCATTTCCACCCTTTATCTCCAGCTTTTTCGACCTCACCGGCCTTAGTTATGCCCAAGTTATGCCAATGGTTTGGCGAATCTTGATAGTGTTGGATCAAATCAAATCTCTTCATTTTCCTAACCTACTTGTTGAGGACCTTCCCGTAGCATACCGGTTGAGATCTCATGGCAATCACCGTTATCTTCTGTTCTCCATCAAGAACCCTTTGGTCCTTAAAGCCACCAAGAATGAGGATCGATGGCGACGAAAATTCTTTTTCGTCAAAAGAGACTCCATTGATAAGGGTTTCGATCTACCGGTTAAATGGTTAACCAAGGGTAGGATTTAGGGTTTTAGGAATATCCCCAATCATATCTTCAAACTGTATCCCGGACTTATATTCTGATGTTTTTATGCAGCGAATTTCAGAGATTTAGTGCCTCCTAGCACAGAATCCGAATCCAAGATCAAGGAAATCTACCGTCTTCCTGCCATTGAAAGAACTTTTTCCCTGTCTCTCACAGATCCTCATCAAAAATCAAGCTCAGAAATGTCAAGTAAGCATAATTTCATTTGTTAATTATTTTTCAAAAATATGATGAGTTTTAAGAATATCTTCCCTTATGTAGTACCAGTCGTCAACCTTGAAGGTTTCGAACTTGATGAGTTAGATTGCTACTCCAGCCTTGAACCCATCAAACAAGAATCCAAGACAAAGCCAGCTGCTACACCAAAGCCTACCTCCTCAAAGACTGTTTCAGCCCCCAAAGGTCCTCCGGCATCCAGGACCAGGGCATCCAGCTCTCGGAAGAGAAAGGAGACTGACTCCCCAGCTGTTTCTGAAACATTCTCCCTTGAGAATCATGGGTTTAACGAAGCCACCTCATTCCTCAAGCAGGTAGAATTTTCTTTCCGATATCCTGTACAAGTATGTTAGTCTTTATCCTGCTTATTTTTCACATTAATACCTGTGTCTTTATCGACAGGGTCTGGATCGCCTCATGCATTTATACGAAGATGCTAGCGGTCTTAACAAGATGTTGCAGATTCAGCTGGAGAAAGCTCAAGCCACCATAGCTGATCAAGGAACCATTGCAGCTGCCAAATCCCAGCACTATGAAGACAAATATAAGGCAATGACTCAGGAACATCAAGCCGCCCTCCATAAAGCTAATGAGGATGCTCAAGCCAAGCTAGACGCCGCTCTTCTCCAATATCAGCAGAATATGAGCTCATACCGGGATAGCCTAAAAGCTTCGGTGGTCGTCTCTCTTCTCCAAGCCAGGATAAGGATGGCTTATGAGGCCATGGATCTGGGTTTTGAATGCCCTTCCTGGAATGTAAAGGCTTGGGAGGAGAAACTACAGGGCCTCGGAGGTCATCCCGTTGCTCATCCTGCAAAACATACTGGTGAAGAGCCTTCTAAGGTGGCAGAGGAGGTTGCCAATGCTGGTGATGGTGCTAAGAAGAATCCCGAGGGTGATGCTGGGGCGAATGCTGGCAAGGAGGTTGCTGATCAAGAAGGTGCCGCATCTTAGGCGGCGAAATGGGCGATGATGGATATATGTGCCAAGGCCGGAGCCCATTTTTTTTAATTTCATGGTTGTGGTTGCATAAACAATTTACTTTTCCTGTCCTTGAACAATTTACTTTTCCTGCACTAGAACAATGTGATGACCAAAGGTGGATGGGTCCTAGGTTTTAGGATGAAGCCCTTGGTCATCGATTAGTATAACTTGTTTTGAACATAGTAACGGTTGTAGGTGGACGGGTCCTGTTTTGAGACAGATCCTGCAACCGTTACACAAATATGGTAAAAACTAATTGTGCTTTTGGCGGATGGGCCTTAGTTTAAGGTGAAACCAAAAGCACAACTTTTGACTTGTTAATAATATAACTATCTTTTGACTTATTTTCTGTTACTTTGCATTGTTTAGTGTAAGTCTTGGCTTTGTAAAAATTTCATACTGTTATTTTACAAAATATCCTGACCAGTATGCTTAAAAACATATTGCAGAAGCCTTTTATAGATCCTCCAGACGTTCCTTTAACTTTATAAAAATTTCTTTAGAAAGTAAAAATTAGTTTATCTCTTCAAAACCAAGTTTTGATGATGATCAAAGTTCCAAGCCAATACTAGTTTCAAACATCCTAATCAAATATCCTTAAAAGGGGGTTGAGGATATATGCCAGGATACTTAACATAATGTTACCAAAAACTTAAATGAGGCTTACAAAGGAAAGATCATACCAGACATAGGATATAAACCTATTACCGAACTTCAATCCCTTTGCAACTCTTCCAATGACGATGTCCCCAGTGCAAGGTACTTAGTGCATTAGTCACAAACTTCATTCTTTTAGCTTTACACCACCATCTTGGCAGGGATGTCCCCTGTGTACAATGTCTTCAAGTATCTTAGAAATCTACTTAATGTCAGTTTTCATGGCATAAGCAATTTTTCACGTCCCGAGGGTATAACCCAAGGATGTACTGGAGATAAATCCTTTGTATCCTGGGGAAAATCCCAATTTTTCATGCGCTACAGGCGGGAGTGTATAAACTCCAAGACTTAGAAAGGTGAAAACCTTTAAACCTTAGAGAGTATGAAAATACCATTTCGTGAGAGAGGGTGATCAATCCTCATATACCGTTAGGATTCAGGATATAGCCAATGGTAACGAAATTGTCAGCCACTTTTACATGGACTGGTCCCGCCACCTTGAACTATCCCTGAATAACTTGCGCTCCAGGCGGGGTGTTTAAACCCAATTCGGAAGAAAGGTGAATACCTTTAAACCTGTGAAGGGATCAGTATCCCTTAATCGTGAGAGAGGGGGCCAATCCTCTAATCTTCTGAGTTATCCTGAGTGCATATCCTGGAGCTATATCCTGAAACATATCTTGCAAAACAAATGTAAACTAAGGTGGGTGTTAGCTTGGCTAACACCCCTCCGATGCTTAAGTCAGTATCAGGTTACAAAGAACAAATTAAACCAAACATGTTTAAAAGAAGTAGAATTCATACCATCCTGAGTTAGAAATTAAATTCTAACTCACTTGAAATAGAGCTTAAGGTGTATAGCATTCCAGGATCTCGGTAGCATATCCCCCTCCATATTCTTGAGTCTATATGCTCCTTTCCCTGCTTCTGATTCAACTTCATATGGTCCTTCCCATTTTGGAGCTAACTTGCCATCGGTAGGATTAGTAGTATTTTGGAAAGCCTTTCTTAACACCCAATCTCCAACCTTAAATCTTCTGGTTCTAATATTCTTGTTATATGCCCTGGATATTCTCTGTTGATATGCTGCCATCCTTAGCCTCGCTGCATCTCTCTTTTCATCTATAGTATCTAAATCCTGACTCAAGGCTTCGGGATTCTGCTCAGGATCACTTAAGATAGATCTTGCAGTAGGTATTGTCATCTCCGTTGGAATCACTGCTTCTGCTCCAAACACCAACGAAAATGGGGTTTGACCTGTTGCATTCTTTACCGTTGTCCTATCAGCCCATAAAACAAAGGGTAATTCTTCTGCTCATCTTCCTTTTTTGGCTCCAAGCCTTTTCTTTAAGTTATTGACAATTATTTTGTTTGAGGATTCTGCTTGTCCATTTGCTTGAGGATGTACCGGAGTAGATGTGATCATTTTGATTCCCCAACTCTTGCAAAAGTCTGTAGTCCTCTTACTTATGAACTGAGAACCATTGTCACAGATTATCTCGGCTGGTACTCCGAATCTGGTCAGGATATTTCTCTTGATGAAGGATACTACTTCTTGGTCTCTTACTTGAACGAATGCTTCTGCTTCAACCCATTTAGAGAAATAATCCGTCATTACTAGCATAAAGACTTTTCCTCCCGGAGCTTTTGGTAGCTTTCCCACTATATCCATACCCCACTTCATAAATGGCCAAGGGGAAACAATAGGATATAATGGTTCAGCCGGTTGATGCAGTATGTTACTATGTCTTTGACATGCGTCACATCTTCGAGCATATTCTGCTGCATCCTTCCTCATTGTTGGCCAATAATATCCTGTTCTTAATACTTTTGAGAATAACGACCTGCCCCCAGCATGGTTACCACAATCCCCTTCATGTATATCCTGAAGTACTTCTTTGGCTTCAAGATCCTCCAAGCATCTCAAATACGGTCCTGCGAGAGATTTCTTGTATAAAATATTATTTATAATAGTGAACCGTGATACCTTCATCCTAAATGCCTTAGGATTTTCATTTCCAGGGATGTGTCCTTCTTTGAGATATCTCATGATTGGAGCCGTCCAGGATTCAGGATCCTCCTCAGGATATTCTGCTCCAGGATTCTGTATACTAGTCACTTCTTTATCCTGAGGATTCGTTGCAGGATATAAGACATGTAATATTGGTATTTGCGTCCCTTCAGGTATCCTGATCGATGATCCCAAATTTGCTAGGGCATCCGCTTCAGCATTATCCTCCCTTGGTACCTGTTCAAGTATAAAAACATCGAAATATCCTGCTAATCGTTTGAGAATATCGAGATATTCGATTAATTTCTCACCCTTAACTGCATAGGATCCATTAAAATGGTTAGTAATTAACAAAGAGTCAACATACACTTGCAAATTTTTGATACTCATGCTCTTAGCCAATTCTAATCCTGCAATTAAAGCCTCATACTCTGCTTCATTATTAGTAGCAGGAAATTCACACCTAATAGCCTGGGGTAATATGTCCCCCTGTGGCGATTTTAGTAGTATTCCTAATCCTACTCCTCTTACATTAGATGCACCGTCAGTATATAATGTCCAGGATCCTGAGGATTCTCCTAACTGTTGAACTTCTAGGTCTACCTCGTCCTGAATGTCACTACTAAAGTCAGCCACAAAGTCAGCTAAAGCCTGAGATTTTATGGCACTTCTAGGTTCATATACTAAATCATAAGCACTCAACTTTACTGACCACTTGGCCATCCTGCCTGACATCTCTGGTTTCCTAAGCACATTTTTGACAGGATAATTCGTTTTAACATGTATCCTATGTGTCTCGAAATAATGTCTAAGCTTTGTTGATGCCATGACTAGAGCTAATATCAATTTTTCTAAATGAGAATACCTAGTTTCAGCATCTAACAAACTTTTACTAACATAATAAACAGGATACTGCTGACCTTCATGGTCTTTTATAAGAACGGCACTTACAGCATTCCCTGACACAGCAAGGTACAGGGATAGTGGTTCACCATTTTCGGGCTTCATCAATAGAGGTGCGGTTGAAAGATACCGTTTCAAATCCTGCAGGGCTGCTTCATGCTTTTCCCCCCATTCGAATCTTTTGTTCTTCTTTAGGATATCATAGAAGTCTTTGCATTTTTCTGAGGATCTTGAGATAAATCTGTTTAGAGCTGCTACCCGGCCTGTTAATCTTTGTACGTCCTTCATATTTGAGGGTGATTTTATGTCTAGGATAGCTTTGATCTGCTCTGGGCTTGCTTCTATCCCCCTTTTTGTCACCATATATCCAAGAAACTTCCCTGCCCCCACTCCGAAATGGCATTTAGCAGGATTTAGCTTCATGTTGTAGTGATCCAGGATATCAAATGCTCCTTTGATATCTTAGAGGTGATCCTCAGACTTTTTAGATTTCACCACCATGTCATCGATATATACCTCCATGGTGTCCCCCAGTTTGTCTTTGAACATCATGTTCACCAATCTTTGGTATGTTGCACCTGCATTTTTCAAACCAAAAGGCATAGCTGTATAACAATAAATACCTGTTGGCATCATGAAGGCGGTATCCTCCTGGTCAGAAGGCTCCATTTGGATCTGTTGAAATCCTGAGGATGCATCCATGAAGGTCAGCATTTCATGCCCGGCAGTGGCATCTACCATTGCATCAATATGGGGAAGAGGAAAGGGGTCTTTAGGACAGGCTTTGTTCAAGTCTGTGTAGTCTACACAAACTCTCCATTTCCCATTCTTCTTCTGTACTACAACCACGTTTGCTAACCACCTTGGGAACTTAACCTCTCTGATCATTCTGGACTTTAATAATCTTTCAACTTCCTCCTGGATAATCGCGTTCCGCTCAGGAGCAAACTTCCTTCTTTTTTGTTGCACAGGCTTGAATGATTTATCAATTCCAAGCTTGTGAGTGATAATATCTTTGGATATGCCTGTCATATCCTCATGCTTCCATGCAAACGTAGACATCCTGCATTTCAAAAAGTTAATTAATTGTTCTTCAATATCCTGAGGGATATTGGTCCCTACGAGCACCGAGATATCGGGGTTATCCTGGTCCAGGATAACTTTCTTCACATCCTGCTCCGGATCCTCCACGATATCCTGGGCCCGCGTCTTTAATTGCTATGCTGCACTAGTTTTGGCTGAGGATTTCATCGAGGATGAGTAGCATTCTTTCGCCTCCTGCTGATCGCTATCAACTTTAACAACTCCCCAAGGGGTAGGTATCTTGATGCATTGGTGATATGTTGATGGCACGGCATTCATATCGTGAATCCACGGTCTTCCCAGTATAATGTTATAGCAGGATAGAGAGTCCATCACACAGAAACGTTGTATCGAGTTGACTCCTTCAACGTACACCGGCAACTTTATCTCTCCCACTGTGTTTCTGGCCTCTCCGCTGAACCCAACAAGCACGGTGGACTTCGAAGTGATATCCATTGGAGATACATTCATTCTTTTAAGTGTCTCTAGTTGGATTATGTTGACGGAGCTGCCATTATCAACCAATATCCTGCGTACAAAATGGTTAGCCACATATAACGTTATTACCAGAGCATCATGGTGAGGATCCTGGACAGTATCCCTGTCATCAGCATCAAATGTGATCACTTTGTCAGTTGTGAGTGTAGTCATCCTGATAGGTTTGTCTCCTCTTTCGGCTTTGGCTTCCTTTGCATGTCTCTTTGCTGCCGAATACGAAGTTCCACAAATGTCGGATCCCCCCGAAATGAAGTTGATTATCTTGGCATCCGCGGGAGGTGATGCTGCTCGTTCAGGATCCTTCTCAGTATCCTGACCCTTATTCTTCTTTTTTCCTAAGAGATCTTTCAGATATCCCTTGCTCAGAAGATAGCTTATTTCTTTCCTTAAAGCAATGCAATCCTCAGTCATATGTCCGAAATCTTCGTGGAAAGCACACCATTTCAACTTATCTTTCCAGTCAGCCTTTTGTTGATTCTTTCGAGGCCATCTAGCCTTGTCTCCTAGACCCTGCATAGCATACATCAATTCAGGAATATTAACAGAAAAGCAATATTCAGACAATTCAGGATACTCTTCAGGATCCTCATCTTCGACAGCATTCACTCTCTTGTTTTCATTTCTACCAAATGGCTTAGGCCGATATGACTTAAATGAGGATTCCGACTTCCTATTAGTTGATTCATAAGTGTTGGATGAGTTCATCCTTTCTTGCATCTTCTTGTCATCTTCCAGACGGATATATCTCAAGGCCCTGTTACGAGCTTCATCGAGATTCCTGCAGGGAATCATTACAAGATCCTGATAAAACTGAGAATCCTTTTGTAATCCCATCTTAAAAGCTTGCACAGCTGTTGCAACATCAAGATGTGGGATATCCAAGGATTCTCGACTAAATTTGTTCACATAATCCCTCAAGGATTCCTGAGGCCCTTGGGTTATCCTGTAAAGATCACTGGTTAGTTTCTCAAAACTCCGACTACAAGAAAATTGACTGTTAAATAAATTAACCAAATGAGCAAATGAAGTAATTGAATGAGGAGGAACGTTTAACAGCCATTTTAAGGCTGATCCTGTTAGAGTAGAACCAAATCCCTTGCACAAGCACGCTTCCTTGAGCTCCGGAGGGATAGGGTTAATCTCCATTCTTTCCCTATACTGGGCAATATGCTCCTCAGGATCCGTAGTCCCATCATAAAGCTTCATGTTGGGGGTTTGGAATCTCTTCGGGATCTCAGCATCACAGATAGGATATGCAAAACGAGATATCTTGTGGCTATCTTGAGATACTTCGGGGATCGGCTGGACCACCCCAGGTACACTAGATATCATGTCTTTCAACTTCTGAAGTTCCCTGGTAAGTGCTGATGTTACACCTGCATCCTGCAAAGATCCACCACTGTTAGTAGCATGAGTATTGTTATTATTCGACACGTTACCCGTTGGAGGATTTTGCCCATATCCTGAGCTCCTCATGGTTGACATCCTAATCGAGGAGGGTATTTCAGGAGTATGATTCTGAGGAAGACTGGGCACGATATTCCCCCTATTATCCTCGGTATACACAGCTGAGCTAAAGTTCAACGCTCTGGGGTGTAACGGAGTGACATTGTCCTCCGCAGATCTGCTCGAGCCAGCCTTCAGGAGTTGTATCTCCCACAAAAGCATTTGGTTTGTTTCCTGTTGCTGCCTCATTTGTTCCTGCACACTTCCAAATAAGGTTAAAATTTCATCATTAGAAGCTAAAACGGGAGCAGATCCCTGGACACTCCGAGTTGGGATAACATCTTGAGATTGTGTAGAGGCTGGCATCCTTGGAGGAGGTGGTGGAAGCACCGAACCGGTAGTAGCAGAAGTCATAGCAGACACAGTAGAGGAACTCATGTTTGATCTTGAGGCCATTATGGACAATGTGGCAAAAAGTTTTGAAAATAGAAAACCGATTAGCGATTTGACAAAAAATTTTAGTAAAGAGAGCACCACTTGCCCCACGGTGGGCGCCAAATTGTTTTGGTCAAAAATTACCGAAGTAATTAAGTAATCAAATTAGTTAAGTGAGGTAGTGTGCTAGAAAGTGTGTTGGAAATATACTTGTTAAGTTATTTGGAAAAACAGTACTCAGGATACGGCTCAGGATATTGAGCTGTATCTATGATCAAACAATGAGCAAAAATAAGGTAAACGACACGAGATGTACGAGGAAAGCCCTTGATCAATCTAGATCGTCGGCATAAAACCTCGGGAGCTGACAATCGCAGCTGCCTTGTTCTTCAATTGCTTCCAAAATCAGGATACAGTGCGGGATGTGGTACGGATCGACTAAGTGTTACAATAAATGTGAAATACAAGTGTGGTGTTTGCAATTTAGCTAGAGAGTGTAAGTGTTCGAGAGTGTAAGTGTGAATTGTTGTGTTCTAAGCTGATCCGACCTCATCTATTTATAGTAAAGATAAAATAACTAACTACCCTAAACTCGCGGGATCCACCGAATATTCCTTCTTGGAACGTTGTAGACCTGGTCTTTCGGGCTCAACGTCTCTTTCTCAACAAATTCGTCCGAGTCTTGTGGAGAAGAAGTCCTCTTGACCGTTAGCAAGTCTCAACCCTTAACCTGCACGTGGTTAATTCAATAAGCCTCAGGATATCGCCCAAGATGTTAGCAATATCCTCTTCCAGCATCCTGATCACAAATAAACAAACAAAGGCAGGATATTGGTCAGGATACATATGTTAAGAAAATGACCCCTAACATATACGTCAGAAAAGATGTCAGAAGTTTACACTAATGAAATAATAGCACGTCATGGGGGTGCCGGTGTCCATCGTGTCTGATAGGGATACCCGGTTCACTTCAAATTTCTGGCGAGATTTCCAAGAGCAAATGGGAACCAAATTGTTCATTAGCACTGCGTACCATCCTCAAACGGATGGACAGAGTGAAAGAACGATACAAACATTAGGGGATATGCTACGGGCATGTATAATCGACTTTGGAGGAAGTTGGGATGTTCACCTACCGTTAGTCGAGTTTTCGTATAATAACAGCTACCAATCTAGTATTAAGATGGCACCGTACGAAATGCTTTATGGTAGGAAGTGTCGAACCCCGGTATGTTGGGGGAAGTGGGTCCACGTGAACTCGCTCATCAAGATATAGTATGAGCTACGAATGAAAAGATCGATATAGTTCGAGCACATTTGAAAGCGGCTCAAGACAGACAAAAGGCGTATGCTGATAAAAGGAAAAGGCCAATCGAATTCCAGGTTGGCGACATGGTCATGCTAAAAGTTTCCCCTTGGAAGGGTGTTATTAGATTCAGAAAAAGGGGGAAGCTAAGCCAGAGGTTTATTGGGCCATTTAAAATTATCGGAAAGGTTGGCAAGGTAGCTTACCGCCTTGAGTTACCCGAGGAACTAAGCGGAATTCATAGCACTTTTCATGTGTCACATCTTCGGAAATGTCTAGCAGATGAGACGACTTATGTCCACTACGATGATATTGAGGTGGATGACAGATTAAACTATGTGGTAAGACCTATTGCGATTTTAGATCGCAAGGTGAAAACCTTAAGAAATAAAGAGATCAATCAAGTAAGAGTCAAATGGGAACACAAGAAGGGTGCTGATACCACATGGGAATCCGAAGAAGAAATGCAACGGCTATACCCTACTTTATTTGGTACGTAATTCAGTTTCGGGGACGAAACCCTTTTTAAGGGGGGTGGACTTGTAACACCCCGAAAATATAAATCCTTATATTAAAATTCTAAGGAAATAACAAACAAGAATTTACCAACTAGGAACTTAACCTAGTTAAATTCAAGTCTTGAAATAATTCATAATATGGTTAAAACACTTAAACTTAAGGGAAAATCATAGTTAAGGGTTTAAACTTGTCAAAATTGAAAGATAGTTACTAATTGTAACAAAACCAAACCAAACACACCAAAAGTGGTGTGTCTGGTCGATCAAGAGAAGAGGGGCGAACAGGAGATTCTCCAAACCCTAGCTTCACACCAAAATCTACTAAATTGAAGCCTCAAATCCGTTTCAAATCGAATTCTAAACACAAATTAGTGATCACCTCGTCATAGGGATCAAAAGTTATGTATAATTTTGATATTTTGATTCACCATAAATTCTAGGTTAATGGTGAATAACTGAAATTGAACCTAGATATGTTATGCATGAATGAATCTTGAAGTAATATGAGGTTTAGGATTAAACCCTAGATGATTATTTGTGAAAATCATTGCATGATACTTGAAGAAATTACAACCACCATTGTAGGTGATTTATGATATTGTAAAAACTAGACAAGCACTAGGATTATGATTTCTAATCTAGTGAAAAGCTGAATTGTATAATGAAATTCGGTAATTTGAATGTTTAAGTGTGTACAATTTGCTTAATTGAAGTGAAATTAGATGTAAATAACATGCCAAGAACCTAGCAATGTTTTATGTAGAAATCTGATCACTAGGTGTTTGTAGAAACGCCTAAGTAAAGATTGAAGTGTTAGTAATCGGACAAAACGCAGATTTGATTTCAGTAATATATTGTCCGTTATTGAGTATAAAAGAGTTCTAAATTTGTATGAACGGAACTCTTTAGGTAAAGAATCCGGGTCATCTAGTGGACAAGCCGGGGGTGATACACGCTTAAAGGGTGCATTTTGAAGGTACGGAATTTATTGTTTCGTTACGTTATGCCTAATTGTTAGTTTTATGTAGACATTTTGAACATGATAATCAAGATTACCAATATGTCACGAATATGACTAGTATCTTGAACAAGTGAAAAACATGGTTTCTTGCATGCCCTGAATGGTGCTTAATTCAGCACTCAAACGGGTCAAAACAAGCTTGTAGGCTATTCCGTAGTCATTCCCTTGAGAGAATAGTCAAGTATTATCATAAGTAAATTATGGATACGGGTAATTAGCTTAGTCACTTAACAATTTTATGTGAAAATAAGATGTTTCGACGCATGAAAAGAATCAGCAAAACTGCAAATAGAACAAGAAAAACTAGTACAGCGAACACCGTAAATTACGGTGGTACCGTAATTTACGGTGGCCAGTAATTTGTTATGATGGGTTTCTACTGAGTTACGGTAGGCCTCAATTGTTCATAAGCCACCGCGGTGGAGCCCAGTTTGATGTGATTTTAATTAATTTTTAAAATTTGATTTTTTTGAATACGTTTTCGGACCTGGTTTTGAACACGTAAATTCCAAGAATCATAATACTAATGTTTCTCTAAAATGTTCAGTTTTTCAGGTATTCAAGTAGAAGGATGATGATCAAGCATAAGTATCCGAACCGAACACTCAAACCAACGCTTCCGCACTTGATCTTTTGTTTTAAAAACTATGTAAACAATTGTACTTTCTGTCTTGAATATGGTTTCGTATGATCAATACATGAATGTTGTATCTAGTTATAACTTTCAAGTCTTGAAACTTTTTTGTAAACTCCACATTTTGGCATGAAATGCAAGGTCTTATGTTATTAAATCTAGTAATATAAACTGGGTCTTACAGAAGTCGGTCCCCACATTTGATTTGAATGCAACCAATGCATTTGTCACAATGTCGGCTTCGGTTTCACCACTTTTTGGTTTTGCTTTGCTTTATTTATAAAACCACTATATTTTGTAAGTTGGTCGCTGATTTCGCTCCACTTCGAGGATAAGCTATCGGTTTCACGATAAGCCTCCTTTCCCAATTCTTCATGTGATACTCTACTAACCGCTTCCCACAAATGGGTTCGATGTTGAGAATTTCCTATTTTAATAAAAACAAAGTTTAAGAATACCTAAACTTGGATGTTGAGATTGTTGACACCAAGCCCTCGCCAACGCAAGTTCTTCAGCAACGACCCATTTTTGTTGTTTTCGTTTGACGGTTTCAAGTGCTTTCTCCGCCTCGGTTTTTTTCTTATGACTTCTCTTTTTGATGGGTTTCGATGCGGAAGGACCACCGTTGGGTGGTTGAGTTTCGGGGACGGTTTCGGTTTGTGAAAGGTCGATGGGGGTTGGTGAAAGGTTGATGGACATTTGTGTAAACGGGGTAGGTATCGAATCATCGGTGTGTAGGAAGTTAGTATACAAACGATTCCCAAGATACGATGCATAACTCGCTTCAACGGGCATAGAAGAGTGTATGAAAAATGGACGAGGCATTGGACGATTGGGTGGTGGGCTAGGATTATTTTCTTAGAATGCATACGGGTTGTTCGGGTCATAAGCACGGTTATGAGGATGCATTTTTTCGTTTTGTAGAAGGAGAATTGAAGATGATTATAGATGTGGTTGAATGTGGTAAAAAATGGAAGAAAAATGTGAGTTTTATAGTGAAAAAAAAATATTTTTTTTAACATAGCCGTTGGCCAACGGCTAGTTTGGTTTGGCCATTGAGAGCCCGCCATGTCAGCTTGTCAAGACAGCCCCACGCCCGGCTTGAAACCCAAGCCCCAAGGGCCACGCCCCAACCTAAGCCCACCCAGGGTGGTGGCTTGGGCGTTTTCCCCCAACCAACGCCCAAACCCCCGCCCCATACCCCATAGTCTTATTGACCAATGAACAATCCAAAATGAACATGTATAGTTTTAAATATGTAAATTTGTTATCTAAGACTATGGGGTATGGGGCAAGTGTTGGGGCGTGGGTCGGGTACAAACGCTCAAGTCACCACCCTGGGTGGGCTTGGGTTTCGGCGTGGCCTCTTGGGCAGGGGTTTCAGCCCGGGCGTTGGGCGGGCCTAGCGGTCTTCTGTGGCCGGCTCTCATTGGCTGGGTTGGCTAGGCTATAGGTGGCTAGGATTTTAATAATAATTTTAGGCTTTTTTTTTTATTTTGTGTGTATTTTTATAATAATTGAAAAAAAATTATAACACGTGGCCAACCCACGCGGGCTAGCTACGCCCCGTCATACCGACCCAACATGCAACTGACCAACGGTGCCCCTTGAAGTACACGTGTCAACCCATGCCCCAAACCCCCGCCCCACCATACCCCACGGTGGTCTAAACAATGAATTACTCACTGTATTTGTAACTGATTGATTAAAGGTATATTAATGGTTAATTAGATCTTGTATGTTTTATTTACCCGTATTTAGGAGGTAACTTTCCTGATGTGGTGAAACCCTAAACCATCAAACAGGGACCGAACCAGGCTGGTTTTTGATGTATGATTTGGCTGAACCACTCGGTTTAGGTGGTTCAACCGATCTAGGGCTGGGTGCTGTTAGAGCATCTTGGTTTGAGTCCAAGATCCAGTAGATCTATCCTACAATTCTACAAACAAATATAAAAGTTGACTTTAATTGGAAACTTAAGTTAAGATCAACAACTTTTCAAACACATCAACAGCTCATACAGATAAGAACAATGAAAAGTGATAATTAAAGATACAATCATTTATTTATGGTCAACCACATGAATCTATCTTCGGCTGAGGTTGACTTACTTAGCAGCATCTCCAGATTGATCAGGCTGCTTAGTTGAGTTCTTGGCACGTGGATCCACATCTCCATGTGATGGGGCTTTTGTTTGATTAATTGGGCGTTAAAATGATACTGGCTTAGGTCATCCGTAGTCATAAGGCCCTTTTGGGGGCGTTATGCGACACGTGGCATGCCACGTCACCAAGAGGCTTTATGGGACGTTATACAAGTTGAGGCCGTAGTCATAAAGCCCCTTTGTTATCATTACTCAATTAATTTAATTTTCATTTTTTTAATTAATTTCTAAATTTTATAAAATTAAAAATCATTGCATTAAATAAAAAACAATACATTAAAATAAAAAATAAAACGTTAAAGAAAAAAAAACATTACACCTAAAAAAATATATTTATTCTTCGGCTTCATTTTCGTTCTCTCCTTCTTCCTCTTCGTTTTCTCCAGCATCTAAACCTACGTCTTCAAAGTTCCCGTCTTCGAATTCCTCAACCTCTTCTTCCTCGGAATCTTCTTTGTCGTCACTGTTGTATCGAATTGGGCGAATCGCCCAAGCATGCTCAACCAAATCCGCCTTCAACGTGTTATGTATTTCCTTAGATCGCAATACTTGAGCATTTGCGAGTCTCTCTTCCATTGTTGCTTGGGTTCCTTCGACTAAATCTTCCAGAATATAGTTTTGGCATATCGCTCTTCCATCATCCTCAATGATCATATTATGCAAAATGATGCAAGCATACATGGTCATTCGTATTCTATCCTTATGCCACATGCGACAAGGATTTCTGATAAAATGTCATCGTTGCTGTAGAACCCCAAAACACCTCTCGATATCCTTTCTTGAAGACTCTTGTAATTTTTTAAAATACTTTCTTTTCTCATCGAACGTTTCAGAAAACGTTTTAACAATAATCGAATACTCCGGGTATATACCATCGCCCAAATAGTAGCCATGCTCGTAGTCGTTCCCGTTCGCATGAAAACCGGCCTTTGGTATAGTTCCAGAAATGTAGCTCTCTAATAATGGTGAAGCCTCTAACGTATTAATATCGTTAAAACACCCGGCTACACCAAAGAAGGCCGACCAAACCCAAAGGTCGTATGACGCAACAGCTTGTATTCTTGTAATACCAAAATTGGCCCTTTTTGATCACCCCGTGTATGTTGACCTCGCCATGCAGTTGGAAAATTATACCAACGCCATTGACGACAATCCAAGCTACCAATCATGCCGGGTATTCCATGCTTTTCTAGATGCACCTCATATATTTGTTGAAGGTCGTTCCAAGTGGGATTTCTCAAATAACGTTTTCCATATAACTGGCATATACCTAAAATATAATTTAATATATAAAAGTTTTATTAGTAAGCTACTAAAAAATAAATATATAAAAGTAAGTAAATAAATAAAAGTCAATAAAAAATACCATAGCAAAAATGTTCCAAGAAATCTCGGGTTGTTTTCTCCGCCATCTTCAAGTACTCGTCGTTGATGTCGTACGTGTTTCCATATGATAATATGCGTAACGCGGATGTGACCTTTTGAATTGAGGTGAAGCCTAAATATCCTCGCGCGTCCATTCTTTGCTTAAAGAAATCATACTTATTTTCCAAATCATTATTAATGCGCAAAAATAACCTTTGGCTCATTCGAAAACGTCGTCTAAAAACATTGGGTCCGTGAACCGGTGTCGCATCAAAATAGTCTTTCATCAAACGCTCGTTCGCGGCTTCACGATCTCGCAAGATATAGGTGCGCCGCAAGATGGGTCGTGGAGGGGGAGTAGGCCGAACGTGCTCAAATGTTTGTATCACAAAAGTACATGCACTCGTAACCGCTTCTTCCTCCTTCGCGTCTTCTTCGGGTGAAAAAAATCTTCGGTAAATATCGGTGAACGAGTCTTCCGACGGGGAACCCATTTTTTTAATAGGGTGGGAGTAGCTTCAAAACTTTTTAAAAAATATATAGAGAAGGAGAGAATATTTGAGTATGATTTGTTAAAAAAAATGGAAGAGTTGGGAGTTATTTATAGTGTGAAAATAAAAAAACTGAATTTTTTTTTAAAGAATATGACCGTTGATTAATGGTCAAAAATTAAAAATTCCAATTCATCACGCCGCTAAATTAATCGCGCCACACCCCCTTTTTCCTTTGATAGCGCCCCACGTTTTGGTGTGCCGGGCGTTTTGCCGGCGCCATGACCGGGCATACCGCCCCACTACGCAAGTCCTTATTGTTACCAGTAGTATTACCTGAAGAAGAGGAAGAAGATGCAGGCTTCCTGACTGAAGAGAGTGATGGAGGTCCACCAGACATTATTATGTTGGATATGCATAATTAACTCTCGATTGATGGTTGGGGGAGATGGTGGACTCAGACTTAGGGGCTGTTTGGCAACATCTGAATCAATAAGTGTTGAATGAATAAGAGGTCTGAATGGGTAAGAGGCTCTGAACCAATAAGTGCTGAACCACTAAAGTGTTGTTTGGCTAAACCTCTGAATGACTGTGTAAAATGACAATTTTACCCCTAATTACACACAACATAATACGCACATCAAATTTTTACAACATCACAACATTATATCACTAAACAATTAGAAACAAAAAATCCTCACATCAAATTGAATAAATGCACAGTAATCGCTACTGTGAAACAATTAAAATAACACCAATTTTCACATTCCAACACCTCAAATTTGAAAAAACAATGAAATATTAGGGCCCGCAAGTCACAACAGAAACTGAACCTTATCTTTAAACATCACATACCTGAGAACACCGGCTGCGGAGGAGAGAAACGAGAACAGCGACGGCAGTGGAGGAAATACGAGTCAGAACACGGCTGTGGAGGAGAGACGAGGCAGAACGTTGGCGCTTAGAAGGAAGGCCGACGAGGTGGCGGAGGGCCGACGTGGTGGAGGAAAGCGGTGGAGGGAGGAAGCCAGTGGATGGAGGAGGCTGTGGAGACGGAGGTCGATGTTGAAGGAGATGAGAGTGCAGATTGTTTTTTAGGGCAAGGGTATGAGTGTCAAATGTTTCATTCAGATGTGAAAAGTAGCTGAACCATTCAGAGCTGAATGGTTCCATTAAGAGGTGAAGTTTTTGTGAACCAAACAGCCTAGCCTCTGACCGATTCAGAGGCTTGCCTCTTAATGGAGCCATTCAAATGCAAACAAACAGCCCCTTACTTATAGAAGGCTTGGATATCATTACGTAATATGATGACCTTGCTTCTTACCTAATTCTCTTTTATATATGGAAATAAAAATTTACTTACACAAACAGTACTTACGCTACGATTACTAATAACATGTTTAAAGTTTAAGTTTAGAAGATTAAATGAGTGGTTTTATTATTTTATAATAAGACTATCGGGTATTGGGCGGGGGTTGGGGCGTGGGTTGGGTACAAACGCCCAAGTCACCACTTCGGGTGAGCTTGGGTTTCGGCGTGGCCCCTTGGGCGGGGGTTTCAGCTGTCACACCCTGGCTTTGCGGAAGCGTGGGTTTATTTGGTGTGACTTCTTAATACCATAGCTTAATCACATCAAAGCTATATGAATTTAAAACCACGATGATCATCCATTACTTCATGTTTTAAAAACAAAATACCACAACATTGTTTTCAAATGTCGACACATGCAATGAAAATGCAACATAACAAACTAAAAACATTGTTCAAAAGACACAACCACAGACATGAAACAAACACAAGTCAAGACTTGTGACTCGTCCAGGTAAAAGCCACAACTCCCAAACTTGGATGACATCGCACTTCTTACGCAGCTTGAAAACATAACATACCTTGCCAGATCCCTAATTCCCTGAAATACATGTAAGTTGAAAAGTCAACATAAATGTTGAGCGAGTTCATGTATAGTGAGTATGTAAAACCTTTGTAATATGAAAATCTCTGGTATGTAGCAAATAAGGAAATAAAGAGATCACCAATCGTTTGCAAGGCCATTGATATGTGTGAAGTGCAGTAGGAAGACTCAAACCTAGCAGATTTATGCGTCGGGCACAAAGTCACCCCGATGTCCGTTCTGTTGGGCCTGGAGTTGGGCTCGCTACACCCAGATAGATCTACCGCTAATGTCCCTCGGTCCTACAATGAGGATTAATGGCCTCCAGTTCCCGCCTACCCACTCACATGATCTAAGTAGTAACCCTCCTTACGCTAACCATACCATGTAAAAAGTACTCGTAATCATAGTAACATGTATTTCACCCCCGCAGTTTAAAAACTGAAAACAGTTAAGAGAAAAGGGGGACATGAACTCACAGAAGTGCGTCTCGAAATAGTATCTCCCAATCAACCTGCTGCGTGACGACCTACACGTACTAACTTCTATTAGACGGACGGCCGTGCCTTGGCTTAAGGTTTAACGTTTTTGGGAAATAGTTAGGAAACTATTTCGTATTTACACTTCTTAATTATTTAATAGTTGTATTCCTTCCCAAGGATGGGGGTTTTAATACATGTGCGTTTTTGTAACTCCAAAAATATATTATTAAGTCTCACTTAATAAAATATATTTTTATTCATTTGTCTACAATATTCTATCTCCAAAATATACATATTTTTCTCAAAAATATTATATTTTATACCTTACAATTTCCAAAATAACACTTTTATCAAAATACGCATTCAAGAGTATTTTACCGAAAATACATAAGTTACATTTAAAGTCCGGGTAGTAATAATAATACCGGCGTAACTTAGATATTTATTTGTGATAGCGTTTGTATTATTTTGGAGTCGTGCTTTCACAATGTATTCTAGTTATATTATTTTTACTCTAAAAATAATATACACATAGTTCACAAAATATTCATACAATCACACAAGTGTTTTATTATGAAATATATATTCTCAATATATATTTAACAAGTTTTATTTACGAAAATCCACCTCCGACACTTGGTAATTTTGTAATAAAAATCATTGGCGAATTTTATTTAGAAAAACAAGTTAAAATATATTCATAACACTTGTCACAAAATATTCCAAGTGTTATTTTCAGGAAAAATTTTGCCAGAGTTTCCTCTGTAACTGGAGGTGGCCACGCTTACTAGCGTATCATTTTCTTTTCAAAATTCAATCAACAATTTTCCAATCATCAATATTCAATGTTCAATCATCAATCTAGTAAAAAATATGCATAAATTGCAAACACGTGAACTTGTAAGTTGTGTAAAAGTATGTAGTAACTTTCCAATATTTTTAGTAGATCTTTCTATTTCTAAAAGTAAAGTCGGTTTCTTGGAAATCTTATCTTTGAAGAAAATGTAACTTTACAACTTCTTAGTCATAAATTACGAAAATATTTCTTTGTTAAAACCTTTTGTTACACAAGTGTTTACACACTTGTTGTAACACCCATGTTATTATTTTACGTTTTTCGTATAAATTAAGTCCATAATTATGTAATTACAGTCACGATTACAATCAAAATACGGGTTTGTTAAAACTTTTCTAAACTTTAAAGTGATACAACATAATGTGATTTAATTCATCGTTTTAGAATAACGACGAAACAGCATTGCGGAAGCTTCATTTAACGTGTGTTCGGTTCTTGCTCGACGTTTGATCTTCTTCCGGGACTCTCGACATTCACCTACGATCAATACCAACTTAAATGTTAGTATTGATAGTTTAAATAGCAGTACAAGACAAGATAATAATAATGGAAGGAAAATCCCAACGTTAATCTTTTGATCCAAAGACAAGGACCTCAAAATGGCCTCCACCGTAAGTTACGGTGGGCACCGTAAGTTACGGTGGCCCCTGTGTTAAAGTCCCCCCACCGTAACTCAGTAGGTGACTACCATAATGATTTCAGCTCCACCGTAACTTATGGTGGGCACCGTAAGTTACGGTGGTCCCTGTATCATACCTTTCCATTTTGCCGTTTTTGACACGAAAACTTTCGTATCTTTAAATTCGCGTATCCGTTTGACCTACCGTTTCTTCCTACGTGATTGTAATTTGATCCTCCATCATATGGAGTTAAAATCCAACATCCTACATAATAAATTTTGAGACTTCTAAGCCTTCGACTTCTTGCCGTTTTACCGAATTTTAACCCGTTTATGCATTTTATCAAACAAACATATTTGTTTAATCCTTATTTCACATGCACCTCTTCAAATTAATGTTATCTACCATGTTAGGTTCTAATCACAGGTTTCTTACACAATTCAAATACGTTTTCGCTCATATGCTTATTTTGACCCCTTAAGGGTATTTAAGCACTTTAGAACTTGAACTCGCTTTCCTACATTTCTAGCATCTTATTCCTACATTTCTTATCAAGCAAACTTCCACCACAACTATATGTGTGTTGGATTTAATGTGGATATCTATATGTTCTGAATTTTACCCCTCGGATTATCTTTTTACGGCAAAGACTCATATAAAGTCATTTGCCCCCAAAATTTACATCTTTCACTATCTTTTCATTATTCTAAGCATTTATTAAATCATAAAACTCGTTTCTGAACCACTTGCAAGGGTCGTTCGTTCGAATTAGCTTACAAGGGTAATTTGGTCAATTTTTTTTCATCCTTCTTTTACTACAAAGGAACTTTTAATTATTTGTTTGACCCAAAATCCGACCTTTTAACTATAATCTTGTTTATAAACCCATGTGCTTCTAAAACACCATAATCATAACTCAATTTATTCGATTTACCTTGAAAATAACCGAGTAACTATATTTTAACCTTGTCTAACTTTTATAAAATCTCAAGTTATACAAGATGAGTTGAATCACTATACATACCTGGCTCGGATCAATATATTGGCCCGTTTCAATACGTTGCCTTAGTGGCCGCTGAGCAATAGCGATGTGCGTATCCATTTGATATTTATTCCTATAAACCTGTAACTCGACAAACCATTAGTCGATATTGTCAAAGGGTGATAATTTCACCTTTTGACCCGTTTATGTACCTAGTGATCTTCGTCACTTCAACTAAATGCAATTTTCATGTATTACGCTAATTTAAAGTCTACTAGCGAAAATACGAAATCAAGCATAACGTAACGGAATCGTAGTTACGTACCTTTCAAGCACCTCTTTCAAGTGCGCATCACCACCGGCTTGTCCACTTGACGCTCCGGTTTCTTTTCCTATAGAGTTCAATCACAACCCTTTTAGAACTCTTTTGTTTACATAATACACATAATTTGCCATAACTATACAAACACGCGTTTTAGCTCAAATTTCCAATTGTAATCCTCTTTTAGGCATTTTCACAAACACCTTAAGGGCATGATTCTTCACAATTCATAATGAAGTTCAACACTTATTATTTAGCCAAGATAAATATCAATTTTGGCTAATTCACATAAATTTTCATATTACTCAATCTAAACTTGTTTCATAGAACCCAATTTATACTAAGATAACATCATAATCCTAATGTTCATCATACTTCTACAAACCCATCTATCACTTTCAATGGTGATTATGGATTTCACAAGAATTAGGCAAAATTTCAACAAGTAATTGACTAGGGTTTATCCCTAGACACTATTTCATTCAAAACAACTAACATGCAACATCAAATCCTGAATTCCATGGATTCACTCAGAATTTTAGGTGAAGATTTTGCATAGAAATTACATACCTTATGACCCTTTTTAGAGGAGATCACTAATCGATGCTTGGATTTCGATTTGGGCTTGATTTGCCCCTTCAATTTGGTGAATTTCTGTGTTTTAGGGTTGAAGCTTGAGACCTCCTTCTTGGTCTGGTTGAAATCGCAGGACACACACCACGTATGTGTGTGTTTTGTGTTTAATATTTGATTTAATTGAAACTTTAATTCATTTGCCCATGTCTAGTCCCTCCACTTTACACAAGTTTTTATAAAGGATATTTTAACCATGTTTGTTCTATCATTTCAAGCTTTTTAACTAACTAGGTTGTTTATTTCTAGTTATTTTATCTTGACAATTACCGTCATTTACCGGGTAAGTTTTACCACTAACTGTATTTTACCCGTCTTTTAGTATTAACGTTGTTTGATTACCAAACCCATTTTCGGGGTGTTACACTTGTTTGTTCACAAAAACAATTTTAGTTTATGAAAGATCCGGCTTTTAAACGTGGTTTGCATCTTACACTTGGTTCTTCGAAAATACCACTTGTAGATCTAAAGATCTACTAGTTTAGAACTCCATTTTACAAGAAAAACTATTTTTACACAAGTTCATGTTCATGCATGAAAGGGTTTGTCATCTTGTAAACTTCCTACTTAACATAATGCTAGTTCATGTTCCATGAACATGATCTAGTGTGGTTAGATGACGATCCGTTCCACTACTGGCATTAAACAACATAAAATAATCATTACTAAACAAGATTCACAAGTTTTACACCATTATTTACTCTTTAACCACCATGTTCATCTTTCTAGCAAGACTTTAAGTTTTGTTTTCGTATGATCTTGAGTTTTAACCGTTAAACTTCTTATTAACCACTTTAAACATGAACAAGAAGTTGTTTAGAATCACTTACAACTAGCTCAAGGCTAGGGAAGAATCAAAGCGAAAACTAGGTGGATAAAAGCGATGTAGAGAGGTCCTTGTGATTCCGTAAGCACCGAGCCTCCTTGTATGAACTCTAGCACACTTGTATGTAGATGGTTTGCATGAGAAAGATCAAATAATGGTGGTGGTGGTGCTTCTTGGTCTCGGCCGAAGGTAGCAAGAGGGAGAGAGAGAACAAAATTTTTGTTAAGTGTTGAATGAATGAAATGGTGGACTCAAGGTTTTATTCATAAACCAAGTTAGGGCTTTAACCATGGTGTATTATGTTTTCTTGATACTAGACATAGGCAATTAAAATAATCATAAAATGTAAGGGTGTGTCCCCTTGGGGGACCGATTCGGTAAGGGGGGGGGGTAATTGGTTTGGTTTCTACTTGATAGTTAGGTAACTAGTTATGCTTAGTTAGGTGATTAATTAGTTACTAGTGTGTTATGAAATATAACGGGTGTTAGGGTGTTCGGGGACCCTAACTGGCTCAGAAAAGGAAACACAATGTCATTGACAGTATTTTTATGTTCCGGGTAAGGTCCGGTTGTTTGGTTGGATATTAATTCGTTAAAGTGCTAAATAAGCATTTAAAGTGTCTTAAATATTATTTTTAGTGACACAATGAATTCCCGACACTTTGGAAAGTGTCTAGTATTATTTTCCCATGTTTTTGCACTTTACTAGTTAAGTTAAATGCTGAATTTTGCAATAAAGTGCAGGATTTTATATTTAACACATGTTTTAGGCACATCCGGTCACTATAACTATCACCTAGTGACGTAGTTCTACAATCCTCACCTCCCTACACTCCCTACTAGTGTAGTAAACTATTCCCGGCTCATACTGGCCTCAGAGACAGTGTCTGTCTGGTGCTGGCAATGTCAGCATGTTTACTGGGTTATCCGTATAGTGTGCTCACTGTGCTTTTGTGCATTAAGGTTGTCACTGATGTTTGTGTGAATAATGCAGTGACAGCAATAATGTATGATGCATGAACATGTATGTATCAGAAATCAAGAAGCAGTTTAACCACAGTTGTAAGTAAGCACAGTGATTAAGTAGTAATTAAATATTAATTAATTCGTACGGATACCTGGTTTGGTGAGGGTTGTCACATTCTCCCCCCGTTAAATAAATTTCGTCCCGAAATTTTAGGCTCTGCTTCTAGTTGCAGGGGTCTTGGGAAATAAATGGGGGTATTTCTCTTTCATACGGTCCTCTCGTTCCCACGTGAATTTAGGTCCATGTCTTGCATTCCAACGAACTTTGACGAGTTTGACACTGCTCCTGCGAGTTTTGTTAACTTTCCAATCCGTAACCTCGACTGGTTCTTCGGTAAAGTGGAGCGTGTCGTCGATACGAACTTCGTCAACAGGAATGATCCCTGTCTCCTGTGTTGGACTCTTTCTCAAATTTGATACATGGAATGTATCGTGAACACCATTAAGTTCGGAAGGTAGGTCCAACTTGTAGGCTACAAGCCCAATCCTTTGCAGGATTCTGAAAGGGCCAATGTAACGCGGATTCAACTTCCCACGCTTTCCGAAGCGTGCCACACCCTTCCAGGGTGAAACTTTCAATAAAACCATATCTCCAACTTGAAATTCCAAAGGTTTCCTCTTTGGATCTGCATAGGCTTTCTGCCTGTCGCGAGCCGCCTCGATGCGCTTTCGAATCTATGCAATCTTGTCTGTCGTCTCTTGGACTATTTCGGGACCAACAAGCTGCCTATCACATGCATCAGCCCAGCATAGTGGTGATCGACACTTGCGTCCGTAAAGAGCTTCAAATGGCGCGGCCCCAATGCTTGTGTGGTAGCTATTGTTGTATGAAAACTCGACCAATGGTAAATGATTATCTCAGCTACCACCAAGATCCATTACACATGCTCTCAACATATCCTCCAATGTCTGAACAGTTCGTTCACTTTGGCCATCAGTTTGCGGATGAAATGCAGTGCTCAGATTTAACTGTGAGCCAAAAACTTCTTGGAAAGATTGCCAAATCCTTGATGTGAAACGTCCATCTCTATCAGAGATGATCGAGAGAGGCACTCCATGACGTGCAACAATCTCTCGCATGTATATTTCCGAAATTTTACTCGTGTTATCCTTCTTTTTGATTGGCAGGAAGTGTGCGGACTTGGTCAAGCGGTCAACTATCACCCAAATAGTGTCATGACCTCTGGGCGTCTTTGGCAACTTAGTTATGAAGTCCATTGAAATATGTTCCCATTTCCACTTGGGAATCTCAGGTTGCTGCAGAAGTCCTGAAGGCTTCTGGTATTCAGCTTTCACCTTGGCGCACGTTAAGCACTTGCTAACATAAACAGCAACATCGCCTTTCATCCTAGGCCACCAATAGAAGTCCTTGAGATCTTGGTACATTTTATCCGCACCGGGATGAATTGAGTACCGAGACTTGTGGGCTTCATCAAAAATAACTTTCCTTAATCCACCAAACAGAGGAACCCAAATCCTTTTCATGAAGCATAACGTTCCTTCCTCGTTTGGCACTAACTGCTTCTCCATCCCACGGAGATATTCCTCTTCAATATTCCTTTCTTTCAAAGCTTCTCTCTGGGCGGCACGAATGCGTAGAGAGAGATCTGTCTGGACAACCATCTCCAAAGCCCTAACCCTTATGGGCTTGATCCTTTCTTTTCGACTCAGGGCATCAGCGACCACATTCGCTTTCCCGGGATGATACTTGATCTCGCAGTCGTAGTCGTTCAACAATTCGACCCAACGTCTTTGTCTCATATTCAGCTCTTTCTGGTCGAATATGTGCTGCAGACTCTTATAATCCGTAAAGATTGTACACTTTGTACTATACAAGTAATGTCTCCAGATTTTCAGCGCGAATACCACTACGCCTAGCTCCAAATCATGCGTGGTGTAGTTCTTTTCATGAATTTTCAATTGGCGTGAAGTGTAAGCTATAACTTTCTGGCGTTGCATCAGCACGCAACCCAAACCTTGACGCGAAGTGTCACAATACACCACGAAGTCTTCCGTTCGTTCGGGTAGCGATAAAATCGATGCGTCACAGAGCTTGTTCTTCAACAGCCGAAACGCTTCTTCTTGCTTGATTCCCTAATCAAACTTTTTATCCTTTTGTGTGAGCGCGGTCAGAGGTTGAGCGATTTTAGAAAAATCCTCAATGAATCTTCGATAATAACCAGCCAAACCCAAGAATTGTCGAATCTCGGTTGGCGTCTTTGGAGTCTCCCAACTCTTGATCGCTTCGATCTTTGTTGGATCCACATGGATTCCATTTCCATTAACCACGTGTCCGAGAAACTGGACTTCCGCAGCCAGAACTCGCACTTCGAGAACTTGGCGTATAATTTCTCCTTCTTAAGTAGCTCTAGAATAGCCCTTAGGTGCTGTTCGTGCTCGTCCTTCGTCTTCGAGTAAAATAGAATGTCGTCGATGAACACGATCACAAATTTGTCTAGGTACGGCTTGCAGACTCGGTTCATTAGGTCCATGAAAACCGCAGGTGCGTTTGTTAGCCCAAACGGCATAACTAGGAACTCGTAGTGTCCATAACGAGTCCTAAAGGCCGTTTTCAGGATACTTTCCTCTTGTATCCTTAGTTGATGGTATCCAGATCGAAGATCGATCTTTGAATAAAAGCTTGAGCCTTGCAACTGGTCAAATAGATCATTGATCCTCGGTAAGGGATATCTGTTCTTGATGGCCAACTTATTAAGCTCACGGTAGTCTATACACATACAGAAACTACCGTCCTTCTTTTTAACAAACAGAACTGGAGCTCCCCAAGGTGAGAAGCTTGGTCTGATGAATCCCTTATCCAATAGCTCCTGGAGTTGTGTCGACAACTCCTGCGTCTCTGATGGCGCAAGTCTATAGGGTGCCTTGGCTACAGGAGCGACACCTGGAACCAAATCAATGTGGAACTCCACTTGCCTTTGAGGCGGTAATCCTGGCAAGTCTTCTGGAAAGACTTCCGGATATTCCTTGACAACTGGAATGTCTTCGATCTTCGGCTCAGCAGCTTTCTTATCCACGATGTGTGCTAAGAATGCAACACATCCCTTCTTCAAGCACTTTCTAGCTTTTAGACAGCTAATAATTCTCAGCGGCGTATCATGCTTCTCTCCGTGCACTATGATTGTTTCTTCATCCGTCAGTGGGATGCGGATAGTCTTCTCATGGCAAACGATCTCGGCTTTGTTACTCGATAGCCAATCCATTCCCACTACCACATCAAAGCTTCCCAACTCGACAGGTAGCAGGTCTAGCATAAACTCGTGCCTTCCCAGTTCAATCACACATCCTCGGACAACTTCACTGGTTTCAACTAGTTTTCCATTCCCCAATTCGATGGAGTACGGAACGTCTAACTTACTAGGCGTCAACCCAAGTATATTCTTAAATTCTAATGACACGAAGCTATAATCGGCACCAGTATCAAACAAAACGGATGCAAAGCATTGGTTTATAGGGAACGTACCAGTAACAACGTTGGGATCCTGGCGCGCTTCCCTCGCCTCAATATTAAACACTCTTCCGCGGGCTTGATTCAATCCTGGGCAGTCCCTCTTAAAGTGCCCAATGTCACCACAGTTAAAACAACCTAATCTTTGACCATTACCTCCTCCGTTCCCCGCTTGATTATTGTTTTGGTTTCGATTCGCGTCCCCAGCTTGATTTGCATTGTTCCCTCGATTTCCATTACCTCCATTATTCCCTTGTACACGATTTCCATTACCACCTCGATTATTGTTCTGATTACCAAAACCTCCTTGGCCTCCCCGGCCTGCACTAGCCCAGCAGTTATCCTTCAGGTGGCCAACTTTTCCACAAGCTTCACATACTTTTGACCCACACCGGCCAGAATGATGACGCTGGCAGGTATTACACTTGGGATGAGTACCCATATATCCTTTCCCCTTCTTTCCAACACCGGTTGCAGCTTGGACCGGTGCGCTTGATTCTCCTTTCTTGCCAACATTGCTAGTTCCCTGCTTGAAGTTCGAGAATTTCCTCTTATTCTCACCAGACGACTCTACGTGAGTCTCTTTCTTCTTTGGCTCAACATTCGAAAACTTGTTCAGGTGGATGGCTTCCTCAGTAAGAGACACGCTTAGATCGATAGCCTCTGTGATTGTTGCAGGCTTGGAAGTAGTGACCATACTCATGATCTGTGGAGCTAAACCCCAAATAAAGCGCTCGATACGTTTGAACTCTGGTGTAACCATATAAGGTACCACATGTGACAGGTCGTGGAATCTCTGAACATATTCCGCGATTTTGGGACCATCCATCCTTAAATGCCAGAACTCAGTTTCCAACCTTTGTATCTCAGCACGAGAACAATATTTCTTTCTCATCAACTCCTTTAACTCAACCCATGTCAATGCGTACGCAGCAGCTTCTCCCAAAGTCTGCACTTGTAAGTTCCACCAGGATAGGGCTCCGTCCAAAAATAGCCTAGAAATGTAGGTAACTTGTTGGTCTGGAGCGCATTTGCTCATTCGAAGAACAGACTCCGTCTTTTCGGCCCATCATACAAAAGCAACAGCACCTCTGGTGCCGTCGAAGTTCACAGGCTTGCAGTCTAGGAACTGCTTGTAAGTGCACCCTGCACATACGTTAGAATATACAAATGGTATTAGCGGACGTGCTATAAATATCCAAATGTATTGCAATACGTCCCAACCGACTTAACATTACCATGTGGTGGATTGTTATTGCCGTTATTGTTTGAGTTGCTTCCGCTGGTTCCTCCGTTTGAGGCTGCATACTGCGCAATGGCGGCAGCAATGATATGCCGGAGTTCTGCCTCGCTGGTAGGCATACGCATCTCGCGTCTTGGTGGCATCTTCTAAAAGATGGTTCACGTTGGTCAGGTCATAGTAAGTAAAGTGTACGTATGTATTTAACAATATCAACACACAACATCATATGTTATAAATAAATCACCCACATAACATCTCATGTTATAAATAAATCAACCACATAACTTCTCATGTTATAGAACATAAACAATCAATAATCAACCCAACATATAATGAGAATACTGCGATTGCGCTGTCATAAATCAAGACCACAATGTAAGGTTTACAAGTTCATAACTGTATCATACATCATCAGTGACTAAGGGCCACATCGCCCTAGTCCAAACTATCTAGTCAGTGACAACAACATCAAATATACAAATCATCAAAAGTCACAATCATCAAAAATGCGGTCTTCAAAAGCAGTGTAGTCTGCACAATCGCGGTCGTCTCACCAAAAGTCTACCTGCGTCGAATAAAAAAGGCCTAAGCTGACGGCGGTGGAGGGGGGGGAAAACGAGAAAAGAGTAAACGTCGCATATGAAGCCAGTCCTCTTCCATAGCGCGATGAGCGCGCAGTAAGTATGCTGTCTGCTGCTCGGGAGTCCAAAAACGAGCGGCAGAATCAGGTGAAAGTGGTCGTGGAGGATGAGGTGCTGAAAATGGTGATCGGCAATGACAAGGTGGGTGTGGAGCTGACTCCAAAGCCTGTAGACGACGCGTCAAAGCGTCCTGCTGTACCATCAAAGAGACGAGGATGTCCTCGGTAGAAGACCCAACGTGGTATGGGTGATATGGGTCGGATAGTGGCATAATGGGGGGCGTGGTCCAGAGGAATGGCTTACTAGATGGAGCGAAGGATGGTACAGTAAATGGTGCAATAGTGGGAACAACAGTAGGATGAACAATCTGAGGCACGAACTGGCCTCCTCCTGAAAAAAAAGGTGTATGACCAAACGGATGACGTGACGAACCCTCCCCAGGACGGGGTGGAGGAATGTCCTGGAGATAAGTGATCGGGAGATCTGTGCGGTGAGTATCTGTGGTGTGTGGAGGAATTAAAGGAACATCAATGGGAGCTGAAACAGGAGCTGAAACGGGGGCTACAGGTGGTGTAATAGGTACCACGAAAGGTGGGTAATCATCGTCATCATCTATCCACCCATTTTGGGTGTGAGCGTATCGTGGATCAATGTTGGTCGCAAAAGGCGCGCGGTCGAACATCACCAGCATAGGATCTGGAAGTGGGGTGACAACAGGATCCTCTAACAACAGTGGAGCATCAACATGAACATCAACAGCATGATCATCCACCAACTGTGAAATAGCAACAGGATGATCATCAACAGGTATATTATCATCCAAAGGAGCAACAGCAGGTGCATCGGCATGAACAGGGTCATGCTCCAATGCGGGGTCAGGAGCAATGTCTGGCTCAGGGACCATGGCAGGCTCCGGATCAACAAACTCCATCTCAAAATCAGCGGGATCCGCAAACATAGGGTCGACAGGGGCTACAGGATCCTCCAGGGGCTGGTCTAAGTGTATGAACTCAATGTCATGGTCTGGATCAAAACCAGGTGGAAAAACAGGATCATCCTCAATATCGTGATCAAAATCAAAGCTGTGTGCGGGACCTGGTGCAGCTGATGACGCCATATCAGGGTCGACGTCGTGTGAGTGGTGTTGCACTCCCTGTGTATGCAAAGATGCGGACGCCACAGACTCAAATGAGTCTGGGACAAGTGAATGAGCAGGAGCCTCCTCTGCAGGAGCGTCAGCAATGAGTAGAATATCATCAGCAGCAAGATGGGCCTCGCCCTCAAGTGGGTCCTCCTAAAATAAATCGACGTCGTCGTCAGAAACATCATCAAGTGGCATATCAATAACCGGATAAGAAGCAAGGGGTATAGGAGCAGGGATCACCGCGAGTGGTAAATCCCCAGCGAGATGGCCATCAGCAGGCTCTGCTACGACATCAGGCAGCGCAAAGGGCTGAAAGTCGTCATCGTCTGTGCTTGTAGTATCGGAAGTGTACACCTCGTGCTCCGATGAAACTATGTCGTCTGATACTATGGCCATGGGATCTGTAGTGTCCGACTCCCCAGTACCTGATGAAGGCATGACGTCTGTAACACAAACACACACATGCACAAATAATCAATCATATAATCAAATAATCATGTTAGTCACAAATAAGCAATCAAGTAATTCTCCTAGTCCCACTAGTCTATCCTCCCAGCCTCTCAGACTGAATCTCCTAGTCTCACTAGTCTATCCTCCCAGCCTCTCAGACTAAATCTCCTAGTCTCTCAGACTACCTTCCCAGCCTCTCAGACTGACTCCCTGGTCTCCCGACCAGAACCATCCCAGCCTGGCAATGTAAGAATGTTTTCGTGAAAGCCTTAGTGATCATAGTTTAGACTCGAGAAGGAATCCTAGTTCGCTATGATCAAAGCTCTGATACCAAGCTGTCACACCCTGGATTTGCGGAAGCGTGAGTTTATTTGGTGTGACTTCTTAATACCATAGCTTAATCACATCAAAGCTATATGAATTTAAAACCACGATGATCATCCATTACTTCATGTTTTAAAAACAAAATACCACAACATTGTTTTCAAATGTCGACACATGCAACGAAAATGCAACATAACAAACTAAAAACATTATTCAAAAGACACAACCACAAACATGAAACAAACACAGCTCAAGACTTGTGACTCATCCAGGTAAAAGCACAACTCCCAAACTTGGATGACATCGCACTTCTTACGCAGCTTGAAAACATAACATACCTTGCCAGATCCCTAATTCCCCGAAATACATATAAGTTGAAAAGTCAACATAAATGTTGAGCGAGTTCATGTATAGTGAGTATGTAAAACCTTTGTAATATGAAAATCCCTGGTATGTAGCAAATAAGGAAATAAAGAGATCACCAATGGTTTGCAAGGCCATTGATATGTGTGAAGTGCAGTAGGAAGACTCAAACCTAGCAGATTTATGCGTCGGGCACAAAGTCACCCCGAGGTCCGTTCTGTTGGGCCTGGAGTTGGGCTCGCTACACCCAGATAGATCTACCGCTAATGTCCCTCGGTCCTACAATGAGGATTAATGGCCTCCAGTTCCTGCCTACCCACTCACATGATCTAAGTAGTAACCATCCTTACGCTAACCATACCATGTAAAAAGTACTCGTAATCATAGTAACATGTATTTCACCCCCGCAGTTTAAAAAACTGAAAACAGTTAAGAGAAAAGGGGGACATGAACTCACAGAAGTGCGTCTCGAAATAGTATCTCCCAATCAACCTGCTGCGTGACGACCTACACGTACTAACTTCTATTAGACGGACGGCCATGCCTTGGCTTAAGTTTTTATAAAGGGTATTTTAACCATGTTTGTTCTATCATTTCAAGCTTTTTAACTAACTAGGTTGTTTATTTCTAGTTATTTTATCTTGACAATTACTGTCATTTACCGTGTAAGTTTTACCACTAACTGTATTTTACCCATCCTTTAGTATTAACGTGGTTTGATTACCAAACCCGTTTTCGGGGTGTTACACTTGTTTGTTCACAAAAACACTTTTAGTTTATGAAAGATCCGGCTTTTAAACGTGGTTTGCATCTTACACTTGGTTCTTTGAAAATACCACTTGTAGATCTTTAGATCTACTAGTTTAGAACTCCATTTTACAAGAAAAACTATTTTACACAAGTTCATGTTCATTCATGAAAGGGTTTGTCATCTTGTAACCTTCCTACTTAACATAATGCTAGTCCATGTTCCATGAACTAGATCTAGTGTGGTTAGATGACGATCCGTTCCACTACTAGCATTAAACAACATAAAATAATCATTACTAAACAAGATTCACAAGTTTTACACCATTATTTACTCTTTAACCACCATGTTCATCTTTCTAGCAAGACTTTAAGTTTTGTTTTCGTATGATCTTGAGTTTTAACCGTTAAACTTCTTATTAACCACTTTAAACATGAACAAGAAGATGTTTAGAATCACTTACAACTAGCTCAAGGCTAGGGAAGAATCAAAGCGAAAACTAGGTGGATAAAAGCGATGTAGAGAGGTCCTTGTGATTCCGTAAGCACCGAGCCTCCTTGTATGAACTCTAGCACACTTGTATGTAGATTGTTTGCATGAGAAAGATCAAATGATGGTGGTGGTGGTGCTTCTTGGTCTCGGCCGAAGGTAGCAAGAGGGAGAGAGAGAACAAAATTTTTGTTAAGTGTTGAATGAATGAATTGGTGGACTCAAGGTTTTATTCATAAACCAAGTTAGGGCTTTAACCATGGTGTATTATGTTTTCTTGATACTAGACATAGGCAATTAAAATAATCATAAAATGTAAGGGTGTGTCCCCTTGGGGGACCGATTCGGTAAGGGGGGGGGGGGGGTAATTGGTTTGGTTTCTACTTGATAGTTAGGTAACTAGTTATGCTTAGTTAGGTGATTAATTAGTTACTAGTGTGTTATGAAATATAACGGGTGTTAGGGTGTTCGGGGACCCTAACTGGCTCAGAAAAGGAAAAACAATGTCATTGACAGTATTTTTATGTTCCGGGTAAGGTCCGGTTGTTTGGTTGGATATTAATCCGTTAAAGTGCTAAATAAGCATTTAAAGTGTCTTAAATATTATTTTTAGTGACACAAAGAATTCCTGACACTTTGGAAAGTGTCTAGTATTATTTTCCCATGTTTTTGCACTTTACTAGTTAAGTTAAATGCTGAATTTTGCAATAAAGTGCAGGATTTTATATTTAACACATGTTTTAGGCACATCCGGTCACTATAACTATCACCTAGTGACGTAGTTCTACAATCCTCACCTCCCTACACTCCCTACTAGTGTAGTAAACTATTCCCGGCTCATACTGGCCTCAGAGACAGTGTCTGTCTGGTGCTGGCAATGTCAGCATGTTTACTGGGTTATCCGTATAGTGTGCTCAATGTGCTTTTGTGCATCAAGGTTGTCACTGATGTTTGTGTGAATAATGGAGTGACAACAATAAAGTATGATGCATGAACATGTATGTATCAGAAATCAAGAAGCAGTTTAACCACAGTTGTAAGCAAGCACAGTAATTAAGCAGTAATTAAATATTAATTAATTCGTACGGATACCTGGTTTGGTGAGGGTTGTCACATCAGCCCGGGCGTTGGGCGGGCCTAGCGGTCTTCCGTGGCCGGCTCTCATTGGCTGGGCTGGCTAGGATATAGGTGGCTAGGATTTAATTTTGTGTGTATTTTTTATAATAATTGAAAAAAAAATTATAACACGTGGCCAACCCACGCGGGCTAGCCACGCCCCGCCATACCGACCCAACATGCAACTGACCAGCGGTGCCCCTCGTAGTCCACGTGTCAACCCATGCTCCAAACCCCCGCTCCACTGTACCCCACTGTCTAAGTTTTGAGTAACACTAATTTACGTTAAAAATATATTTTATTTTTATAAAATGGGTATTTACACTTTCATGAACAATCTAAAGATGTAAGACTAACTAGTTACAAAAGTTTTGACCAAATTACAACCGACATGATTAAGGTGAGTTGTACCACACTAATGTGTGTCATCCTCTCAATTTAAATATGTCACGTGAAACTTTCAACACTGCAAGGCTTCATAGGGGCTAGGGTGTCTCACCCTTCCTTTTTTTTATAGTGTTAATTCTACTGAATTTTGTTTAAAGTAAGGCTAAGCGGTATGGGGGTCGTCCCCGCCCCGTTCCAGGATCGGCGATGCCGGCAACACCTCCCCCCCCCAAGCGGCGTCCTCCCCGTCTCCCTTCGGACAATTGTGACGGGCCTCCCCCTCTCTCACACACCTATACATACAACTTATATATATATATATATATATATATATATATATATATATATATATATATATAGGGAGTCGCTAGAATAAGAACCACCTCCAGTTATGAGAACCATGAGAACCACTCTCCACCAATCAGATTAAGCCAACCAAAAGGGTATTTAGGTAATTTACATTATATTACACTTTTCAATGTCAGTCTATCTTTTCTATTTATTAAAGTCATTTCATATTTCATACTCTCTCTCTTCATTTTCATTTTTTGAAACACTCTCTCTCTCTCTTTTATCCTCTGATGAAGATGAAGATCATCATCTCCATCATCTTCAGGGTTATGAACCCCACCATCATCATCGACAGCTTATGAACACCACCGGCATCGTCTCCGGCATCTTCATGGCCGTCACCCACACCCCCCGCCTGGAACTCCTCCTACCTTTCTCACACTCAGAACCCCACTCTCTCTCCAACACACTTTGTCTTGTCCGATTTTACAGTTGATCGGAGCCGGGTACCGGCGAATATCGATGACGGTCGGTGCCGGTGAGATGATTGGGTGTTTTAGCTAAAAATGATGGGTTTTCTTTACTAAATTGGTAAGAATTTAAGCCTTTGATTTTCTGGTGGGTTTTGATTATTTTGGTGGGTTTGATGATTTTGGTGGGTTTGTAAAAATCTGGTGGGTTTTGATTTTTTTGGTGGTGTGGCAGTGGGTGCGGTGGTGTTGGAGGCGGTGGCGGGTGGCGTTGGGGATGGTGGGTGGGTGGAGAGGGCCGGCGGCGGTGGCTGAGCCGGTGAAGCCGGTGATACCGATGGTTTTTTTGGTATGTGTTCTTGATTTTTCTGGGTTTGATTTTGGGTGTTCTTGAATCTGATGGGTGTTCTTGATTTTTCTGGGTTTGATTTTGGGTGTTCTTGAATCTGGGTTTGATTTTGGGTGTTCTTGAATCTGATGGGTGTTCTTGATTTTTCTGGGTTTGATTTTTCTGGGTTTTTTTGGTATGTGTTCTTGATTTTTCTGGGTTGATTATGGGTTTTAATTTTTGTTGAATCTGGTGGTGGGTGTTCGAATCTGGGTTTGAATCTTTTGTGTTTTTGCTGCAGGTTTGATTCTATTGAATATGGTTTTGAATCTTGGGGGTTTGACTTTCTGGGTTTGATTCTGTTGAATCTGGGCTTGAATGTTGTTCATGTTGAATCTGGGTTTGAATGATGTTATTGGGACCTTTTTTGATCTTGTTGAATCCGCGTTTGAATGATATTCTGTTTTTTGAATGATGTTCATGTTGAATCTGGGTTTGAATGTTGTTCATGTTGAATCTGGGTTGAATCTGGGTTTGAATGTTGTTCATGTTGATCTGTGGGTTTTGATTTGTGATATTTAAATATGTGGGTTTTGATACGATCGACGGGGTGGCGATGATGCAAAAAAAAAAAAAACCCGTAGATTTTGATGACGATGGCGCGGCAAGGACGGCGGAGGGTAGGGTTTTTGATCCTGCAACCCCACTTTTTGCAGCCTCTTGATTATCGGATAATATGAGCCAAACCCCGTTTTTTTTCCGAGATACCCTTTGTTTTTTATGTTTGTTGGGTTTTTATATTTTTTTGAGACGTCGATGATGATAACAATATATCTGAGACACCTCCCGAGTTTGCGATTTCTGGTTGCGTTCGTTTTTGCGTAAAAAAAATAAATAACCCGTAAACTTTTTTAACGTAAAACGTAAAAACATGAAGCGTAAAAAGTTTTACATAAAACGTAAATCGTAAAAAGTTTTACGTAAAACGTAAAAAGTAAAAAGTTCTATGTAAAACGTAAAACGTAATTTTTTTTACTAAAACGAAAAAAACGTTAACGTAAAAACGTTAACGTAAAAAACCGTTCACGTAAAAACCGTTAACGTAAAAAACCGTTAACGTAAAAAACCTGCATTTAAAAATGTTAACGTAAAAAACGTTAACGTAAAAACCCGGTGCGTAAAATGTAAAAACGTAAAAAACGTTAACGTAAAAAACCGACGCGTAAAACGTAAAGGGTTTTACGTAAAATGTAAAAAGGTTTTACGTAAAACGTAAAAGGTTTTTTCGTAAAACATAAAAAGTTTTAGGTAAAACGTAAACGTAAAAATGTTAACGTAAAAAACCGGAGCGTAAAACGTAAAAAAAACATTAACGTAAAAACCGGCGCGTAAAACGTAAAAAAAACGGCGCGTAAAATGTAAAAAAATGGCGTTAAAAAACGACGCGTAAAAAGCGGCGTTAAAAAATAGGCGCGTAAAAAACGGCGCGTTAAAAAAACGGCGCGTAAAAAACGGCGTGTAAAAAACGGCGCGTTAAAAAAACGGCGTGTTAAAAAAACGTCGCTTGAAAAAGTCGGGCGTAAGACGGGTCGTAAAAACCGGTCGTGAAACGGCGTGAAAAACGGAGCGTAAAAAAAAAAAAACTGATTTTAGAAAAAAAAAAAACAGAATTTAGAAAAAAAAACTGATGTTTGTTTAATATAAAAAAAATGATTTAAGAAAAAAAAAACATTTAATGTAATAGGACAAAATTGTAATAAAAAACAATAAACTTAATAAGACAAAAAAAAAACAAAATTACTTAAATACCCTTTTGGATTATAATATTAAAGACATAATAAGACAAAAACCATTAAATATTAAATTTTGTTACTTTTAATCTCATCCATCCATAAAGTTGATTTAAGTGCTAATAAGTGGTTCTCATGGTTCTCATAACTGGAGGTGGTTTTCATTTTAGCGGTCCCCTATATATATATATATATATATATATATATAGGCGATGCCGGCAACACCGTTCCCCCCCCCCCCCAAGCGGCGTCCTCCCCGTCTCCCTCCGGACAATTGTGACGGGCCTCCCCCTCTCTCACACACCTATACATACAACTTATATATATATATATTTATGTTAGGCTTATCTCCTCATTTCCTTAGTTTCATCCCATTTGCCCCATCCTAACACCCATTCTACGTGACGGATCATCCTCCAAGGATGGACCATTACCATACCACATAGCCTAAAATATATAGGATTTTAAGAGTCCGTCGCTCCTGATTTTGGGTAAACTACATTTTTCGTCCTTTATGTTTATACTAGATTGCAACGGATAGCCTTTATCTTTAATAATTACAGTTACAATCATTTATTTGTAAAACTCATTACACGCTACGTCCTTTGATCATAACTTGGTTAAAATTTTCAGTTAACTATGAAATATGCAAGACACACAAGGGTGTATTTGTAATTTTACCAATATGTTTAATAATATATTTAAACAAATAAATATCTCTATCTCCCTGTCTCAAATACCAGTTGTCTTTCTCCAACAAACCCCCACCACCACCATCAAATCCGCCGCCACCACCACCACCAAATCCCTATCCCCACCACCACCAAAACCATCCCGCACCACCACCACCACCACATAGAGAGTGGGAAACTGAGAAAGAGTTCCGGTGGAGAGAATCACTCCAAATTCTAGAGAGAGAAACAGTAGCTTTTCTTTGCTTGTTCTGTATTTCATCTCATATTCCATCAATCTGTTTCATCAAGACTAGATCTTGATTGAAATATGAGATGGGTTCTTTTCTTTTCACTTCAATCTTGAAGATCTGATGATAAAGTTTGTTTCTTGATCTGGTTTTTTTTCTCAATTCTTTAGTTTTGATCTTGAATCCTCTGTTCTTGAAGAATTGATGAATCACATATGTGCGGTATGTGACAAAAGCTTCCCTTCTGGTAGATCTTTAGGGGGTCACATGAGGTCTCACGTGATCAGCTCCACAAATCACCATCACCATGATGTTGTTGTTGTTGATGATGACGATTATCATAAGTATGAGAAACAGATCAGAAGAAGAAGCAGATGAAGAAGCCCTCATCTGTTAACAATGAGGGATTTAATTCCTAAAGATTTAGGTTATGAGTTGACGAAAGAACCAAAAAAGACTACAAAAGTCAAAGATGCAAGTGAAGCAAATAATGAGGGATTGAATTCTATTTGTTTTATTTATTAAATTTTTAAATAGGTGAGTAAAATTACTAACTTACCCTCAAGTGTAATGCACATGTCATAATTAACTAAAAACTTTAACTAGGTTAGTGTTAAAGGACCTACGGTGTATTGATTTTCCCAAATATATGATTGTGACTGTAATTATTAAAGATAAAGGCTATCCATTGCAATCTAGTATAAACATAAATAACGAAAAATGTAATTTACCCCCTATTTTTCATTCAAACTTAGCCACTCACTTTAAATGCCACTATTTTATAGGACAAACACTTACAATCATACATTCAATTATTCATACACTTTTACTATAAAATATATATTTTTCCCACTTTTGTAGGAAAAAAAGGGACACCATTATTTACTTTTTTTCCAATGTAATATAGCTTTCATTGTTTTTTTCTCACGCATGGCCCAAAGAGGTAGGCGTATTTTTTGGTATTATCTCTTATTCTTTTGGTTTTATGTTGCAACCAGACCGGTCCAAAAAGCCCATGTGTTAGGCCTAGTGTGAATGTTTGCTTTTTTAGGGCTAGCTGGATCCTTGGGTGTTAGACCATGTGTAGTGTTCACCCCTATCATTTGGGGTTATTCGATACGTGACAATTGCGTAAAAGAGATGGGTTATATCATATGGATGTGTAGTGAAGTAATACCCCTTCAATTTATATATGTATGTATATATATGTGTGTGGGAGAATAAAGAGATGGAGGTCCACCAGACATTATGTTGGATTTTATTAATTAACTCATGCAAGTGTTGGGGGGGGGGGGGGGGGGGGGAGATGGTGGACTCAGATTTACTTATAGAAGTTTTGGATATCATTTACGTAATATGATGACGCGTACGATGAACTAGTTTCTTACCTAATTCTCTTTCATATATGTATGTCTGTTAACGAATCGAATGTTTATGAAGTGTTCGTGAACTTGTTCGGCGGAAAGTACATTTATGTTCGGTTATTTAATAAACGAACGAACACGAACACAAATTTTTGTTCATGGTTAATTAAATGAACGAACATGAACACACGTTGTGTTCGTTCGTGTATGTTAGTGAACATTCATTTATCTTCGTTCATTTATGTTCGCTTAAATTTTAGTAAATACATAAATAGTTATATTTATATAATATTAGGTTAAAAAACTAAGGGGAAATGGACTGTATCACCCTTAACTATGCAAAATTGGCCAATATCACGCTCAACTTTCAAGTTGGCTCCCACCACCCCCTACTCGACAAGTTGGTGTCACTGTCACCCCTTCGTTAAAAAACACTAACTGAGTTAGTTTTGTAAGCCTATGTGGCATGCAGATGATGACTTGGAAGCATACGTGGACAGGAACTTGATATATCATATGTTTAACATCAATTTAACCATTTAACCCTAATTCCCAATCAAAGTCATCTTCTCCCCATCAATTGCAGACGAAGATCAATTGCAGGTAGAGGGTCATCGCCATTCTTGCCCTAATACCTCTTCCCCATAGCCGTTCTTGCCCTAATTGCCCATTGAAACATTTAGTCAACATGTCGTCGTCTTCTACCTCTGGTCTAATTCGAAAACCTAAAGTCTTCAAGGTCGATTTGGATGGAAATGTGTACTGTCATCACGACATTGTTGATATTCTTCGAGTAGCTGGTCTTAAAAGTGAAAGACATGGTGAAGAATTTTACGGCTGCTCTCACTGGCCTGTAAGTTGAATTTGCATATCAATTTGGTGTTATGTAGATATTCCATTGCAATTTCCTTATAGTTGTTGTGTTTTGTAGAGAGGGGATTGCAAATTCTTCCTCTGGAAAGAAGATGTTGATAAGATGTTCGTTGAACATTCATACGGCACCTCAACTCAAGTGACGTTTAAAGACATGAAGATAAAGAACCTTCAATTACACAATATGTTGTTAATAGAAGAGAACAAGAACTTCAAAGCAATGAGATTTGACACAAAGATGAAGTCGAAGAAACCATATGTGCTAACCTTTGTAATAGCAATTGCCATATTCTTGTATTTGTGGAATTAGTATGTATTGATAATGAACTGTTGTGGTATTTAGTGTTTGTACCCATTTGTGCCCACTTGTTATGAAATGAATTGTTTTGTTACTTTGACTCAACTGGACATCTAAGTTAATGTACATGTTGTCATACTTGCAAGTGATTCAAACTGCATATGAAACCAAAATGGCCAATGTTTGAACCAAAATTGACAAACTGTGTAAAGCAAAAGTGGCCAAAGTTTGACCAAACTACAGTCAAACTATAAGTAGGTCCAGAATTGCCCAAAGTTTGACCAAACTACATTCAAACTGTAACTAGGTGCATAATTGGCCAAAATATGAACCAAAGTGCAACTGCACTTGCAAGCGACTCAAACTGCATAACTAGGTGCAAAATCGGCCAAAGTTTGACCAATTTGCAGTCAAACTGTCACTAGGTGCAGAATTGGCCAAATTTTGAACCAAAGTGCAAGTGCACTTGCAGAAACAACAGACCAAAGTGCAGAAGCACTAAACTAAACTGCTGTCAAACTGTAAGTTGAATCAAAATTGGCCAAAGTGCAGAATCACTAAACCAAACAGCAGAATCACCAAACCAACCAGCAGAATCACCAAACCAAACAGCAGAATCACCAAACCAAAACATACCAAACAGAAAGCATGGTCATCAATTTTTTGAGTCAACCTATTAAAGTGTACACAATGACCATAATGGAATATGTACACCAATGTGTGACTCAATCAACAACAAAAGTCAAACAACACAGAAAAAGTCAAACAACACTGAAAAGTCATACATTGACTACTTAACTGGTCCCACATTACTAGAAGGTGTTTTTAGACAAAATATTAGAGTCATACATAACATTGCCTACTTAAATAAGTCATACATAACAGTGCCACAAACACAAAAGATCACATATAACTTCAGCCTTGATTGGTCTTTCTCTTTCCCTTTTGACTTGACTTGTTGGTTCCTTTTTGAGTAGATTTCTGAGTTGCCTCTTGAGTGGACTGCTGGGTTGCCTCTTGAGTGGACTGCTTTGTTTCCTTCTTAGTTGACTTCTTCTGCCTCTTTGGAGCAGAACCACCTGAGACACAAACTTTAAGCCATGTAATTAACTAAAGAATAAACTTAAACTTAATAACATTTACCTTCAGTTGTTTTCCCCTTCTCAGTGCACTTTCTTTTGTTATGACCTCTAGCCCCACAGTTACTACATTTCATTATAACCACATGCTTTGTGAGTTTCCCAGGCCTTTTTGGATCTTCATGAGGATCCCTCTTCCTATTCTTTTTGGGCCTACCAGGAGCATATTTGATTGGTGGTGGATCCATTGGCTGATTGATCTTGGTCCAATACCTTTCACTAGGCAATGGAGGTATTGAGAACTCATAAGCCTTCATGTATGTATCTTTGTGATAACACACATCAACATAGTCTTCAGCATTCTTATATAAAAAACCAGCAACAGAACATACATGTTTACAAGGATATCCCCTTAAATCCCATTTTCTGCATGTGCAACTTCTCTTTTCTAGATCCACAGAGACATCATCAAAATCCCTTACTTGAAAAACTTGATATGATGAGGGATACACCTCACATCTATAAGAAGCAGCTTTTGAAAATTCAAGTTTTTCCTGGATTTTAGGGCATATGATGACATCTCTGGCAGCCATTTCTGTCCTTTTTGTCACTAACCTACTCATGACCTGAATCCTTATATCCTCTAACATATGAATTATGTGTTTTGACCTTGCATTAATGATAAAACCATTAAAGGTTTCTGCCATGTTGTTTACTATTACATCACACTTGGTGTGGGTGTTCAAATAGCACCTGTTAAACCACTTAGGATTCTGCTTCAGTAAGGCCTCTACTGCATCGGGATTGATTGCTTTCATGTCTTCAATTGCTTGTAGATAGTCACTTTCAGAGTAAGCCCTAGCTGATTTCCAAAACAACTCTTTCAGCTCCTCATCTTTGAATGATTTGTGCCAATTGGCATAGATGTGCCTTGCACAGTTTCTATGCTCTACATAGGGCCACATCATTGAAACAGCATTTAACAGACCCTGCCAAAGCATTTAAACATAAGTAATAAATAACTAAACAACTGATTTAGGAAGACAGAATTGAGTAACAACCTTTTGCTGGTCAGAAATCAATGTCCATGAAAGCCCAGCATCATTTACTTCCAAACATAGCAATAACTCATGCATGAACCATTCCCAACTGTCATTGTTTTCTCCTTCAACAACTGGCGAGCCACAGGATACATTTGGTCATTAGCATCCCTCCCAACAGCAGTTAACAACATTCCTCCAAGGAAGGTCTTTAGAAAACACCCACCTAAGCACAACACCTTCCTACATCCAGCTAGAAACCCTTTTTTCAAGACCATCAAAACATACAAACAGTCTGAAGAATGCTTCACATGTGGCCTCTGGATCTAGATTAATGAAACCTGGTGGAGCAGTTTCCAACTTGAAAGTTGATGATGGATTTGCTTTCCTTAACATTCAGATATGAACCAATCTTACTATAATGATCTCTCATTGATCCATGAAGCTTCTTATGTGCACTTTTCTTAGCCTTATAAGCCAACCACTTACTTATAATCACCTTGTACTTTTGTCTGACAGCATTTATGATTTCCTTAGCAGACCAGTGTGGTTTGGCCTTAAATAAAGGCATGAACTCATCACCTATAAACTTAGCAGTTAGTTTCCTGTTCTTTATCATGTTTCTTTGGCAAGTGTGATGGTTTTTCACACTTTTAATCATGTAACACTCTTTCCCTGTGTGCATTGAACAAAATAGATAGAAAGGACACCGTGCTACACACTTGACTACTACACGACCTTCTTGTTTGCTATCACTCTTTGCTATGAAAAGATTCCTGCCATTAGACACAGCATATCTTCTAACTGCCTCCTTAAAGGAATCCCTTGAAGCAAACCTTGTCCCAACTTTCCAAACAAACTTCTTCCAGTTAGTTTCTGCACTTACACTAGGAGCGGTTTCCCTAAACTTTTTACCTCGAACATCATCTTCTTCACTATCATCTGGTGTGGCAATATCGCCATCTGATTCTTCATAACTACTGTATCCCTCTACATGTGCACAACCTGCATCATTAGATTCATGCAAATTACCTTCTTTTTTATTATGTTTGATACACTCTTTAAGTATCTTCTTTGTGGCTACTTCTTCATCCTTGGTAGCTTGTTTAATTGCATCTTGTGATTGTTTCCATTCAAAATCTTCTCTGTCTGAATCTAAGCCAACCAATTCTTCCAAAACCTCATCCTCATCAGAATAACAATCCTCATCATCATCACAACTGGACTCTTCATTGTAATCACTGTCTTCACTGTCCTGTTCTAAATCAGCTTCTTTACCACTATCTTGGCCAATGACTTCTTCCTGTACAACCTTTTTTACTGATTCTTTCACAACCTCTTTAAGATTTGTTTCCTTATCTATATCAAATGCCCATGAAGCCTCATGTACTGGTTCTTCAGCAACCTGTTTAACAATTGGTTCTACACCTGATGTACTTCCAGATCTAGGGACTTCAGGAGTTGTAAAACATTTACCAGATGCCCTACCCACTTTCACGTGTACTACTTTTTTCTAGGCTTGGGTACTAGTTTTTTGGGTTGGGCTTGTCGTTTAATGGGTTGGGAACTAGACTTAGGGTTAATGGGCTGGGTACTGGACTGGGCCTGTGGTTTACTGGGTTGGGAACAGTGGTGGGTCTTATGTTCAGACATAATTGGGCTATGTTGAACAAAGACTTCAATGAACGGTTCACTCCAATTTTTAGCCTTCATTGCAAGTTCCAACACATCTTTATCATCACGAAACAGTTTAAAATCACCAATATCCGCATCCATCCCATACATATAAAAATCCCTACTTTCATACTCGCTGGTTTCCAGTGCATAATAACTAGTTCAAAGTATGCGATATGTCCAAAATCCATTTGGATTAACTTAGAATAACCATCAATATACTGAGGTTGATCAAAAGAGAAATCAAGACAACCACCGTACCAAAGCATAACATCTATACGCTCCATAACTTAAATCAGTGTGTAAAATCACAGTGCAATCAACCCTAACATAAACCTTACCTCTTGGGAGTCTGAATTTTGCCTGCAATCGTCGATGATCAAGGAACCAGGGTTTGATCGCCAACATCGAAGTGAACTGGGTTTTGATGAAATGCAACTGATTAGAGAGGGAAATGGGGTATTTATTGAGGCTCTGTCCACGTATGCTTCCAAGTCATCATCTGCATGCCACATAGGCTTAAAAAACTAACTCAGTTAGTATTTTTTTAACGAAGGGGTGACAGTGACACCAACTTGTCGAGTAGGGGGTGGTGGGAGCCAACTTAAAAGTTGAGCGTGATATTGGCCAATTTTGCATAGTTGAGGGTGATACAGTCCATTTCCCCTCTAACTAATTATATAAATATAACTACTAATTGAGTTTTCTAGTAATAAAAAATGCAATTTTAAAAATTTTCTTATAGCGTAACTGATCAATTAATATTTATATAAAAACTACTTAATTTCAGTATCTATGAACCCTAATTTAGATGTGTTTCGGATGAACTGTAATATATTAGACTTGTTTGTTTGTGTTCACTAATGTTAAATTATGTTGGTTTATATTTGTTCAATTACGTTCATTTGTGTTTGTTTATATTTGTTCAATCATGTTAATTTATGTTTGTTTATGTTTATTCAAATACGTTCAGTTAATTTTTTTGTTTATGTTCATTTGTGTTCGTATGGTATTTGTACCTTTGGGCTTTATGTTGGGCCCAAAGGGGCTGAGGCTTGAGGGAGTGAGGGCTGACGCCAGAGTCCAGAAGAGGTAAAGATTAAGGATTGGGCCTATTTTGTGCAAAGTTATAGTATGAACCTAATCTAGTTTGCAGCTAGACTGGTCCAAAAAGCCCATATGTTAGGCCTTGTGATGAAGGTTCGTCATTCATAACGAAGACTCCATCCCCATCCCCATCTCCATCTATATAATTAAACTAAAAACACATTTTTATCTATATTTTGTTTATTTTTCAATTAAAATCACATTTTTCACAATGAGCGCGTCGTTTCAATTTGTTTTGCTACAAATTACATCATTAGCCCAAACATTCTAACAATTACGTTTCGGGCACTAACTATACTAACTAAAATTTCCAACTAAACTACCAAGATTAACTCACATGTAAAAGGTTCAGTGTTACACATTTTCAGATCTAAACACGACAAGAAACAACATAAAACATCACAAGATAAATGTGGAGGAATGACCCGACTCGGTCATTCCGAGTCAAATACAAACAAAATTACAAGGGACATGATTAAGGTATTTACACTTTCATGAACAATCTAAAGATGTATCTAGCTACAAAAGTTTTGACCAAATTACAACGGACATGATTAAGGTGAGCTGTACCACACTAATCAGTGTGTCATCTTCTCGATTTAATTATGTCACGTGAAACTTTCAACACGGGCGAGTCTTCATAGGGGCTAGGGTGTCTCACCCTTCCTATTTTTTTGTTTTATATATATATTAGGCTCATCCCCCCATTTTCTTAGTTTTATCCCCTTTGCCCTATCCTCACACCCATCCTACGTAGCGCTTACATGACGGATCATCCTCCAAAAATGGACCATCACCATACCGCATAGCCTAAAATATATAGGATTTTGAGAGTCCGTCACTCCCAATTTTTCATTCAAACTTAGCCACTCACTCTAAATGCCACTATTTTATATGACAAACACTTATAATCATACATTCAATTATTCATACACTTTTACTATAAAAATATGTATATTTTCCTAAGAAAAAAGGGACACCATTATTTACTTTAATGTAGCTTTCATTTTTTTTGTCACACCTTCAAATTACCACCTAGGGAATGTCCCTGTTAGGCGTGTGACAAACCAATAACGAGCTACTAATCATGTTGAACCCATACAAGTTTTTAAATGACAATCATCACTTATTAATAAAAAGTATCAACAATAAGTTTCAATAAACCCAACATTGTTCAGCGGAAGCAAATAGTAAACCATAGGTAACTGTTTCAAAACCAATGTATAATATCAAGGAATTAGTCACATGAATCCCTCCAGTCGACCCATGACCACTCCAGCTACTCCAGACAGCAAGTTTCCAAATCCAAGATATCTAACGACCTGCGAGCATGCAACAAGTGTATCAGACAACGCTGGTGAGTTCATAGCTTTACGAAAACGTTAGTTACCAAGTGTTTAGTTAATCCATTGAATTTAATGTTGATAATACCCCGAATACAAGACGGCTTCTGATTTACATTGCCCTTTCTCCAATGCTCCTATCAAAGCATTGGTCATCACTAGGTCATTAGTTCAACACCCGTCCTCCCAGGTACGGGGTGAGGTTGCCAAACCTAAGTAGCGCTACTAACTAATACCATGTTACCTCACTGGTAACCAAACAACACGGAGGGACTTTAAAGGTGATAGGATGAGTATATTACCCAACATTCCCGTTTTTACCCAAAAGACTTATCCCTCCCCGGGATACCCACTGACTGTCCCAACCACCTGGACACATGCTCAAGAGAGATGAACTCACCTTTGATTTGCTCGGTAGAATTTATTACTCGTTTAACAACAGTGGTTTATCAAGCCCTATGATAGTTACACATAACAATCAGTTTGCATACAAGCACAACACGTATCATTTCACATTTATTCATTAGCTAGTGCACACGAATACCAGTGTCGACATTCATCATTAAACATGGTATATCAATTAATCAAGCACGAAACCCCATCAATATAGTGTGTTTACATACTAGGTGCTACCCCTAAAGAGCTATACTTCTCACACCGCATTTCAATTATTCTAATAATGTTTCATCTCAAACATATAAACAGGGTGTGACTTCATGTACCATTCGTGGTCCTTAGACCCGACGTGCGAGACCCAGGCCCAAACCTGTCCCGGCCCGCAACCCATACGTGTTTTCTGTTTTAGCTTATGGCCCACCCGAACCGGCCCAGTAGTTTAATCCCCCGGTACTCAAACCAATCGGCCCAACTCAATTGCATGAATTCATTAGTTCATTCATTTATAACAGCCCAACTTAATTATCTACATATCCACGGCCCAATTCCCATTGTTATCGCAACCAACACTCTTATCAAACAGTTTCCTAACATTATGCCACCCAGATTACGGCTGGACATCATATGAATTTTTTATTAGTTCACACAAGTGCTAATCATCATTCTAGACTTTATTATATCAAGTAAAAATTCCCTTGTTTCCATTCTATAATCTATCTTTAACGGAAACTAAATCACCTATTCCCATTCGGATTAAATCTCGTACATATATCGCCAAACAATCATTCACTCAACCCGAGATTGTTATATCATGCGTTACTGATCTATATGCATAATCACACAATGATCAATTATATTTCGAACTCATGTATGCACAATCCTAAACATAGATTAACAAGCAAGAACATAATCCAATTTCTCACGTTTTACATACGGCAATTAATACATATTCCATGCAAAGTCAATTATTAACAGTTTCTTTAATGTGCAATACCCGAATCCATGAACAACCGTCTATGCGTACATATCAGAATATTTGAAACATCGTATTTAGTTGACAAGAACCCTAGTTATACATCAGTTTTCAACACATACACTCCCTGAATCCGATCTCATCAGTTTATTAGCATCAAAATTACTAAATTCCTATCATTATACAACTCGGATCAGTTGATATCATTCATGCGACTTCAGATCATGAACACAATTCAAGAACAATTAACATACACCACAATAGATCACAACCACTTAAACCAAAAAGAATTAATTCAAGTCATGGTAACTGCACTAACCGAGATAGAATGCGTGAGTCAAAAGGAGTGGAGCTTCGAATGTCAAGTTTGTCGTCAATCATCAGAGGAGGAAAGGGGAAAGTAGGGTTATGTTGCAATTGTAAGATTAAATATATTTATTTTATATTTAATCTAGTAGTCATATAATCATTTACATTATATGGATCAAAATATATAACAATCCTATTAAATAATTAGTTGGTAATTGTTGATGGGCCTAATTACCCTTATTAACTAATTAGGGTTTCCTCTTGGGTGCATATATAAGGAGACTAATGTAGATGTTTCAAGGTTAGACACACAACCTAATTACTCTCATAACATCAATCGACCTCCTCTCCATAACCGATTCCCTTGTCGGTTTCTCATCATCACCATCATTAGATTGCACCCTAAGGAGGAACCAGACCAAGCTGACAATCATGTCAAACACTGTTGCTGCGTCTCCATCTGGATTCTCTGCTGGCCTGTGCTGATGCAATCAAAGGTATGTTTTCATGTTTTCCATTATGTTTAAACAGAACTGATCAACATGTGGTATCAGAGCATATGTTGATTAGTCAGTTCTGTTTTCGTATCCATCAATTCCGGGATAGAAATCTGGAAAACAAAACTTTGAAAACCTAATAAAACTCGAAACCTTGTTTCGAGTCATTCTTTCTAAAAATTTCGGATCTTATGTTTTTGATGTTTAGATCACTATTCCGAAATCAAATGTGTTAAGTTACTGTTCCGAAATCATTAAAATCCCAGATTTAGGATTCTAGAATTTTGTTTGTTTTTTTTTTTTTTAGGGTTCATCATATGTTCTTAGGAAAATTCAAAATTCCTTTATGTTTTGGAATATAATTTGGATTTTTGAGTGTTATTTCCCTGTTTGATCCAATTTAATCTGTTAAGTTTATTCGAAAACTGTTGAAAGATATACAGTTATAATTTTCGAAATATTATGATAAAATTAGATCATCACTAAAACATGAAACCATATCTCAAAATCCCTAACAATTAGAATTTTCGGTTATGTTTTCACATTAATAGCTGTAACAGAAGTTTCGAGATAAGTTTTAACCACCCGAGACAAAGGTCTCGACTCGAGACCACAAGAACTCGACTGGAAATCATAAGTGTTCTCAAATGTTTATAACTCGAGACAACGATTTCGACTCGAGATCATAAGGTCTCGACTCGAGACCACTGAGGTTTCGACTAAGGGCTTAAATCTGTACAACTCGAGACAAAGGTCTCGACTCGAGACCATAAGGTCATAACTCGAGACCATAAGGTTGCGACTCGAGACCATAAAGGTCACAACTCGAGACCTCATAAGGAGTCAAGATCTCATAATTCACAGCAGTCGAGACCATGATTATGACTCGAGACACTGAGGTTGCGACTCGAGACCATTAATGAGTCGAGACCTCATAATGTTATAAGCTGAGTCGAGACTTGACTCGAGATCTCACTCGAGACCTCATAACTGACTCGAGACCTGACTCGAAACCTCATTATTTTAGGCTGTTTCATCTGAACTAAAATTTAGCTCGGGGTTCCGCCCGAACCCCGTGCAAGGGGCACGTTGTTCCCCTGCAAACCCCTAGTGAACTCACCGCGGAGTTCGATCCGTGCTAATGGGTGGTTTGCTATTAAATGATTGGTTTTGTAAATACTTAGTTAATTAATAAGGATTAAATAATGTTTCACAAAACCCAAATGGCTTAACTTGAATGAGCTTCGGATGTATCACTTCTGGCCAAAGCTGATTTGATGCATCTACTTATCGTTCAAGTATTACGAAAGCTATGTTAAGTGTGCATCATAAACATGAATGTCTTAATATCTGGCCAAAGCTGATTTAATTCCTTCATAGATGGCATACTTAACGAGTGCATAACTAAAGTGATTGTTTCAATTCTGGCAAAAGCTGATTTGTCACAAATACTTTGCACACATGCTTAAATGATTACACTTCTGGCCAAAGCTGATTTGTCTTCGTTTAAGTAGAACTCTAAATAAGTCTATTATTTTGATGTTAGTAATAGACATATCACAACCTCTTCACATAATGATCCTTAGATTAATGATCCTTTATTTTTATTTTATGATCATTTCGTCTTCCTTATTTCTTAGTACCCATAATTTTACTCACTATAATTTTCTTCTATAAATCTATATCTCATCCACTCTAATTCTTAAGCCTAAAATGTTTTGCTTTATTTAAAGTTTCTATAAGAATTAGCTCTTAAATTAAATCCTTGATTATCTCTTAAGACACGATAATCCTATTGCTCTCTTCTGATAAAACACTACAGAAGAAAAGTAGAGCATGATGATTAGGATAAATCGAACATGATGTCTCTTATGATAATCAAGAACTCTCTAACATAATTGCTATCACTAAAGTTATTCCAGATTAAGTCTTTCCTAAGACTAATCTATTATTGTGGAATAATCACTAGAACTCCTAAGATGCATGCCTTCATTTAAAATTGTAAACTATAAAGTTAAGTGGTGTATGTGAATATATTATAATGTACAATACCATGACCCATAAAGTTAAGGGCTTACGCATGGAAATAAGTACATTTTTCCAGTACATTACATACTAAGATTTTCACTTGTACAATTTGATGCCTTATAGATCAACTATAACACTCAAAAGTACCAAAGTATAATGAGTGTGTTGATAAGCAACACATGTACAAAGAAATAAATATTTGACGCTGGAAAATAAGTTGTTACTCACCTTACAACCACTTAAACTTTAAAAGAGGATTGTTCTAAGGTCCATAGACAAATTACAAGTGTTAATTCCACCTCTAAGGTTCTTCAAGGGAAAATCTCACTGCATAATTATGCCATTAGACTAGGCATAAGCAACGAGACTATCCATTATTCAGAAGAACAGTTGGATAAGTTAATTAGGTAGTCACTTACTAATGATATTTAAGTCTGGTAATTTTAATATTCCAATTAACACATGATTAGTTGACTCTAGTTCCATACGTTTCCTTACCAGAACTCGACAAATAACTAACATGAGAGTTAGTGACAAAACTAATTGTTAAGGCTATAAGAACCATAATAAGTAGTCTTTTAACAAAGCTTTTCGATACCTTACATATTCTGAAGATTAATCAGAATATAGTATCATAATTAAGAAATGTTATGAAGATTGTGAGGTTTGCGTAGTCAACATAAAGTCACACTTACCTTAAACTCTCATTTTATTTGTTCTAAATATATGGATAGAAACATTACTAAGATGAAACTAGATGATACCTTACATTTTCACAACTTTTGTCATCATGAAAATGAGAATTTGACAAAAGGAAAATGAGACCTATAAATTTCATCCATTATAACCAAAATTCATGAGAAATCATGACATGGTTAATGAGGATGATTTTTTTTATCTAATCTCATTCTAAGTGATTTTAAATCATGACGTTATAGCCCTAAATATTACTTGGCTTAAGGAATAAGTATGGGTCCATCATAAGTCATTCATTGACATTCGTGGAACTTATTCCAAATGGAATATTCAGACATAATTCATTTATCATTTAACAGACTATCAACTTGTATCTAAATTTTGTCGCATATGGCTCACGGTCTTAGAAGAAATCTATTCATATATATATATACTTAATAAGATTTCTATTAAATATGTCCCTAAAGTTTCTTATGATATCTGGACATTAAAGAAATCAAATAAAGTATAACGTATATGTGATAGGTTCCCACGTCACGTACCTCATTGAAACTTCTCTTGTAGCATTTTTAGAGATATTAAAGCTCAGTGGGAGCATTAAGTGTCTTAATAATAACTTGCAATAGTTGCATGAGGTGGGGGAGTGAAAATTTTACATTACCTAAATTTGCACCTCTTGTACAAGACACCGCTCCATCACGACATTGTTCTATCATAACTTGTCTCCTTAAAATCTAATGCTACTCTTACAAAAGTTTCATTGTTGCTTAATTGTGGCACACTTAGATTTCTTACCTAAACTAACATAATCCTCAACAAGAGAAACTACAACGACTGACGTCATTAACTTGTTTCTCTATTAGAATTTGTTGATCGTTAAACATTGACCCTAAGCATGCTGAGTTCCTAAAGATTTCTAAGGTCAGTAGGAGCAGTCAAAGTCCTTATTATGACTTGCAAGGAATACAAGAGGCGGGGGGAAGAGTTTCATTAAATTTTCACTCCGAATTTAACTTCGATTACACCTCTTGTACACCATACTGCACCAACTCTTATAAAATTAGAATCCTGAAAATGATAGCAACCTAACCAAGAGCTAATCCATAAACTGAAACTTCTAATAAACCCAATAATCAACTCAGGAGGTCATCTAGGTTTAAAAGCCTACTAACTTTGATTATTACATAACCTCCCTAATGAAGTTGAAATGGATTTTGGAAATGTTTACTGATCCTATCTCTTCAAATTAAGCCATTAGTGTCAATCAATCTTCTAATAAAATAGTTTTCTAGTAAAACTGATTTTATGTGTTCGTATAACGTTTGGGATTTGATTGAATTACCTAAGAGTGTTCATAAATAAACCAAACCCTGATACAAACGTTAAGAGACTAAGAAACATGATTGATTGTCAAAGGTTATACTTAGGAAGAGATAAATTATCAAAGTTTTCTTTGAGGATCATCACTGTTCTAGTTGCTTATAATAGTTTAAGGCTACATTAGATGAACATTAAAAACAATTTTCCCTAACAAACTGGCTGACACATTTACATGTTCATAAAACAACCTGAAAGTTCTAAACTGAAGGTTAAGGAACACTTTGTTTGTAAGTCAATAAAATCCATGTATGGGTTAATGCAAACATTATAATGTGATGAAATCTTAACGTAATTATTTTCATCAACAACCAAGTGGATTAATGTACCTACCTCAAGATGAGTGGGAGCAACTAAAATAAACTTGTCTATATAGATGACATTCTTTTGACAAGTATATGTTACATAAGTCAAAGCATTGTTAACACAAACTTTGATATAATAAATCTCAGAGATATCTCTTACATGACTGATATCATAACATACTGAGATAGACCCAATGGGATATTAGTTCCGTTCCATAAGTTTAACCTTAAATGGGTCCTTACATATGTAACAAACAATACTGCTCTCCTTTAGAGGATAATAGGATAAATGAGATTATTTCCTTACGCTTCATTAATTGGAAGCCTTATGTAAGTTTAAGTCTATGCTCGTTTAGATATTACTCACATTGCAACATACTAGATATGTCTAGATTAATGTGAAGCATCTAATGGAGTATTACAATATCTTTAAAAGAAACGAGAAGCTATAATTTAAAGAAGAAGTGAGAATTAAAACCGGTTTATTACTCTAACTTTGAGATATTCAAAGATGACAAAATGTAATTTCGGGTATATCTTTATGTCAGCAGAGAAAACCTATTTCATGGAGGAGTCATAATGCACTGATATTAACAACCTAAGTTATCACGACATAATATAGTCACTAAATGTTGTTGGAAATTTATCAGTGGACTCATAAGTTTATTAACTCCATATAATTAATGTTTTGAAGACTTAGTGTGATAAAGTCAGCTACCATGACTCCTTGAACAGTAACACTTCAAGAGGTGCTGCATTAAATTTCGATACGCAATTAATTATTCGTTTATGAACGAATTGAGGAAACTAAGTTTTGTATCGAATACATTCATGATATGCTTAAGGATCCTATAACTAAAGGGCTATTACCCATAAGTCTTATTAAGAGAGCTCATAGACGGGTATTAATTAATGGCCGTGCGCAACTGCATATCGTACTATGAATGACTAAGTATTAGTTAATTTTCCTCATCAGTTTGATTTTGTATGTCTCTAAGAATATGTCAAGTCGACATAATGGCATATAGACAAATAAAGTTACAAATCAAACAAAGGGCTTATGCGTATTTTGATCATAACGATTAGGTTTTAAATTAAGGCTATAGTATGATTAATGGGGGTCCTGAGTCGCATAATGATTCAACGGCTGTATTTCTATGCTATAGTACTTGTTTAAGGCTAAAATGAGTGTTAACTCATGATCAGGCTTACCTAATACTCATAGTAAATGATTACTCGGCTAAGTGGGAGAATGTAAGATTAAATATATTTATTTTATATTTAATCTAGTAGTCATATAATCATTTACATTATATGGATCAAAATATATAACAATCCTATTAAATAATTAGTTGGTAATTGTTGATGGGCCTAATTACCCTTATTAACTAATTAGGGTTTCCTCCTGGGTGCATATATAAGGAGACTAATGTAGAGGTTTCAAGGTTAGACACACAACCTAATTACTCTCATAACATCAATCGACCTCCTCTCCATAACCGATTCCCTTGTCGGTTTCTCATCATCACCATCATTAGATTGCACCCTAAGGAGGAACCAGACCAAGCTGACAATCATGTCAAACACTGTTGCTGCGTCTCCATCTGGATTCTCTGCTGGCCTGTGCTGATGCAATCAAAGGTATGTTTTCATGTTTTCCATTATGTTTAAACAGAACTGATCAACAGCAATACTCTACGTGCCCTCATGTATGCGCATGATTTTTAAGAGTTGGACTTGGGCGACTTGGGCCTAAAGTGTTTGGGCCAAGAGTAACCAAGAGGGTATGAGGGAGTGTGTGGTCGAAGCCCAAAATAATATGCGGCTGACTGAGTTTATAAACCATCACTAGCGTCTAAAAACGTAACAATCATGCATAATTAAGTCGCGTTGGTCCATCTTACATCACACACACCTAAATACGTGTAAATGGAACATGAAGAGCAATGATACAATTTAGGTGTTACGAGATTAGGCGATTCCCATCCTTGAAAGTTTGGGTTGTCACATCATCCCCAACTTGAAAGAAATTTCATCCTGAAATTTGAATAGCGGTCACAGAAGTGTGAAGTGATAGATCAGGATGACTGTGGGTTTTCCTCGGGTGCCACATCATCCCCAACTTGAAAGGGAATTTCGTCCCGAAATTCACCAGTTGCATCCGGATTCAATTCAACATTGCCAAACAGGTTAGGGTGCTTGAGCTTCATCTGATCTTCACGTACCCACGTGAACTCCGGTCCATGTCTTGAGTTCCAACGAACTCTCGCGTTTGGGATTCAACCAAGTTAACTAACCTTGGTTTCCTGGTCCATGTTTTGGATAGGTTCCTTGACAACCGCAACTTGTCGTTAACTTTAGGCTCTAACAAGGGTGTCACAAGTGTTAACGTTATCCAATTTGCTAGGTAACTCGAGTTTGTGAGCCACGTCACTGATTCTTTCCAGAATTTTGAATGTCCCAACATATCGTAATTAAGGTTGCCACATTTCCCAGAGCGTACCGCACCCTCCCTGAGTGAGACTTCCAATATGACACGTTCGCCTGCAGCGAACTCCCAGTGTTCCCTAAGTTATCAGGTTTCCTGGCGATCACGCTTTGTCGCCACATGATTTCCAATCTACATAATCTTCCCAAGAGTTTCGAGTGCAAGCCCTGGACCCGTGCCTAGGTGGTCATCCACCTCAATCCACGAAGAGTTTGGCATTATCATCTATGCGATGCCCCACACAGAGCTGTCTGAATACTAGAAAGGTAACAGCTACGGTAAAACTCAGCCAAAAGTATACGTCCTTCCAATTTACACTAAGTTAATCCCACACATGCTCGCAGCATGTCTTCGAGTATCAGGGGGGTTTGTTTACTCAAACCATTCCTCCTATGATGATAAGTAATGCTCATGTCTAGACGTGAGCCAAGGGTGTTGTGTATTGCTAGCCACAAATCAGGTATAGCTCAAAATCGGAGGTATTAGGAATTGGCACCTCGTGCCTAAAAGCCGCCTCCTCAGAGGAACATTCACAACTGTGAAGACTTGTCAGTTTTCTTAATTGCAAGAAAGTGTGCTAGTAACGTGAGTCCATCAACGATCAACCAGGTGATAATATTTCTGTTGGGATTGAACCCTATCAGAGGAACAGATAATTAAAGCCAAAACTGGATCAGAGCAGTGGATCCAAAATAAGCAGATGTTTACATACAAGTCTCTCCCCTTGAAAGTGATTTCAACATCTGCTGACCTCTTATCTGCTGATCTTGCAAACTGTTGACCTACAACTGCTGCTCAAGAAAAGAACTGATGGAAGACTAAAGCCCTGCTGATTCAATCTACTGCCTTGAGTCAAGCACTGCTGATCCGGACAAGTACTGCTGGGTTCACAGCAGTGGAAGGTTGCAGCAGCCGATCTATAGTCTGTCTTGTATTGTAATGTAATAGCAGTAGTTAACATAGCATTGTTTGTATAGATCAGAGGTTAGAGTTTGTTAGGAGGTTAGATGTCACTTTCATGGTGACGTCAGCTAAGATGCTCAGTGGTTTGCTAGTGCCTATAAATAGTTCAGTACTTTGTACTGTTCTATCTGCTCTTTTGCATCATCGTCTTCTTTGCACGAACAAACAACTGAGCTCTGGCTGAGGGGGAGTTTGCATTCATTCATCAATCATTGTAATCGTTATTGAAATAAATTCAATCTTCCGATTCATTGTGAAAAGATGTTTGATCAAAGTATTACTCTCGTTTGATTGTATGCAAAGTTTGTTTTCATCATAATTCCGCTGCACACTCATCCATTTTCATTTTAATTACAAACACAAAATACAATCAGAAACAAACTCAGATCCAACAATTGGTATCAGAGCCTGGACAGTCAAATTTGATTTAACAATCATTTTGACGTAAATAGTTCAGCTCATAACAGTTGATACTGATCGTTTGTTCGTTTGTTGAAAAACAGAGCAAGGATTAATCACCATTAAAGTTGATTTCTCAGTGTCTGTAAAACAACAAGAATGACGTCACAATCTCAGGATGATAAAAACAACATCGGCTCGCTTTTTAAACCACCTATGCTAAAAAGAAATGAGTACAACATCTGGCAGAGGAGGATGGGTCACATCCTCGCTCAACAAAGCACAGGTTGTTGGAGGTCTGTCGTCTTTGGTCCCCACGTTCCCACAGTGCCAAGCGCTGAAGATGCTAAAAAGTTCGTTCCAAAACCAGTTGAAAATTATACCGAAACCGACTATCAAAAGTTCGAACTAGATGCTAAAGCGTTTAGCATCATAGCATCAGCACTGCCCAATGCAATATATGCTGGACTGTTACATTGTAACAATGCTAACGAGTTATGGGAGGTGCTTAAGGAACAGTTTGGGGGAACCGAAGAAGTCATAGAAAACAATAGGGAAATCCTGAACCAACAGTATGAAACATTTTGTCATGTTAGAGGTGAATCACTGACGCAACAATTTGAGCGTTTCAGTTGTCTCATCAGTGAACTAAGGCTTGTTAATACCACTTTTACAAACTCAACTCAAAATAGCAGGTTCCTCAGGTCACTGCCAGAAAAATGGGACACCATAGCTTTTGTCACCCGAAACTCACCTGAGTTCAAGGATCTGACCTTGACCCAACTCCATGGTCGACTCCTGACCTACGAAAGGGAGTTGAACCAGAAAAGGAAGTTACAAGAGTCAGGAAAAGCCATTGATGATTATACATTCGGTAACACTGCTCTTCTGGGTCAAGAAGAATCTGGGAGCAGTGGTAAGGATCAGGGTTATGATCACTTCATTGACATAACTGCTGGTGCAAATTTTAACAACCCTGATCCTCACTCTGCAAGTTATGCATTCACTGCAAACGAAAACCAGATGTCAGAAAATCTAAGCTTTGAACTCAATGATTTACAACATTTTGATCCCACTGACTTAGAAGAGATGGATATTCTGCACCAGTTGGCTTTGCTAAGTGTTAGAACTAGCAAATTCTATAAAAGAACAGGGAGAAAATTCCCAGGACTTCATGGGAATTTGAGGGTTGGGTTGGATAAATCGAAAATCAAGTGTTACAAGTGCAATAGGTTAGGGCACTTTACTAGGGAATGCAGAAGTCAAAACAATGGACCAATAGTTACTCATCCTAGCTCTAACCCTAGACCACAAAGTCAAAACACTGTGCACTATACCCAATACACCCCTGCAGCTCAAGTGAACACTGCTCACTATGCTGTAGCCCCTGTGCCTGTGCATTATGTCCAAACTACTGTCCCACAAATTCAGTACGTTCAAACCCCTGCTCCACAGGTACAAGTGCAACCTGTTGCACCTCAAACCACTGCTCCAGCAGCAGTACAACCAGATCAACAAAGTTTTTTCACTCAAGGGTTTGTTGACTGGAGCAGTATGCCTGAAGACCTTAGTGATGAAAATTTTGCACTCTATGCTTCTAATGATTCTTCTCATAATGAATTTTTTTTGATGGCATTAGAGTCAATACAGGAGGGGATTGAAACTGAAGAGGAACAGCTGAGTATTGAAACAGTGGATGAGGTGACTGAAGCAGTGGTTACTGCTGTGGCTGGTGAACTACTGTTGGGAGAAAGTTCAGGTACCCTGATTGAACCACTGACAGACCCATGGTCCGAAGAGAACAAGGAAGAAAAGAAAGAAGAAAAAGCAGGTGAGAAAGAAGAAAGAGCTGAAGATGAAGAAAATCCTCAATGTGATTGTGCAATGATGGCTGCTGCCAAGGTATCACCTCAAGTTCTTGAAAAACTGTGTTCTGACAATTGCATTATTGCTTTTGCTAACATCAAAGAGGTGAACGAAAACCTTCGGGATAAAATCTTAACTGATGAAGTCAAATTTGAAAGATCTCTAAAAGAACTTAAAAACAAATTGGCTGAAAAAGAAAAGGAGATTAGCAGCATGAAAGAAGAGCAGAGCATAACCAAAACCCAACTCCAAACTATGGTAGAAAAATACCAAGTTTGCAAAAAGGAGTTAGAGTCCACCCAGATCACATGTGAGAGATGGGTGGAATCATGCAAAGGGTATGAGGTTATGCTTGAAAAACAGATAAAAAGCAATGTGAAATTTGGGGTTGGTTATAGAAAACATGATGATGAAAACACCGTTTTTGGAAAATCTGTTCAAACCACTGATGTAACCACTGAGTTCATCCCCACAAACAAGAATGGCCAAGAAGTAAAAATCACTGACAAACTTGGTAACAAAATCACACTTGACAGACCAATGGGATCCTCTACTTTTGAGGAGCTTGAAAATTATCAGTTTAAACCAAAATGGTCTGATGAGTGTGATATTCTTGAAAATTTCAAGCCAATGGACTTTACATCAACTGATGGTGTTAAAGCTCCAAAAGCTAAAGTCATATCTCTCAAGGACATCCCAGCAGTGGTTAAAACCTCTGCTGCAAAGGAGTCTGAAAAGGGAAAGAAGAAAGAAAAAATTGATAACTTGTTTTGTGAATTCTGTGAGAAAAGGAATCATCTAACAAAAGACTGTTTCCACTTAAAAGCTTATGATTTAAACAGAACAAGTGTCATTGTTTCAGCTGAAAGTTGCATTGTTTGTGGTAAAACAAACCACAAAACTCAAGCATGTGTGTATCTCAAAAACTTTGATGTGAAAAAGAATGAGTACATTGCTAAAACATCCTTGAGTCCATCATCATCATCATCATCTGTCAAATTCACCAAGAAACAACCACTGTTTGTGCCAGTTCAAACAGCTGTCACAAAACAGCTGAACCAAACATCTGTCAAAAGAGATGTTCAGGTTACTGATGCACCCCCTGCTAATCAATTCAGAAAAGGCAAGGAAAAACAGTCTTACCAAAGGATTCCACACGTTTATGAGGCCTACAAAAGGCCCTCTAATCCCAGAGTGAACAGGCATCCTTTTGGTTACCAGCAGGTGATTGGTCAGGACCCACAACAGTGGTTAGAGAAACACTGTCCTAAAATAGTCCAAACCCCTGACCTAACCACTGTCCATCATTCTGCATCCATCCCAGACACTGTTGAGACCCCATCCAAATCCCTGCTGGCTTTGGAGACCCTAATAAACTAATCCTTTTACTTCATGTGCAGGGAGCTTCTGCATGCTTTGATAGTCTTTGGTATGTAGATAGTGGAGGCTCCAGGCACATGACAGGATGTAAAGCCCTCCTCAAAGACTTTAAAATCCATGGAGGGGGTGATATATCCTTTGGGAATAATAGTAAAGGGAAAGTTCTGGGGTCTGGTACAGTGCAGTCTGGAAATATAAAATTTGAAAATGTCAATCTGATAGACAATCTAAAATTCAACCTTCTGAGTGTATCACAAATGAGTGACAAAGGGTTTGGGTCATTCTTCACAAAAGATTGTTGTAGGATTGTTGGACCAGAAATGGTCAAAAAGATTGAAGCAATAATCAACACTGGTCAAACTAAACTTGTTGCTCAAAGAAGTGGCAATGTTTATGTTGTTGACATGTCAAAAGAGTGTCCCAGAGCTGATGCCTGTCTGTTCTCAGCTACCTCTAACAAAGAGACAGAACTTTGGCACAGAAGGCTGGGGCACACAAATCTTAAGACAATCACTGAAATTTCAAAAAATGGTTTGGTGAGAGGCCTACCACAAAAATTGTTTTCATGTCCTGAACATTGCATTTCCTGTTTAAAAGGAAAACAACATAAAAGTTCTTATAAGTCCATTGAAGAGTCCAAAACAACCCAGTGTTTGCAGATGCTACACATGGATTTGTTTGGCCCTGTTCAAGTCATGAGCCTCAAAAAGAAAAGATATTGTTTGGTTATTGTTGATGACTTTTCTAGGTTTACATGGACTTTCTTTTTACACTCAAAAGATGAGACTGCAGGCATTTTGCAAGACTTTGTGACACAGGTTGAAAAGCAATTTGACCTTCCAGTGAAAAGCTTCAGGAGTGACAATGGCACAGAATTTAAAAATAAGGAGTTGGATGCCTTCTGTGTGAAGAAAGGGATTGTAAGGCAGTACAGCATTCCTAGAACACCAGAGCAAAATGGGGTTGTTGAAAGAAAGAACAGAACTTTGATTGAGGCTGCCAGAACTATGCTTGCAGATTCAGGTTTACCATTAACTTTCTGGGCAGAGGCAGTAAACACTGTCTGCTATGTCCAGAACAGAGTTTTAATAAACCCCAGGCACAAAAAGACTGCTTATGAAATTCTGTATAAAATCAAACCACTGATCTCGTATTTCAAGGTGTTTGGCTGCCCATGTTTTATTTTTAAACCTAAAAGATTCCATTTCAAAATTTGCAGCCAAAATTGATTGTGGTTATCATCTGGGATACTCAACCACTGCCAAGGCCTACAAAGTGTTCAATACACGGACCAAGGCAGTGGAGGAGACTTTGAATGTAAAGTTCAATGAACTTTCATCAATGAAAATCCCAGCAAATCCTGCAGATCTGTTTGATCTTGAAAAATTTACTTTTGAAAATACTGCTGTCAAGACTAACAGTGCAGGTCCATCAGAGGATACAACACCAGACTATGGGTATGAAATCATCATCCCTCAAAGGTCTGCCACAAAGGGAAAAGCACCAGCTGTTCAAAACGGTTGTCAAAGCTCAACCACTGCTACCTCAACAGTTGTTGACCAAAGTAGCCCATCCACCACTGCTTCCACATCCTCAAACACTGCTGACAAAAGTCCTCAAACAGTGGATAAAAGTCAGCAGTTGTCCATTTCATTACCTCCTATTCCACCACCTTTTGAAGCCACTGCTGGATCATCAAAGTCCCCAGCAGTGGTTAGCTCAGATGATACACATTTGCAGCCTTCACCAACCAATGCCATCATACCATACCAAGGAGATTTAATCTTCTTGAGATCTCATCCACCTGATCAAATCATTGGCAACATAAATGAAGGGGTGCTCACAAGAAGCCAAACCCAAAACATTTGTCTTTTTGCTGGTTTTCTATCACTCCATCAGCCAGTCAAGTACCAAGAGGCACTGAAAGACAACAGCTGGGTAGAAGCCATGCAAGAGGAGCTCCAACAGTTTAAAAGACAACAAGTATGGGAGCTTGTACCACTGCCAGAAGAGGTTAGTCCCATTGGCACAAAGTGGGTCTTTAAGAACAAAACTGATGAAAGGGGTATTGTTGTCAAGAATAAAGCCAGGATTGTGGTTCAAGATTACAGACAGGAAGAGGGGATTGATTATGATGAAACATTCGCCCCTATTGCAAGATTGGAAGCCATTAGACTGTTCCTGGCCTTTGCTGTCAACCACAATATGAAGGTGTTTCAAATGGATATCAAAAGTGCTTTCCTCTATGGTACAATTCAAGAAGAGGTGTATGTTTGTCAACCTCCAGGTTTTGAGGATTCATTTTATCCAGATCTTGTCTACAGGCTGAACAAAGCCCTGTATGGCCTGAAACAAGCACCAAGGGCCTGGTATGAAACTCTTTCCAACTTCCTACTCTCAAATGGTTTCAAAAGAGGTACCATTGATAAAACACTGTTTCTAAAATGGAGAGGGAAGGATTTAATGATTGTCCAAATTTATGTGGATGACATTATTTTTGGAAGCACATGTAACACAATGTGTGAAGAGTTTAGAGAACTCATGACAGCTGAGTTTGAAATGAGTGCAATGGGTGAGCTGCAATGCTTTCTTGGTCTCCAAGTACAACAAATGCAAAATGGAACTTTCATTCATCAAAGCAAATATGCTAAAGAACTTTTGACCAAATTTGATATGAATGATTGTAAACCATGCAGCACACCCATGGCAACAAATAAGCTGGTCATGTCTGATGAAAAGGATGAGCTGATTGACCAAACACTTTATAGAAGCATGATTGGGTCTTTATTGTACCTAACTGCATCTAGACCAGACATCATGTTTGCAACATGTGTCTGTGCAAGAAGTCAATCAGCTCCCAGAAAATCAAATCTCATTGCTGTAAAAAGGATCTTCAGATACATAAAAGGTGCTCCCACACTTGGTATCTGGTATCCAGCTAATGGGAACATTAAGCTTTCAGGTTTTTCAGACAGTGACTTTGCTGGATGTCACACCACAAGGAAGTCCACATCAGGAGGGTGCCAGTTTCTAGGTGATTGCTTGGTTTCTTGGCAAAGCAAAAAGCAAGCAGCAGTTTCAACATCCACTGCTGAAGCTGAATACATTGCTGCTGCAAGCTGTACAGCCCAACTCCTGTGGCTTCAAAATCAGTTACTGGATTTTGGTATCACTGCCTTAAAGACACCACTCATGTTGGATAGCCAGGCAGCAGAAAATATCATCAAAAATCCAGTTTCCCATTCAACCACCAAACACATCGACATCAGACATCACTTTGTGAGGGATTGCTATGAAAAAGGTTTGATTTCTCTGCATTATGTCCCAACTAAAGACCAGTTGGCAGATGTGCTCACAAAAGCACTTGATACAGCCACCTTTGAAAGCTTGGTCTCTAGAATTGGGATGCTAAACATGGAATAACAAGCAACATCTTGTTTTTCTATGTATAAAAGCACTAAAATGTTTTCAGAAAATAAAAAATCCATCCTTAAAAATAGCTAAAAATGAAATTTTTCATTAAAAGTCTGCCATTAACCACTGTTTGTTCAAAAGTCTGCTCTGCTTCAAAGTCTGTCCACTGCTGAAAGCCATCCTCTGCTCTCTCATTTCCTTGATAAACTCTGTTGTTCAAAAAGCAGTGTCTTATCCACTGATATGTTATCCACTGATAGTGAAAATCATCCACTGCTTTCATTTTACCGTTGTAACCACTGCCTTCATCAGTAGCTTTCACAAAAGTACTGTCCTTCATTTCATCAGAGTTTGGCATGTGGGCAGTACATAGTGGTCAGTCCTTTTGTAACCGCTGCCACGTCAGCCTTCACGTTTTCCTCTATAAATCCCCACTTCACATCAAAAACAGGGTTTTACTGTCGAATTGAATTCTTAAAAATTCTCTTCTCAAAACAGTTTTTCATCTCATTTCTTCACAAATTTCTTCGATCATCATCTTCAAAATGACAAAATCGAAGCCATCTGCAAAACCCTCATCCAAATCCACATCGAAAACAGCCTCTCAAAAGGCAATCTCCACTGAAATCCCATATAAACCATCTCACAATCTCCTGGGTCTTCTCTCAAAACCAGGAACCACCAAAGTTTTCGATTCCATCATTGACACCATGGCAAAATCGAAGTACAAAACTTTGTTCACTGCCGATGCACCAATCTATTTGGAGACCCAAAAAGAGTTCTGGAAGAATGCAACCCTTGAAAAACAAGGAGACACTGCAACCACCATACACTCTTCTATAAAGGGTAAAGTTGTCCAAATCACGCCACAATCCATCTCAGAGGTCTTTCAACTCGGTGATCAGGAAGGTAAAATTTCTTTCACTAAAAACGAGTTACAAACTGACTTCATTGAAAGAGGGTTTGGAGCCACCATGATGAAGAAACTTACCTTACAAAAAGGTTATTTTCCTTCTGCAACCAGATTTTTATTTCATACCCTCCTACTATGTGTTTCAAATAAAACCACTTCTTTCAATGAAATCCCTTTAAAGATTCAAAATCTGGGATATGCAATTCTTCAAGAAGAAAATTTTAACTATTCTCGGGAAATTTTTAAAGATTTGGTTAATAATGTTGAAACAAAATCATTCTTACTGTTTACAAGGTTTTTAAGTTACTATTTTGAAAAGAAATTCAGTAAGGATGATCTAGCTGCAATAAACCAAGGTGATTCTACTCAAATAAACAGTTTAACAACTGAAACTTTTTCAAGAATGTTAACACCTTGCAAAACACAAGCAGAGGTGCCTGAGCAGAATTTAGCAGTTACAACTGCTCCTCAGGTATCTGCTACTGAGCCCACTGCTCAAGGTGATCAAAGTGGCAGCACAACTGCTTTGAAACCAACACCTACAATCACCAAAAAGCCAAAAAGAAAAACTCAAAAACCCCCAAAACCCATCAAAAAGGCAACTCTGGAGGATGAGATACCAGAGCTACTACCTGTGACAACACAAATGTCACAAGAAACCATTGCTGCTACTTCCTCACAGCAGTTGGTACAAATATCTCAACCCATAACCGAAACTCCTCATGCTTCTTCACAAAAAGACCAGGTTGTACACATTGGGACACCACATCATGATGCTCTGGAAACACTCGTTTCCATCATCCACAGCTCAATTCCCAGAGCAAATCCTCTTTCTTCACCAAACATCACATCCACAATTCCCCTACCAACTAAACTGCTGTTGGATGCAATTGATTTGAACCAGGCACTAACCAGTCCTTCTCAATCACCTATCAATGAGAATATACCTCAACAACTGACTGGGTCTGATGTATCAATCTTTGCTAACCCACCAACACAACCTGAGGAGGTTAGACCCCTTGAGTTACAAGTAACTCTTGGTGGTAGTTCAAGTGAAGCAGCCACTACAACTGTTGAACCCATTGGTTTACAGTTGGACAGTGGTTACATCAATAAGACTTCCTTGGAGGCAATTCCTTACATAGCACCTCTGCCAACCACCAGTGGATTTATTTATCCTACTGGCAACATCAAAAGGTTGTCAAGTGTTGAAGGAAGAAGACCCCAGTACCAAGAAAAAGGGGCATCAGTGGTTAGTGTTTGGAGTACACTCCCTACCTCAACCATTGATAAAACCACTGCTAGTGGGAAATCAGATGATCCCATTAAATTGGGTGATGATTTAAAATATAAGGATTTGACGGCACGTGTTTAAAAATTGGATACATCTGTTGCAGATCTTAAAAACATGCTACAGCAGGTGTTGACAATACAAAAGATGCAATCCACTGTTGTTCCACCTCAAGCACCTGCTCCACCACAAGCTTTTGCTACAAATGAGCTCTGGAACCTTTTCCAACCTTTTCTCCAACAACAAAAAGAAATGGCTGATCAGCAACATGAATTTCATGTCCAAAAGCTGAGAAACATTATGGAGTCTAGGTACAAGAACACTCAAGCAGACATTAAGGCAATCAAGGCCCATTTATTGGAAACCACTGGCACTGCTCCTCCAACAGTACTTTTCATTGATCAACTCCCAGAAGATAATGCCAAAAAGGGGGAGAAAATTCAGGAGTGGAAGAAGAAAGGAATAGATGATGGTCTGTACATTGAACCTGAGAAGGATGCTATGACCAGAAAAATTCCATTGCCAGATGGTAGTAAAAAGGTTGATGCTACTCAAGAAGCACTTGATGAAGGAGTAGCAAGTGTTAAAAGAGATAGAATGGCAAAGGATATCTCAAGATGGAATGAGGAGAAAAGAGCTTTCATGGAACTGTATGAGCAAGGTTGTTCTGGATCAAAGGATACTAAAAATCCTAAGACAAAAAGGAAACCTAAGTCCATCCCATCCAGATTTCCAAAGCCTCCAAAACCACCATCCAAAAGCCATATGCATCAAACCTCCACCCAAACAGCTGTTGTAACTCCTGTTGTATCAACTACTGTTGGTACTTCAGTGGTTTCAACATCTGTTCTCACTTCAACACACACCACTTCAACACACAACACAACCACTACTTTACCACCACCACCACTGTCACCACCAAAAACAATCTCACCACCACTTTCACCTGCTGAGAAAAAGCAGAAGACAACAGGTGTTATAACATCTGTTGTAAAGACAGCAGTGGTTGAGACACCTGTTGTCTCAACAGCTGTTAGTCAAAAACAAACCACTGCCATACAATCTACCACCACTGATCCACCCAAAACATCATCTGCCTCTTCTAAAACAAAAAGGAGAAGGATTTACATATCAGATGATGATTCACCTTCACCACCACCAACATCCTCAAAATCTCTGTCACTTGTCACAATTCCTAAACCCATACCTCTCTCTTCAGCTCAAATTTTAAAGCCATTACCTCCTGCTGGTGTCTCATTTCCTCTAGAACACATTGCAGTCAGGGAAGAAATCAAATCCTTCTACCATGAGGATGACCCAGTTAAAAGGAGTTTGCCATCAGTTGCAGGATATCCCAGGCCTAACAATATTGAAGAATACTTGAAACTCAAGGCCAAGCAAGCAGAGGATATTGCAATAAAAAACAGAAAAGGGAAATCTGATAGAGAATTTCAGCAAAACTATCAGTTCTTACTCTCACAGGTCAATGCTATGGAGCGATTTGCTAAAAATGTATGTCAGCAAATTTCAGAAAGGGCAGATGAGTCCTTGAGAAAAGACTACATTGAGAATATCATGACCTACAAGAAATACAAGGGGGAGAAATATATGTACAAAAACTGGACCATTCCTGAGCTTGAAAAAGAAGCAGCCAGGATTCAAGAAATGATCAAGAATAAGGTCAAGCAGACTCCCCCTGAAAAATTCAAACAATTTGAAGCTGAGAAGGCATTAATGTTGAAGAGAATGAAAGAGGAGCTGATAGCAGCTGATTATGGGTCAAGGAATTCTGTGTCAAAGTGGGGAGAAGATAGGGTCAGGGCTACCTACAAGAAGTTAGAGGAACTTAGAAAGAAAGATCCAAAAGTTCCACAAAATCCTGACTATTCTAAAGCAGAGGTCTCAAAAAGACCACCAAAGCTGCAAGCTAAAAGAACCACTGCTCCAGCTGGTGCTGCCATCTACAAAAGAAGGAGCCAAAACCAGTCGAGTACTGAAACAATTCAAGATCTAATAGCTGGTGATGCTATTGTAAAAGCAGGCATGAAATTAATGATAAAAGAAGATCTTGAATTGGAACAATCTGCAAGTGCTGCTCAGCCAGTTATGAATAGGCCAGCCTCACCAAATACCTCTGCAAATAAACATCTCCCAAGAAACCCACCAGGCTCAAAAATACAAAAGTGGGATACTGACAAACAGACCTGCGTATTGACTTTGCTCAGGTCTGGTGGAGAAGTGGAGAAAATATCAAGGGAACAAGCTCTTGGCCTGAGTCTTGAAGATTTGTAGGATCTCCTTGATCTTCCACTTAGCAGGGATGATGAAGACACAGATGCCCTAGACTTTGAACTACAATTTAAAGGTCAGATAAGGGAACTGTTGTTGAGGCAATAAACACTCCACAATAATGAAGAGTTTTGGCATTATCTATTCCAGGGGGAGATTGTTGGGATTGAACCCTATCAGAGGAACAGATAATTAAAGCCAAAACTGGATCAGAGCAGTGGATCCAAAATAAGCAGATGTTTACATACAAGTCTCTCCCCTTGAAAGTGATTTCAACATCTGCTGACCTCCTATCTGCTGATCTTGCAAACTGCTGACCTACAACTGCTGCTCAAGAAAAGAACTGATGAAAGACTAAAGCCCTGCTGATTCAATCTACTGCCTTGAGTCAAGCACTGCTGATCCGGACAAGTACTGCTGGGTTCACAGCAGTGGAAGGTTGCAGCAGCTGATCTATAGTCTGTCTTGTATTGTAATGTAATAGCAGTAGTTAACATAGCAATGTTTGTATAGATCAGAGGTTAGAGTTTGTTAGGAGGTTAGATGTCACTTTCATGGTGACGTCAGCTAAGATGCTCAGTGGTTTGCTAGTGCCTATAAATAGTTCAGTACTTTGTACTGTTCTATCTGCTCTTTTGCATCATCGTCTTCTTTGCACGAACAAACAACTGAGCTTTGGCTGAGGGGGAGTTTGCATTCATTCATCAATCATTGTAATCGTTATTGAAATAAATTCAATCTTCCGATTCATTGTGAAAAGATGTTTGATCAAAGTATTACTCTCGTTTGATTGTATGCAAAGTTTGTTTTCATCATAATTCCGCTGCACACTCATCCATTTTCATTTTAATTACAAACACAAAATACAATCAGAAACAAACTCAGATCCAACAATTTCCGTTTCGAGTTGTAAGTAGACTAGTGACAAAATACATGGCAGTCTGTTCTCATTTCCATATATGTGTTTCTGATTGCTAATATCCCGCCTTGACTTTCCCACATGTCAAACATCATTCCCATGCGTGGCTATGTGGGCCTTCAGGCCCGGTCACCAGTACATGGTCTTCAGGTCTTAATACATCCTACCAAAACTGAGATGAATTGAATATCGAGGCCCGTGTGCTTCGCCTGCACCAGTTCCCTAAGGTTGCTGTATAGTGAGGTCTATATTCATTCCATGATGTAGCAAATATCGCCCGACCTGCAAAAGGTTGCTTCCCCATGCCCTGCATGGGTCAATCTTGAGAACTCTCCCCCTTTAGTTCTCTAATTTGAACATGGCGAGTCTGATCAGGTATGTTAATGTCGATAGCAGGCTGCAAAGCTCGTGCACGTCCAGGTTTCATGGTCGTATTCATTCAAAAGTTCCATCCAGCGATGCTATTACATGTTTAGCTCTTCCGAAACAAAGGTACACGGGAGGCCCTTGTGATCGGTCTAAGTGGTGCATTCGGTACCGTCCAAGTAATGCCTCTAATTCAAATCCAAAGACTATGGCTTCCACCCCTGGTTGTGGGTCGTGCAATTCTTCCTGTTAATCCACCACGTAAATTGTCGCCTTCTCGTGTTGCATCGGCGTGTATCTGGGACTCTGATTCGAATCATCATGGTATACCACTAGATCACTGTCACACCCCGAAATTATCAGAGCTGGCATGACTGGACTGGTATCTTCATTGCACAGCGGAAGCAAAACAAGCTAAGACTTTTATAAAATTTTACGCACACTAAGTACTCGACTCTTCATGGTTCTCCTATTCCAACCGTGCCATAAATTCTGAAAAGTAACCTGAGAAAGAAACATGCGAAAAATCTACATAAAGTTGAGCGAGTTCATAGTTTGTTTGTAAAAGATTTGAAATAAATCTTTTGAATAGCCGGTTTGTGAAATAATATTGAGAAAATGAATTCAGAAATCATTTTCTTGCCAAGTTATATGGAAACGTTGTATTTGTAACCATGTATTTGTAAAGTCTCGTATTTGTAACGTTCGTATAACCGTCAATGCCCTCCCTGACTTTGACTTCATGCCCGCATAATCCTATGCTTTTTGAATTTGTATAAAAACATGACATTTAATTTGTATAAATCAAGTATTTCTGTGAGTATGTATAAACCTTTCATGTATGAATAAAAGTCCCTGGTATGTAGCATTAAGGAAAAAGAGATCACCAATGGGTTGCAAGGCCACTGGTATGTGTGAAAAAGTGCAGGGAAACTCAAACCTAGCAAATTTGTTACCGGGCTTCCGGCTGGAAGACACAGTCACCTCTATGGGCCGCCCCGGCCTCACGGGTGTGGGCTCGCTACACCCAAATAGATCTATCACTCTTGTGTCCCTCGGTCCTATAATGAGGATTAATGGCCTCAAGTGTTGTGCCCACCCTTCACATGGTCTAGTAGTATAAACCCTCCCTAAGCTAACCATACCATGTATATAAAAGTCTGTAATAAATTGTCGCATGTATTTTACCCCAGCCTCTAAGGCTGAACCTCCCCAGCCACTAAGGCTAACCTCCCCTGGTCATAAAAATCAATCACATTTTGATAATACGCATTTGTTTTGTAAAAACCGGTATATTTAGTATAAAGTTCATTCGTAAACCATTTGAGTTCCTTGAAATCCGTTCGTAACATGATTTAGAAATGTGAGTTTTCATTCATTTGAAAACTTTGTATGTTCTTGCAAAAAGTGCTTTGTCTAAAATATGCAATCTTTGTTTGTCGATAACCTTGTATGTTTCTGAAAAACATGCATGTCTTTCCACCCCGAAAACATTTACAAAAATGTAAAACTGTAAAAGGTGGGGTTATGAGCTCACCTGAATTGTCTTGTGCGAAGCTAGTCTAATTACGACTTCGTGGTGTCGTTTCCAAGAAGAGACTTGCTAGCGTGCATTCTACAATATTCCTAACACGGAATATCTTATAAGTTTCTAAATAAACGCAATAACTAAGCTACGTGTCACCGAGCTCTACCGAATCGTTAATCGAACGATTCAACGGTAAGTAGTTAACTTATCGGAAATGATTAGGTCATATTTGATAAGTATCGTTTTATTGTCGATAATAACCAATAAGTCTTGACAAGACTTGATTCTCGAGAGATTTGAAAGTAAATAAGTATTTATATCAACATATATAAATATATCGTTGTAATTGCGTTAGCCGTTTCGAGTGGTCGTACGTGTATGTATCGAGTATTTGTATGAAAATAATATATAATAACTTGTATTATATATATCACGTCTTGTGTATGTTTGCCAGAAAAAATATACGTATATGCCGTTTAGGCGTATAAAATAAATATGAAGAGTTATATTTATTTTATAAAGGAATCGTCGAGTTGTTATGTTTGAAAATAAATATATAAACCATATTTATTTTTATAAAGAGTCCCCGTTTGATATCCGAAATAAATATATAAATTATATTTATTTATAAAAGGATTTGTTTGAAATAAATATATAAACTATATCTATTTAGAAAAGAAACCGAATTGTTCGTGGTTTGGAAATAAATATAACTAAATATATTTATTTTACAGAATTATCAAGTTTAGTTATATTGTAAAATGGTTTTGTCGAAATGTTATAACTATGCTTTGTAAGTCATGTAATGTAGTCGGTAGAAAATATATTTGTAGTTATTATAAGATTGTTTGGACTCGATAGTTTCGTTTTATAATAGAACGCGTTTAATTTACGGATTTTCTCAAAAAACGGGCAGAGTTTCCCCTATTTTTGGATGCCCCGACAACACAAGTTGTCATTATATTTTCAAATTCAACAATATAAACTTTTATCTAATATATCAACGTAATCTATAATTTAACCAGTTCGAGCTCGTTTCACGTGACAATAACTATAAAACTAACGAAGTAAAACGCGCCGTTAATTTTTACCATCTTTGTGTCGAAACGTCGAGCCGTTGACTGGGTTGACCGAGTCAACTGAGTTGACTCGGTTTGACCGTGTTGACCGAGTCGACCTGGACCCGAAATCTGACCCGAACATCGACTGACCCAAACCAAACCGAGTGGACTCGTCTGACCCGAGTCGACTCGCTGACTGAGCTGACTCGCTGACTGAGTCAACCGAACCGCCTGACCGAGCCTCCTGACCGAACCGAACCCGAAACTGAACTTCACACGGACCGATCTCCTGCTTACCGAGACCCAAATCCGCTAATCGTGAACCCGAAATCGAACCTAAATGGACAGAATGTGAAATGTGCCAAAACTCGAGCCAAACATCACCACTGTTGCTGTCGGCCGTCGCCTGTGGTTCTCCGCCGTCCCCGGAAAACAAGAAAAGCAAACCCGTCACTTGTTCCGTTCGGAAATAAAAGAAAAACAGTAAAACGAGTCGGTTCAACTTACCGGAAAAGCCGCCGGAAAGTAAAGTTATATGAAAATGTGCAGAAACATCCCTTGTGAGCCGATCTACGCATGCACGAAGATAAAAATCCAAAATAAGCTCGCCGGAATATCGACCGGAACTTCGCCGGAGTTGCGAGTGAGCCCAAACGGCTTAGAATCTTCGAAAATGGACACCACCATTGCGACGGGAAGGCTCGGTTTAGTGGGGGTAGGGTATAGTGCTCGAAAAAGCCACCGTCGCCGCCGCATGCGGCAGTGCCGCTTCCGTTCGCCGCCGTGACTCGCCGGCCGGAGTCCGGCCTGATCTGCCGAGAGAGAGGGAGCGATGTGAGAGTGTGTGTGTGTCTGTTTGGTGCAAATGAAAGGAAATAAGGGGTGAACCCCTTTTATACTTAGGTTCCATGTAATGGGCTTTGGGCTTGGGCCCAAGGCCCACAAGCCCAAATTTCGCGTTTAAAGTGGCTCGTTAAATCCCACGAACCCGTTTTCACTCTCGCACGTTGTAATCGTAGAAATTTGTTACTTTAGGGTCAAAATAGTGTCGATAAATGTTGTTTGCACGACCGTTCGTCGGTTACGGTAATAATCGCGAAAAATTGCATCGTTGCCGTCTTTAATCCGTTTTTCGATCCGGTTTCGACCGTAATTACTGAAATTTTATTGCGAAGCTAAATATAGTGTAAAATGTAAGTTTTGAATGTGACAGGCGTCTCCGTCGCTTCCGTTTTGTTGCCGATGCGTTTCCTACCGTCACGTTTTCAGTTCACGTTTGCCTTTGTGTCGCATGGAAGCCCAATAAATTCACAAAATTAATTTCATAAACATAAAATATTCGTGTAACATCCATACTTGTCGGCGTTGTCTGTATTTGTTCGGTTTCAATCCATTGCCGTTTAACGTTTCACATGTTTCTCTGTAAACCACCGTTCGCACACTGTAAAGTCGGATAGGCATTCCTAGGCACTCGAAAGGCCTAATTAAGTTAATTTGCGCTGTAAACACTATTTATTATCGCGTTAATCACCTGTTAATCACGTAATTAGGAGCCGTAAATCACCGGTTGTCACAATCACCCGCACCCTCGGGTAGAGACGATGCTCAGTGTATTGCAGAGTTGGGATTCGAAAGCTGAAAAGACGTCCTCCTGTTTTGTCTCCCACGAACACAGCACCCTACTGTGCTAAAGAGATTTAAGCTGAGCGATCTTCGAAAATCCCGTGATGAATCTGCGATAGCATCTAGTGAGACCAAGAAATTGCTGTATCCTCAAAGGGATCTTTGGTGTCGATCAATTTCTAACCAAAACAGGTCTTTGCGAGATCCACGTGTATTCCCACTTCGTTGATTATATGACCAAAAAGGTATCCTTCGCATCCAGAAGTTACATTTATCTAGACTTCGCACGGTGTGGCTCCTCCTTCAGGAGCTCTCAAATAAGATACAAAGCTGCCCATGATGTTCCTTTCTCCTGGAAATGATTCAACATGTCGTCAATAAGCATGGTCGATTCATGCGATCCATACAGCTGCCGGTGTGATGATTAGCTTGAAGGTCTTTGAATACAACGTCGAAATGGCCGCACTGCACTTGGTATGCCGTTGCAGGCACATTTTCCCCTTAGACTACCTTCTGACAATAGCTCGTTTGTTATTCAATCCTCGAATGGAAGCTCGACCCCCGCAACTGGTCGACAGGTTATCCATACATGGTCGAGGCAGACGGTTCTTGACTGTCACCTTGTTAAATTCCTGATGATCAGTACACATACGAAAAGGCTTATCTTCACGGATATAACTGGGGCTCCCCAAAGCGAAAAACTAGGTCCGACAAACTCCAGTCCAACAGTTCCTGTAGTTGATTAGACCATTCTTGCAACCCTCCTAGTGCAAAACGATAAAGAGTACGAGCAATCAGGGCTGCCTCTGGCGTGAGATCGAACTGAGATTCTACCTAATTAGTTGTGGAAGTAAACCCGAAAGTTCCTCAAGCAGCACGCTGAGTGAAATCATGAACAATTGGGGGATCCTCGACCCTCTTTCCTTAGCCCAAACATTTGTAACAGTTGCCAACATAGCGGAGTAATCCCTCCGTAGACGCTCCTGGCTTTCATTGCTGAAAAGATACTAAGCTTTACACCACACTGATGCTTTTGGACAACCGACGATTCCTTACAAGGTATATCCGTGCGTTATCTGGATAACAAATCCACACTAACTTACTACAACAAAACCATCAAGGGTAGATGTCGAACACTTGTCCCACAAGGTCGGGTTTGCATCCCAACGAACATAGGAGGTTTCCATTGACTTGCCATCAGTCGGTTCCACAACAAGTTTGGTTTCCAGAAGCACCAACGTTAAACAGGACATGGGCGAGGCGTTTAGTTACCAAGAACGTGCAGGCCACCGTATTGCTATAATCCTGGCGTTGCCCATGCCAATCCTAAATGCCCCTCCACGAATCATCATTTCCAGTGTTGTCTTCGTTATAAGGAATCCCAGTACTTTCGCCATCCCCTTGGTTGCTGTCGTCTTGAATTATCAACGGCCAATCTCTGCCGTAGACATCTTCATTTCCATACTGTAGGATACTATTACAAGCTCCTTGATGTTGCCATGACTGTTGCTTCTAAGGTCGTTGCTTGAAACGGGGTCCTATGACCTTTCGCCAACATGGTCCACCTTTGCACATTCCGTGTCACATACTAAGGCACTGCTCCTTGTGCGGGAAGTTACACACTCCATACCATAACCAATTGTCATCGCTTATGTCCCAATTGGTTCGTAAGAGTCGACTCCCATGAGTCGCTGGCTGGGGTTAAGGATTCGATTGGAGTCAAATCGCTGTTGTTCGTTGCCGGTAACTAGGGTCGTTTAAATGCTGAAGTCAGTAAGGTACTACGTTTACCCTTTTTTCCATCGTTCTTGCAAGTTGACTGAGTAATACACGGTATGTCGCGAGGGTGTTGCAGAAGTGATCGCACTTCAGGATTTAAGACGTCAATACGTTAAGTTCCAACAGACGAAGAAAAGTGAGAAAGGTATAGACCAATCATTGTCGTTGCAATATCCAACTCAAGGATGTTCGTACCAGCACCGAACATTCAAAGAGGAGTGAAAAGATCAGGTTCAAGTAAGAGACAATCATTACCACGACTCCTATAGACTGTTGTATTTCACATCGATCAAATAATGGAACGGAACCCCTTTTTTCACTTGTTAAGCCTCACTGGGACTCACATGCACCCCACATTATTATTATGTGTGCACCTATAATAATAAGGCAATTTGCATGCTCATCTCAGTGCCTCTTAACTCGCGCTAAAAAGTTCCCCGAATTCGAGCAATAAAACAGATGACACCACAACATAGATCATGAAAGTTCAAGAAGAGTCACACTCTTAAAACACGTAACATGGGTTGACAACATATAACTCATACTGTAGTGCCAAGTGTGTATTCACGTGTGATGTTATTCATAAGCAAACACTAGATATGCTACGCAATAGTAAACAAGAGACGAACCTTGCAATCTGGAGCTGAGTGTCATGGTTGATTTCGGATCTATTCGGTTATAGTCTGCTTTTATAAAAACGTTTTAAAACCAAGTTCACCATAACCAGTGGCTCTGATACCAAACTGTCACACCCCAAAATTACCACCTAGGGAATGTCCCTGTTAGGCGTGTGACAAACCAATAATGAGCCACTAATCATGTTGAACCCATACAAGTTTTTAAATGAAAATCATCACTTATTAATAAAAAGTATCAACAATAAGTTTCAATAAACCCAACATTGTTCAGCGGAAGCAAATAGTAAACAATAGGTAACTGTTTCATAACCAATGTATAATATCAAGGAATCAGTCACATGAATCCCTCCAGTCGACCCATGACCACTCCAGCTACTCCAGACAGCAAGTTCCCAAATCCAAGATATCTAACGACCTGCGAGCATGCAACAAGTGTATCAGACAACGCTGGTGAGTTCATCGTTTTACGAAAATGTTAGTTACCAAGTGTTTAGTTAATCTATTGAATTTAATGTTGATAATACCCCGAATACAAGACGGCTTCTGATTTACATTGCCCTTTCTCCAATGCTCCTATCAAAGCATTGGTCATGACTAGGTCATTAGTTCAACACCCGTCCTCCCATGTACGGGGTGTGGTTGCCAAACCTAAGTAGCGATACTAACTAATACCATGTTACCTCTCTGGTAACCAAACAACACGAAGGGACTTTAAAGGTGATAGGATGAGTATATTATCCAACATTCCCGTTTTTACCCAAAAGATTTATCCCTCCCCGGGATACCCACTGACAGTCCCAACCACCGGGACTCATGCTCAAGAGAGATGAACTCACATTTGATTTGCTCGGTAGAATTTATTACTCGTTTAACAACAGTGGTTTACCAAGCCCTATGATACTTACACATAACAATCAGTTTGCATACAAGCACAACACGTATCATTTCACATTTATTCATAAGCTAGTGCACACGAATACTAGTGTCGACATTCATCATTAAACATGGTATATCAATTAATCAAGCACGAAACCCCATCAATATAGTGTGTTTACATACTAGGTGCTACCCCTAAAGAGCTATACTTCTCACACCGCGTTTCAATTATTCTAATAACGTTTCATCTCAAACATATAAACAGGGTGTGACTTCATGTACCATTCGTGGTCCTTAGACCCGATGTGCGAGACCTAGGCCCAAACCTGTCCCGGCCCGCAACCCATATGTGTTTTCTGTTTCAGCTTATGGCCCACCCGAACTGGCCCAGTAGTTTAATCCCCCGGTACTCAAACCAATCGGCCCAACTCAATTGCATGAATTCATTAGTTCATTCATTTATAACAGCCCAACTTCATTATCTACATATCCACGGCCCAATTCCCATTGTTATCGCAACCAACACTATTATCAAACAGTTTCCTAACATTATGCCACCCAGATTACGGCTGGACATCATATGAATTTTTTATTAGTTCACACAAGTGCTAATCATCATTCTAGACTATATTATATCAAGTAAAAATTCCCTTGTTTCCATTCTATAACCTATCTTTAACGGAAACTAAATCACCTATTCCTATTCGGATTAAATCTCGTACATATATCGCCAAACAATCATTCACTCAACCCGAGAACGTTATATCATGCGTTACTGATCTATATGCATAATCACACAATGATCAATTATATTTCAAACTCATGTATGCACAATCCTAAACATAGATTAACATGCAAGAACATAATCCAATTTCTCACGTTTTACATACGGCAATTAATACATATTCCATGCAAGGTCAATTATTAACAGTTTCTTTAATGTGCAATACCCTAATCCATGAACAACCGTCTATGCGTACATATCAGAATATTTGAAACATCATATTTAGTTGACAAGAACCCTAGTTATACATCAGTTTTCGACACATACACTCCCCGAATCCGATCTCATCAGTTTATTAGCATCAAAATTACTAAATTCCTATCATTATACAACTCGGATCAGTAGATATCATTCATGCGACTTCAGATCATGAACACAATTCAAGAACAATTAACATACACCACAATAGATCACAACCACTTAAACCAAAAAGAATTAATTCAAGTCAAGGTAACTGCACTAACCGAGATAGAATGTGTGAGTCAAACGGAATGGAGCTTCGAATGCCAAGTTTGTCGTCAATCATCAGAGGAGGAGAGGGGAAAGTAGGGTTATGTTGCAATACTCTACGTGCCCTCATGTATGCACAGGATTTTTAAGAGTTGGACTTGGGCGACTTGGGCCTAAAGTGTTTGGGCCAAGAGTAACCAAGAGGGTATGAGGGAGTGTCTGGTCGAAGCCCAAAATAATATGCGGCTGACTGAGTTTATAAACCATCACTAGCGTCTAACAACGTAACAATCATGCATAATTAAGTCGCGTTGGTCCATCTTACATCACACACACCTAAATACGTGTAAACGGAACATGAAGAGCAATGATACAAGTTAGGTGTTACGAGATTAGGCGATTCCAATCCTTGAAAGTTTGGGTTGTCACAGTTTTTTTCTCACGCAAGGGCCCAAAGGGGTAGGCGTATTTTTTGGTATTATCTCTTATTCTCTTGGTTTTATGTTGCAACCAGACCGGTCCAAAAAGCCCATGTGTAGTGGTCACCCCCCTTCGCCCCCCTCTTATGTGGGGTTATTCAACGCGTGACAATTGCGTAAGAGAGATGCGTTATATCATATGGATGTGTAGTGGAGTAATACCCCTTCAATTTATATATGTATGTATATATATGTGTGGGAGAATAAAGAGATGGAGGTTGTCACACCCTCAAATTCCACAAGCGGAATATCACCGCGAGGCGTGTGACTGCCCAGGATCCAGCCACCAATACAAGTTGAACGTTTGTCATAAGTAGAATAAAACCATCATCACTATGTCTAGTGACGAAACATTTAAGTCTAAGACATAGTAGGTTTGAAATAAAGTTCCAAAACATAGTAAGTTCAACAAAATAAAGTTCGAGTGTTTAGCTGAAGCATTAAGTTCATAAGTAGCTTAAAACATAAGTTCAAATGTAGGAATCCGATAACTTCGCTACCGACGGCTATGGCGGTAATGTTGGTGGCGGGTACGAAGGCTGCAACGTTTTTGTTGATCCAAACGGCGGTTGCCGCCGGTGATTGTCCAATTCTTAATACTTCTTCGTTTGTTACGCTGATCATCACTTCGATTTCGGTGTCGGAAAGTGCGCTGAGGAGATGATTATCGGCATCAAAAAGACGCACGTGTGTTATTTGATGGGATCGAAGGATTGCCACCACTTGTTCTGGTGACGGTAGGTTTAAAAGATCGGTTCCGATGTTTATTCTGACAAAAGCACCTGTAGTTTCAAGACTTTAGTATGATTTGTATAACTGCATCGAGAATTGACAGTGAAGGTAAATGTTGAAAAGGTTATGTAGCACCTGAATTACTAAACATAAACTCATTGAATTGACAGTGAAGGTATATGTTGAAAACGTTATGTAGCTAATATAGATTTGAAATGGTAGACATTAACAGACTACATCAATCCAAGAACAATTTGATATACGGTAAGCAACATTTTATCAAAAATGCGGCTCAAATTATGAAAATTGAACAAAAAACAACAGAACATGATTAAAAACTTGGATTATTACTTTTCAAATTGTTTATAAGGTTGAACTTTGAAGATGAAGTAAATTAAGGTATTAAAAGGGGGAAAGACAAGTGGGAAGGTGAAATGACCGTTCTACCCTCATGTGCAGTGCACGTGACATAAGTTAACTGAAGATTATAACTGGGCTTGCCCTAAAGGACATAACGTGCAACATTTTCAAACATTAAGTACAAAAGTCATCAATTTTAAAGGTAAAGGACAACGCCTGAAATTTGGGACAAACATAAAGGACAAACATAAAGGATAAAACTTGTAATTTACTATTACCAAAGGGGTGCCTTATTCCCACATACCCTATATCTTATTTTCACATCCCCTATTGTATACGGGCCGTATACAATTATACGGCTCGTATAGAATGTTTTTGAATAGGAAAATGCGCAGGAAATGTTTTTTTTTGTTTTTTTATATACGGCCCGTATACAATTATACGGCTCGTATACATGTGTATACGATCTGTAAAACGTATACGGTTCAATTGATTTATTTTTGTGGGTTTTTGATGTTACCACATGTATACGGGCCGTATAACTATATACGGGCCGTATATATTGGAGTTTTTTCAAGTATCACGTTTTATTCCCGTAAAAACACAATCATTCTAGGGTTTCTAAACTCTTCATCACCTTTAACAATGTCGATAAACGTTGATCGGAACATGCCGCTTAAATCGGAGCACAGGTAGAGTAACGTTACCGATCAGTCCGTTGATGAAAACCTTAGCGATCGCAGAGATCTTCGTGTTGGTTATTTATCGATTCCGAGTAACTAGCAGAAGAACCTGACACAAACAAGTTCTCCACAGTTTATTTTTCCTTTTCCTTCAATTTCTAAAACATTCTCCGGTACATGAAGACGTGTCGGGTTCTTGTACTGGTATTTTAATGAAGTATTGAAGATTGAATGTGCAAACCCAACCGTTTTTTACTACGGAAATGGTGGCTATGCGAAATACAAACCGCAATCTTTTGTGACTATGGGAAACACAAGTTTTCTTTTTGAGCTTGATGGATGTCCGTTATCTCAGTTGAGGCGGGCATTGTTTAAATCTGAATATAACTAGATGTTACGTGTATCAGCGTTGTTTATCACCCTGTGTGAGCATTGGAAACCCGACAAACAGTCTTGACAACTGTGACATTTTATCTATCTATGTGTGTCACATCCATCCTGTTATAGCAATCGATATGATTAATTTTTACAGATTTTTTTCTAATTAGCGTTGTTAACTACCAAAAGAATGCATACACAAATAGTTCTAGTGGACGAAGCAAAGAGACCGTTGTGTATCTGAATCAGGTTCTCAAACAAACACTACCAAAGATGAGTTGGTGATAAATACCGGAGCTGTTATCTCGGTTGTTCAGTAATTTCGTGATAATAAAACAAGCAGGCATTGATTTTGCCAAGATTGAAGGAAAGAATCTGGCCATAAGCGTTGTGGATTCTCAGCGTTATTCGAATGTAAGTGGATCGAGTGATACGCTTATCTATAACAAAATACGGATGCGGTTTGCATATTCAATCTTCATTGATTCATTAAAATTACAGCACACGATAAAATGCTTGGAAAATTGCACCAACTCTCCTATATCAACTTGAACGGTTGATGGTTACAAGGATCGTTCTAATAGATTAAAGAGAATAAACCATTTTTTACCAATTTTCACTCCAGTAGTTGAAACTTGAGCGCAAGAATCAATTCAAAACCCTCACCCTCAAAATCAACCAGAAACCAAAGGAAAAAGGGCTGATAATGGCTGATGGTTCTTCGTTGTTGAGGAAACCAAACGTAGACGGAGATGATAGGCCTGGTAACCGGAAGAGAAATCAATTGTATTTTTTTAGTTGCTTCTCTTGTTAAGTTTCTGAACCAACCGAAATCCACAAATTCCAACAGTTTCTTCATAGATTCCGTCCGGTTTCCAAACTCTTTCACTCAAAGTTAATATTCACTGTGGTGGATGCAAGCATAAAGTTAGAAAAATACTCAACAAGATTGAAGGGTACACAACTGAAGGTTCAGTGCACGAACAGTTTCTTACGAACGATATGTATCTTAAAAATGTTACAACAAGATTGAACCAACCGATATCAACAACTTGTGAGTGGGAATATGGCTATGAAGAATAGTATGGATAAACAATCACCGGTACGGGTTTTGGTGTTTTGGTAGGTTGAAAGACGTGTCGGGTTCTTCTGCTAGTTATTCGGAATGTTTCGAATCATCACAGAAGACGTGTCGGGTTCTTCTGCTAGTAGTATGAGTCTGAGTCCATTGTGGTTCGTGAATGTTTCGAATCATCACAGAAGACGTGTCGGGTTCTTCTGCTAGTAGTATGATCCAAAAATTCCGTTGTTTAAATCAGAATCAGGTTCTCAAGACAAGGATCGTTCTAATATATTAAAGAGAATAATCCCTTTTTTACCATTTTTTACCCATAGTATACGAGCCGTATAATAATATACGGCCCGTATATAACCATTGTATACATTGTATACGATCGGTAAAAATGTTTTTTACCAATGGTATACGGCTGTATAAACAGTATACGACTCGTATACATATGGTAAAAAATGGTAAAAACCTCTTTAATCTATTAGAACGATCCAATAAACGAAGAACAAAGCCTATTTTCAAAATGCAGGTTCATACAGTGCTGTAATAGGTTGTGGTTCAGCCAAAATGACATCTAGCATTACTAACGGTTCAAGTAAGTGTCTAAAATTTTGAAAACACTACTAAACATCTGCTTTCTGGATCTGAATCAGAATGTTAACTTTTTAGTTGCTTATCTTGTTAAGTTTCTGACCCAACCGAAATCCACAAATTCTGTCACTTTGTGTATTGACGAAGCTGACAAACACATTGGTATTTTCTCAAAATGTGCAAACTTGAAGAATCTCACATTAAAGGAGTTTGCAACAACGGGATCAAATGGTTTGAGTATCTTTCATCCTCGTTTGGCTAATCTCACACTTGAAAATGACAACATTGGTATTTTCTCAAAATGTGCAAACTTGAAAATGACAACATTGAAATCGAAGCATTCACGAACCACAATGGACTCAGACTCATGTTCAAGTAAGTGTCTATAAATCTGAAAATTCTGGTTTACCTTGTTAATTTCTCAAAACAAACTCTCGTTTCTTCATCTTCATCTTCAAGAACAATGATGAACAGATGATGTCAGATAATACTTCATTTGTCGAGAAACCATTATCTTATGATACATGAACGTTGTATTCTTGTCTTTCAGAAGAATTTGTATTGAACCAAGAATACTTCAAACATTCTATACCTTGCAACGTATACAGGTTGTATTGAATGGCGAGTTATTTTCAGTTATTTCTGTTGATCCACAAATTCCATTGTTTAAACCAGAATCTGGTTCTCAATACAAGGATCGTTCTAATAGATTAAAGAGAATAAACCATTTTTTTTACCATTTTTTACCATAGTATACGAGCCGTATCAGAATATACGGCCCGTATACAATCATCGTATACATTATATACGATCGGTAAATTTGTTTTTTTTACTGAGAGTATACGGCCGTATAAACGGTATACGGCCCGTATACATATGGTAAAAAATTTCTTTCTTTCCTTTTTTTAGTTGTTTCTCTTGTTAAGTTTCTGAACCAACCGAAATCCACGCATTCCAACAGTTTCTTCGTAGATTCCGTCCGGTTTCCAAACTCGGTCATTCCTTGTGATACATAAACGTTATATTCTTGTCTTTCAGAAGAGTTTGTATTGAATGGCGAGTTATTTTCAGTTATATCTGTTGATCCACAAATTCCATTGTTTAAATCAGAATCAAGTTCTCAAGACAAGGATCGTTCTAATAGATTAAAGAGAATAAACCATTTTTTTACCATTTTTCAACCGAGAGTATATGAGTCAGGCGTTGGAAGGATTGTAGTAGTAGGACATTGGTACCACTGTGAAAATTGCATCAGGAAGCTCAACTTGACTTCACATTGGTACCACTGTCAAGTATGTCGGGTTCTGCAAATATTATCTTGACAGTGGATCGAGTGATACGCTTATCTATTCTAGTCAAAGTGGGCATGGTTTGTTCGGGAGTAAAATTGCATCAGGAGGGGAGAGAGTCTGATACAATAAGGATGTTGGGAATTAAACGCATGTACGTGACAAAATAAGGATGTTCGCATAAACATATATTCGTTTCATAACCTCCTCCTATAAATCAACCACAACTGACAAAGAGCCTGTATTAGAAGCCATCCTATGTCTTTCACCAACCGAAGAGGCAGCAGAAGACGTGTCGGGTTCTTCCAACATTCACGAACCACAATGGACTCAGACTCATACTACTCACCCTCCCCTGAGGAAAAGTTTTCCCGACAACTCAAGAAAATCCACAATCAATGTATACAGGTGCAAAAGAATGGCGGGTGATATAGTAATTTTCAATAATGTAGGAAAGATTGAAGTAGTAGGACATTGGAATCTGGTTCTCAAAACAAACCAACAAAATCCCGATAGAGAAAAACATCAACAACCATTTTTTCTTTTCCTTCAATTTCGAGAACATTCTCCCTGTGTATGTGCTTGTGCTGTAGAAACCGGTGATGAATTTGTATACACAACTGAACGTTAATTGATATTGTTTTAGACAACAACAGATAATGAACGGATTGTTGGTGGATAACGCAAACAAGTTCTCCACAGTTTGTTATTCAGATCTCTATTCGGTCATCTTTCCAAACTACAACACACGATAAGTTTAAACTTTATAGTGTGTGATTTGACCAGGAAATGATTGGAGGTGAAGGTTCAGTGAACGAAAAGTTTCTTACGAAATGTACGTGACAAAACAAATATGTTGGGAATTAAACGCATGTCCGTAATCCCGTGTTGATAGCTTCCGTTTTATTCAGACTCCTTACAACTCTCATCAAATGCCTCACCCTTCCTTTTATTCTATAAATATTAAATAAAGAATAACACCATGCCCGTAATCCCGCGTTGATAGCTTCCGTTTTATTACAGTCATACCACACGTTTTCTTGTTCTTCAATCTTTGTTACTTGTTGATGTTGTATTTTTTTCTACTTTTAGAAAGTTTTGAGCACCTCACGACTCTAAAATATTTGAAAAATCAAATTTTCGTTCCATACGGGCCGTATAACAGTATACGGCCCGTATACACGTTCGTATACATTGTATACGACTAGGCAAACTTATTTACACATGGTGTATACGGGCCGTATAACAGTATACGGCCCGTATACACCATGTGTAAATAAGTTTTCCCATGTGTCAATATTAGGACCCTTACCAAAATCAATAAAACGATTTGGTGAATGGTGACTACCAGTGGTGGATCTCGAAAATCCTTATAGAAGCAATGTTACATATAAAAAGGGGTAACAAAAGCAAAAAAAACGTCAATTTTTTCTAAAATTTACACTACTGGCGGAGCGTCAAGGGGTAGCTAGGTCCGCCCCCGGTGGTTCCTACTAATATTAGTGAAAGCGGTTAGAGACATAGTAGTAAGGGGCAAACCTTTTAGCGGAAGGCCAAAGAGGGGCGAGGATGAATGTATTAGCATCTAATTGAACAACGATTCATTTTGTGTCATCTTCTCCTTGTCTTTTTACTTGCACAACATTTAATAATTAACCCAAGTCTCACATAAAAGCAATGCATGGTGATATAGTTTTATTATCTCTTGGGTTTATGTTGGCCCGAGGGGTGTAGATAAAGGATTGGGCTGGTTTTGTCTTTATAATAAGAATCCAATACAGTTTGCAACTAGGCCGGGCCAAAATAGCCCGTATCTTAGGCATAGAGATATAGGTAGAGGTGCACAAAACCGGGTTCTTTTTAATACCCGGGTAGAGAACTGTCTATTTTTCTAGTAGTTAGGGCCGGTCCAAACCCTATAGGAATGGGCAACAATAAAAATATAGTTAGATTAAAACTCAACTAAAGAGAGTAAAAATGAAACTATTTGGGTTAGGCCCAATTAAAAAAATAAAATATAATTTATCCCAATTACCAAACTAAACCTAGAGGCGCACAAAAAAACCGTATCTGAAACCGGAACTGGTTTTTTTAATACCCGAGTATTCTATACACGAAACCGAAATTCACCTTACCCATAGGGTATAGATAGGGTATGCATTTTGATCTCAATACCTGGAACCGGATGTTATGGACTAATACAATTGTAAGGTATGGGACTTGTCCCACATCGGTTGTATGGGCAACTGATGTGGGGTTTATATACCAAATGTGCCCTCTCACCCATCAGACTAGTCTTTTGGGTTGTGTTCTCCCGTTTGGTATGTAACGTTGGTATCAGAGCCAGAACTCGGAGTAGTGGCCTGGAGAGAGCCAGCCGTGACCAACTTGGCCGTGACCAACGAGTCTCGGAGTGGTGGCCCATGGAGTGGTGGCCTGGAAAGAGCCAGCCGTGACCAACGAGGACGTTGGCCCTTAAGGAGGGTCGATTGTTATGGACTAATACTATTGTAAGGTATGGGCAACTGATGTGGGGTTTATATACCAAATGGGCTCTCTCACCCACCAGACTAGTCTTTTGGGTTGTGTTCTCCCGTTTGGTATGTAACACCGGAACCGAAATCGATCATGCCTGATTAATACCCAAATTCGGACAAGAACCAGAACCTATTATACTCGGCTATACTACCTGATACATGATTCTAATATCTATCTTTTAAATTTATGTTGGTGCATTTATTTTATTTTTTTTACATTATACAATGCATATTTAATAATAATAAACAAAAAAAAGAAAAATATGGTAATAAAAGAGCAATAGAGTATTAAAAAACCTAAAAATAGGGCTAAAATACTAAAAAATAGAGTATACAAAAACCCAAAAATAGGGTATTTTAATACTGGGTTTCTTAAGAATCGGAACCAAACCTACCCGAAACCGGAAACATAGGGTATGCTTTTTTGGCCAAATAACCGGAACCGAAACCGAATTTGGGTTATAGCAATACCCGGTTCCAATCCTTAAAACGAGAAATCGAAACCAGTTCCATAACCAGAACCAATTATTAAAAATACCCGGTTTATGCACCTCTAACTAAACCTATAATTCATTAACCCACCCATTACCCGTTAATAAAGGCCAATATGATGTTTTCTACAATTGAAATTTGACCTGATTGAAGGAGTGAATGGTGGATTTTTATAGCAAACCAGGTTCTGATTTCTTAACTTCTTGATGTCTTGAAACCCTTAACCCTCAGACCCCATTATATGAATTTGAAACAAACTGATTTCTGAACTTCTAATTATTTGAATTTTGGAACAAATGCAGGTTTTGATTATTTGATTATTTGAATTTTCAAGTACCCTAGGGTGTTGAAAATGTTTACCGGAAACTCAAAATTTCTGTGCTCTAGAAGTTTTTGTACACACAAATTCACCCAAAATGCTAACTAGGTTTATTAGGATTTTGGCATATCTTTTCTTGGGTTGAGATCCTGTACAAACAGCACATACTGTGAGAACCATAAGAACAGATCTGAACCATCCAAATTCTAGATCAACGGTTTATGTTGATTATAATTAAAAACCTTTTAATTAATAGAGATTATTATACAACCAGGGGTAATAAAGTAAATGTGCTATTTATGGACCCCACCAAATCTCCGAACTATCAGATTGTTCCCCCTTTTTACGTGCTAACCGTATCCAACTAGAAGTACAACTCCTCCTTCCTACTTCCTCCATCGATATCCGTGCTAATTAAATATAAAAAGAAATCAACCCTCTATCAAAAACACTTTATTCAATCAAAACACTCTCAACATTGTGCTGATCGACCGAGAAAGATCTAGGTTACGAAGAGTGTGTTAATCGACAACACATAGGTGCGATTTGTGAAGAACAAAGAAAAGCTTGAATCTGGTAAGCATTTATATCCAACTGTTCATCATCTTTTTTCTAATTTTTAGGGTTTTTTTGTGGGGGGGGGGGGGGGGGGGCGAAGTTGAATGGTGCTGCCTGTTGTTGAAGGAGATGTTGACGGCCGGCGGGTGTTGAAAGGGTGCTGACTATTGTTGCCGGAGATGTTCACGGCGACTGTTGATGGGTGCTGACTGTTCTGGGAGGAGATGTTCACGGCGGGTTTTGATGGGTGCTGCCGGAGATGTGTACGGATCTGTTAACGCCGGAGATGTGTACGGCGACGTTGAAGGGTGGGTTCGGCAGGGTGTTGTGCTATGCTTAGGTTTATTAATTCACATAATTAGTAAAATTTAAACTATAGGTTCATGGGTCCTGAAGATATCCATGATGTTTTATACTCATTACCATTTTTGTGCTTGTCTGTTCCATTCGCCCCCTCCCCATAAATGATTCACTTTTGCTTTAACTGCCGATGGGAAGTCATAAGTCAGCCATTTTTGGGACCTATGTATGCAAAAACCACACGAAAAAAATTTAAAACTTATAATGGTCAAATGTGTTATTTTTCATCTAATGGTGCAGTGAAGTTTCAGAAGGGATAGTGCCGAGATTTAGAGAGAAAAAGAGATATTGAGTCCAATTTGGCCTTCTTAATACCATAAAGTTTTGTCCGTTTGTATATTTTTGTGTCACATAGTGAGAATACAAGAGCCCATTATGCTAACAAATGGGCCAAGAACTATACAGTTTTATGTACCATTAAATTTTTAGTTAATAAATGTGAAGTTAGTGTTAGGTAAAGTCGAAATACACCTCAAATTTGTCATCCTTTTTAAAAATAGTAACGGCGGCGTTGACGGGTGGGTTCGGCAGGGTAAAGGACCAAAAAAATGTAAAGTTTCCTTTTACAACAAAGTTTCAAATGAAAAGTTGTATTGTATTGAAGTCATTTTTGGTAATGATTTACATGTGCTATATATATCCTGTACTGCGGGTATTCCAGGAAAAAAAATATAATGTAGTGCTGACTTTAATAATGTGTGCTAACTTTAGTTTATTGTATTGGGGTTATTTTGGATAAAATAGTGCATGAATCATGTTTGAATATTGTAGTGGTGACTTCGATTTATTGTGTCGTGGATAACAAGTGCTGAACATAGAAGCCAGTTGAACCAAAAATGGATGATATTATTAATGCTTTTGCATTGGACTCAACAAAAAAGAGAAACAGGAGTCAAGAAATGAATGTTATGACGACTAGAAGAGGTGTGCTATCATTGTATTTATATGGTTATTTTGATTTTGATTATGGTATTTACCTTTTTTGTTGATTAAATTGCATTTTCAGTCTCACCGAGAACCAAACAGAAAAAGGATGACAAAGTTGAGGTGTTCAAGGTTTTATCAAAGTCCCCTAAAGGTATACACATTGAAATCGACACTATATTTTAAAATGTTAAAAAAAATAAAATTCTTTTCTATGATTTGACTTATCTTCATGCAGGTCTTAAAACACCACGCTCTAACAAAGGAAAGGGATACAAGATTGATACAATTAAAGTTCCATTTAAAAAAAGTATGAAAGCAAAAACAATGTTGAGGTTTACAAAAGGTGATAACGGCTTGTATTATTATACAATTAACATTCCTTTTGAAAGTACTAATATATGTGATATTCCTACATTAAAAAATGTAGGAAACGGTTCAAAGGGATACAAAGAAAGAGGAGTAGATCATAAATCAAAGATAGGTAAGAATTTTTGTTTTTAAACACATACGGATTTATTTGGTCAACTTTAGTGTTATTTGTTGATTTCTCGTCTAACAATAAGTTATATTTTACAAGGTCGTAAGAAAAATAAAGAAAAAACGAGTGCCACTCAGCCACATCATGACTCTGACGACGACTTCGTTGACCCACGTCCGCGAAATAAAGTCGAGCATCCAACATGCGATAATGTAGACGCACCATACATATCCCTATCGACCAATAGAATTAGAATCCGAAACAGCCCAATTCATATGGATAACCTACTGAAGTGTCTTTCGGCAAAACAACGGTTAGCAGTAGAGAAAATAGGGTTTGGGGGGATATTGTATATGGATATAACAACGGTCCCTACAATGCTAGGGTTGTGGCTGGTTAATAATTATAACTATCATAGTAACACGTTAAATGTCGGTACACACACAATTAAGATCACCCCGGAATTGATCAGGGATGTACTAGGCATACCAATGGGTGATGTAGAGGTAACCAATGTTGAAAGACCATGTAATTCATATGCTATTATTCGTCAATGGAGGAAACACGTTAACTTTTTTTCTACATTGCCAAGAGTTGGGAAAATTGTTAATTTCATAAAAGAATCAAATGATTGTGGAATGATGTTTTTACAAAGTTTTTTGGTGGTATTTATTACTATAACGGGGGAGATGAAAAAATCTTCTATGTGCAATATTGCATGGTTACCATCATTGACGAGCAATGTGAGTATAAAGCAGATGAATTAGTGCACGTATCTCCTGGATTGTTTGAATAAAACTAAGGTGACAATGGAGCGGGACAGAGTGGTACAACGGTCCACTAGTACTCCTTACGGTATTTACCTTATCCAACATTGTTTAGCAGATACAATTGATTCACTTCTTAATTATGTTAATTCTATTTGCAGCTAATATACGCTCATGAAAATGGGAAAAAAGTGACAGTGGGCTTGCCAGCAACTAAACACTACAACTCGAACCTACTTGACAAGTTAGAGAATGATTTAATCACAGATGGAGACAATTTCATGCGTTTGTTAACCACGGGTATGCTTACATAAGATTTAAATATTTTTAATAATTTCAAAGTAAATTGAAAGCATATTTGACATTGATAGCAGTTTTGATTTTATACAGTATCTATATAGCACATGTAAATGATTATATAGCACATATATAAATGATTTTATACAATATCTATATAGCACATGTAAAATGATTTATATAGCACAAATATAACACCTTGATAGCACACATATATACATAGCACATTGGTAGCACGATTTATAGCAATTTGACCTAGACTGTTGGAATTTGACCAGTAGGTAAAAAAGGTTGGCTTCACATTTCATTGTTGAATTTATGGGCATACATCCTAAACCAAGAAGAGAAATTTCGGAATAAAGTAGACCCCGCCACGCCTATTTTGCTAATGTGAAATGTTGGTGTGTAATTTCTTGTGATATATATCAGTACATAATATTATGAATATAGTAGACTTACAATAAACGGTTATGTGCTATGTTACGCAATATCATGAACTAACTGTGCTGCTATCCCTAATGTGATTGATATTAGACTGCTAAAGATTTTGTAGGTCAGGGGGATGATGTAAAGGAGGCCGCACGCACAAAAAAATTTAGCAAGTCACTGGGAGATATATTGGAAACCGCAGGAAAGAATGATCTTGCTGATTAC